>CM077238.1:17015877-17125877 GCA_039654775.1 Spinibarbus caldwelli
TCTCTCTCCACACGTTTGGTGGCTGGTGCACTTTAAAAATGATTGGTGTATATCAAAACCTTTTCTTTCAATTGAAGCCAATTCCTTTGTTTCCTTGACTGACCTCCAGAGACGGCCTATCCGCCGACCCTCAGGTCAACTGATATCCTGAACAGAGCATGAAAGCCGCCCTGCATCTCCCTTTATCTAATTAGATCTGGTGCTGTCATGCCTCACCTTGTCTTTCACTTTACCCCATGTGGTACTCTGGTTGCTTTATAGGAACTAATAACGGATTCCTTTTTATATGCAGTTTTATTCAAAGCGGCCTTCAAAGCTGTTGTCGCCATCTCGCAGGCTAACTGTAAAAGTGAGGATAGCAGAGATGCTGCAAGGCATGACAAACAGATTGCACGTAACAATCACACATCTTTCTGAGCATGTGTCAGTGCGATTGCATCATTTCCTCCATTTATGTTTGGCCAAGAGGAAGGAAGGTGGATTACCTTTCATTTTCCTCACAAAAACGCAAAGAACGCTGTCAGGTGAACTGAAAAATTGATCCAACCCCATCCAGGGTCAGACTATCGTGATGCAATTATGATGTCTTTATGGGCACCATGTGTTTCCTTTTTTGTCTGAAGGCAGATGCTCTGGAAGTTATAAAATATTGCCGGAATCGGACCATCTGACTACAGCAAACCAGCCAGTAGCCTCACATATATATTTTTTTAATGTTCCACTTTGAAACATCTGGGGCATTTTAATGTCAGGCATGACAAGATTTTGCTCTAATCAAATTACTTGCTGATGAAAAAGTATTTAAAAGCCAAAAGACAAATAAGAAAAGAAGTGCCAGACACAACGTGCAACATGACGGGAATTTGTTTCAGCGCCTTCTGCCTTGTCAGAGAATGAATCCAGATCTGCTGTGATAATACCAGCCTGATGAATGACTCCACGAAAACATCATCTCTGGCGCTGCTCTTTAAATTCTGTCATGGAAAAAAAACTCAAATCAGTGTCTTCTGATTTAATTCATTTTGCTGTGAAATACCAGCTTCTTTTTAGTAATGTGATTACATCAAATGTTACCTTCCTTGATTTGTATCATTTTAGCATGTATTTCAAATGATTCCAAGAGGCTATTATGACTTTAATGGGATCATATGTAAGATTAATGTCTAATTTAAAGAAACACTGGAGCGGGTGAATATTTTTGGAATCGCTGAAGATATTGGAGCGCGTTAAAAGACTTGTCTGCAAGCTGTGCTTGTTGTTTTTGTGAAAAGATGGCTGTTGAAAACTAACATCCAGATCACATCCACACATACAGAGAGGGTGATTTGAATCTCATTTTCATGAAAAACACTTCAGAAACAAGAGCTACTGCTAAATAAATGCTACAGGGGAGAACATTCTACCATAGATACCAGGGAATTAATTAGGTCAAAGCCTGCACGAGCCAGACATTTCATGAAAATGAAGATAAGCCTACACATAAATGAGAACAATGCTGGAGTAAAATTTGACAGGTGTCATAAAAGTTACATGTATATTGGTTTGTACACATAAATCTGCACCTAATATAATGTCAGAGCTGTAGTTGAGATTTGAAAGGGTACGAGCTGAAGTAAGGACAAACCTTACTCAGGTCATTCATATTGAGGACGAGCCTGAAGGATTCTCATCTTAGACAAAAGACATTGACATGGGAGAAGAATTTTTATTTAGCAAAACGATGAAAAAGATTTGTTTTATTTATGGCTATAATTTGGTCTTGAGAATAACAGACTGATAATAAAACTGTCTCATTGCATTTTAAAGGCTGCTTGGAGGGATCCCACTGTTTTGATTACCTTTCTTTACTTGCACTATAGGAAAACCTTCAGAAAAGCACCAAAGACTCCTCTCATTCAACATTGTTAGTGTGAAAGCAGCTTGTAGAAAGCAATTTCACCACACTAGACTTTGATCTTGTTAGTATGGGTATTACGGGTGCAGACTTATGACGGAGCACTGAGCCTCTCTGTACTAAGAAGGATGAATTATGCATATATATTTTTTCTTTTTTCAAATCAAAACCACTCCTGTTAGTGAGTGATTTCTTTGGAGACATCCCATCTGTTGAATGCATGACAGAGAAGATACTGAATCTGACCTTTTATTCTGCTTGCACAGAATCTAACCTTGCTATCAATATAAATGTCAATATCAGGCTGCTGTTCTCAGACACAATATTACTCAGAGACACTTAGAAAACCCAAATCTGACAAACCGAACTAAATTTGATTCTGAACGACAAATCATGCCTGGCATTCAAAGTACAGATCTAGATATCACAACCATCAACCAAACATATCAATATCATAACAAACTGAATGAAAACAAAAACATTACTTGGGCTGTAAGTCTTTATAGCACTGCAGTTAAATTATTATATAAAAATTGTATAAATTATTTTTTTAAATTAATTAAGGATTTCTTTATTTTATTTTATTATTTTTACTCACATTTTCTACCTAATAAAAATGTTGCTGCTTGGCATAACTAGAAGAAAAGTTTATCCATTCAATTATACATAACTTTTCCAGGTCTAGAAATCATACTCAAAATGAGGCTTTCATCATATTTAAGAAATACCTTGATTTGGTTCATTTTAATGCTTGTTTTTGTCTTATTTTAAGCCCTTTTTTTTACCACATTTTTAAACCTTTTTGTGAATCAATAGAGGAGCATGATTCATCGCTAGATTAACAGTAACAGTAATAGTACTGTACATATACAGTATATACATAATATTATATATTAGGCTTATATAAACACAAATTCCCCACTTTTAGCCTATCCTTTAAAATTTGTTTCTGTTCTCACCATTTTAGACCACAAGTGTGTTTTTAAGATTTAAAGTGATTTGATTTTTAAAATATATTCTTGCTTAGTCTGTTTTAATAATATTAGCTACTTTAATAATATTATTATATGCAGAGTCACTATTAAAAATGCATCCTAAGGCTTCTGCACTGTTTCAAGCCCTACTTTTTACTTTTAAATTGTTCATCTTTCACTTGTAATTTTGGAACTGAAGTCGTTGTATTATTATATCTGCGTCAGGTTCAGACTACAAAGGAAGCGAAGATGCAGAGGAGCAGGGCTAGATTTCAGTATGCACGTCTTCTATTCAGTGAATCCCGAGAAGTTTCCCAGTGGAGACACAGGAGCCTTATCACTGATGCTCTTTCAGTATGCGATCGTCTGTAAGATTTCATTAAACATGCTCTTTGTCCGCTGCCTAACTCGCTGTCACTGCCTCTCTCTCTATGCATGTGTCACTCTTCCTCCCTCTCCCCCGTACTGTTTTTCTTCTGGTGTGTGTTCTTTATCTGGCAGCTCTGTCATTGTCTTTGCCCCTCGACTTTAATGGGATCCTGCATCTGCATCAAAGAAAGTCATTGATGTGCCCCCAGGAAGCTCTGACAGTATTAGACTGTGTCCAGAAGACGAGGAACGGATAGGAGGACAGTGACTTTACATGACCTGAAGCCTATTGTCTTTAAACAGATGGCTGAGATGATGTCCTTCAAACCGTCATTCAGAACAGAGCTACAATATCTATCCATTTCTATCAAAAGACATTTCAAGCTAAAGGGGAAGGGTGAAGTCACCGTGGTAAGTCACAGATCCCCTCTGTGAGTGTTTAGGCTGCGCATGTCCACTCATTTTTTATACCTTTAGTATTGGCCTGTTCATTTTTCATGGTCACGTCTGATGTCAGTCCTGACTCGGCTCTTGTGTAAAATCCTTTCAGCTGTTTGTCTTTGACGGCCCATCAGCAGGGACCTCGATTAAAATCCTGATAATACCTCTTAATGCTTCCTTTCCTTCCCATGAGCAAGCTGTTCTCACTTCTCAAAGATTAGGATGGACAGGAAGCGAGAGCCCAATTCACAAAAGATTTTCAGCACTTCAGAGCTTTATTTAATCAATGTCACAAACCACGATTAAAAAGTGGATAAAAGAAAGTGCCCTTGTAGATTTTGTTCTTCTGCTGCACACCACGCACACAGATGCACACCTGTATTTATGCTGAAAACACGGTATTTTTGCTTGTGTGGGTGTGTATTTATTACAGAGTGATTTGAGGTTGCTGACTGGTGCGTAATGACAAAACAATATGTTGATGTGGTGCAATTATACATGACTGCACATTACTGGAATGTATCATTCATGTGCACTGTTTAATTTATCAGTTTGAATGCCAATACGCTGAAGGTTTCGCTCAGACAGAACATGATGTTCTCCCCGTGCTATTTAAAGCAAGTCTGTTTGTGTCCATTTTCCTTTTCATCACTGTCTTACCTGTGAGGAGCTGTTGCATGCCTGGATGTTGTGCTGAATGACTAATTACTTTTATTCAGAGAGGATGCGTTCAATTGATCAAAAGTGACAGTAAAGACATTTAGAACGTCACAAAGGATTTTAATTTCTAATAACTGCTGTTCTTCAGAAAAATCCTTCAGATCCCACAAATTCTTTGGTTTTCCAGCCTTTCTGGGTTTTTTTTTTTTTTTTAACCCTTTCCAAAAATGACTGTATGATTTTGAGATCCATCTTTTCACACTCAGGGACAACTGAAGGTTCAAATGCTCACTGATGCTCAATAAGGAAAAACCATGTATTAAGAGCTGGGGGTGAAAACTTTTGAACAGAATGGAGATGTGTACATTTTTCTTATTTTGCCTAAATATCATTTTTTTTTTTTTCATTTAATACTGCCCTTCAGAAGCTACAGAAGATAGTTACATGTTTCTCAGAAGACAAAATAAGTTAAATTGACCCTGATCTTCAAATTCAAAAAGTTTTCACCCTCCGGCTCTTAATGCATGGTTTTTCCTTCTGGAGCATCAGTGAGCATTTGAACCTTCTGTAATAGTTGCATATGAGTCCCTCAGTTGTCATCAGTGTGAAAAGATGGATCTCAAAATCATACAGTCATTGTTGGAAAGGGTTCAAATACACAAAAATGCTTCAAAACCAAAGAATTTGTAGGACCTGAAGGATTTTTCTTAAGAACAGCAGGCAGTTTAACTGTTCAGGACAAACAAGGGACTCATGAACAACTATCACTAAACAAAAATCACAGCTGTGGATCATTCAGGTAACAACACAGTATTAAGAATCAAGGGGGTGTAAACTTTTGAATGGGGTCATTTTTTTATCAATTCAACTGTTATTTTCTCTTGTGGACTATATGCAGGGCCGTCGCTAGTGGGGTGAAAGGTGGTGACGATTCTAGGGGCCCACGGCTGAGGGGGGGCCCCCTGCGATCTCAACCGACTGGCTGAAGCCAGCCTAAAAAGACGCTCAGGACAGTTGATGGGCCACTGCTGCGCGTCGTCACGAAAGATTACCGTTTGCGCGTGTTTTTAAGCCTTGCCAACTTAAATACTCAAAAGAGTTTAAAGCATTCAAACACAAGACGCGGAAAAGCTCAACTGAGTACTCGCGCGCCGTGTTCGGTGCGCACGCAGAGAGCCGCGTCTCACGGACAGCAACACCGAACCGAATTCTCCTTCGCGTCCTCCTGCACCTGAACGAACAAATGCAAATCGCAGTTTACACATGCAAACAGAAAATGATATGAAAGAGACCAATTCAGCACCCGCGCGTGGTGTTCTGTGCGCACAGGGCGCACGCAGAGAGACGCGTCTCAAAGTGTTTCAACACCGAATTTGCCTCTTCTTGCTCTTGTCCCGACATATACATACAAAATTGTCAAAATACCCGTCTTGGAGAGCATCCTCGAAAAAATGCCGGTTATTTCTAAAGTGAAAGTAAAAAGTGGGGAAAGAAATTAGATGTGCATCATTATAATGGATGCATTGTCTCTTAAAGTGACCGCACCTAATTTACTATCTGCTGTCGGTGTCCTTAATGTTAATACAAGAAAATGAAAGAAAAGAAAAAAATCACTCACTGCTCTTGACTGAATTACTTTGTAGTTTTAACAAGAATTAATCCACAAACCAAAAATTATTCAGACAGCAGATATAATATTTTTTTTTTTTTTTTTTTTTTTTACTAGTGGGTGCAGGACACTGTAGTTCATTTATGTAAGTGAGTATAGCAAAATAAAGTAAACTGTGACATACCCAAAAAATCTTCATACAGTGGACTACAAGTAAAATTGATAAAAAAAAAATTTGGAACCAAAAATTATTTAGACAATTTCACCTGAGCATGTTTTGCTTAAGTGTTTTTTCTTTAATTGCTAATGATACCTTTTTACACCACAGACTGAACAAAATTAATCATTGTTTGGTAATTGGTCAACGAAGTATTGATAGTTGTGTAAATATTGTCATACTAACAGTTTTCTGGATTTTTGGTTGATTGTAATCCATTACATACCTTTCTGTCAAAGTTATCTGACATTATCAAGATGAATTTGTTCTGACACAGTTTAACTCTGAGTTCTTGTCATATTTTATTACCAGTTTTGAAACTATAGTGAATAAGCTGTGATAATGTGAGAAATGTGTCTGAATAAATTTTGGTTTGACTGTATATTTCATTTTTACAGTGAAGACTCTGCAGTGCTATTTTACATTTGATTATTCGGTTTATGTACCTGGACACCTACAAACTTGAAAAAAAAACTTAAATATTGTGTAAATAGCACAAAAAACTAAATAGAACAAGCATACAATTAAACAATTTCAAACAGGGCCCACAGGTACAACCTGCCCCGGGGCCCCGCAGACCCCAGCTACGGCCCTGACTATATGTAAACATCTTTTCTGTGAAATATCTTATTCAGGTCAGTACTAAATAAACAATAACATGCATTTTGTTTGATCACTCTTATTTTGGTAAAATAGTTAACATTTTGCATATTCTGAAAGGGGGATGTAAACTTTTGACCTCAACTGTATGTACTTTATAAGTATTAATAAACAGCCAATATGTTCAAAATAGGCATGCTAATAAGCAACTATTTAATAGTGAGAACTGATCCCTATACTATAGTGTTACCTATATTACTATATTATTTAATTATTTACTTATATTATTATTATATGACTGATCAAATAAATGCTGTCTTGGTCAGATAAGAGATTTCTTTCAAAACCATTTAAAAATACTTCTGATCCAAACCTTTCGAATGATAGTACAGTATCAGTGCTACATACTGTACAAGAGCTTCAGTTTAAAGTAGCTACATGGTGAGTCTGTTTTGCCTCATTGAGTATAAAAGTTTAAATGTGTTTTGTGTAAAGGTGTTTTTTTGTGTGTGTGTGTGTTTAGTGTAAACTAATACGATTATTCAGTGATGATGAGTAATATTTTTGACTTTTATCAAATCAATTAATTTTTATGTTACCCCATAAAACATGTTTTTACATTTTTAATTATGATTTAACATTTCAAAAACAGAAAGTCTTGCAGCAGTATCACTTCTATTAATAGTCTGGCCTGTTTATTTCTTGATTTTTTTTTTTTTACACGAAACCAGCCTTGATCAAAAGACAAGCTGCTTGCAAATTCCCTAGCAATCCTGAGTCACTTCCCTCTGAGCGGAAATGTTGTTCTCCTGTTCTTCTTTAAAGATTATAGGAGCACATTTCCCCCCATGTTGTGTTTACATAGCAGGATTGGTGTAGGGCAGCTTAGTGTTCTATTTCATTTAAGCATCTTGAGCTTAACATTTACAAAGCAATTATGCCTCTAAATGTTCCCAGCCCCTCAGGGAGTCTAACATAATGCTGAAAGATTGAGAGGCGTGTGGTATAACTAAAGCACCTGTGGGCTCCAGTCTTTAAATAAAACCTGAATGTTGTTAGATCATTCACCGCAGTGTAATAATGTATTAATTATTGGTAAGCCTAAATCTATTAAGACTGATGTTCAGCGCTTGATGATTTGATGAGCCGTTAGGGCCTAATTTGCGATTTTACAGGTAAAACATTCGTTATTCACTCATTATGTATAAAACGCGGCTGTGTCAATATATTGACAAGACGGTAAGGATCCAGCGACAGGTGGTCTGGGTTGTTGATGTTGTCTGAGTGAGTGGAGACCCACCTTGAGCAGATAATTAGCTGTCTCCTTGGTGAGAAAGAGGAGGATGTAATTCAATCAAAGCACAATGCTGACAGCTATTAAGAAGGTCTTCGAGGACATTAAATAAACGTGGATGCACACGTTAATGTCACATTAGTTTTCAGCTGTCCAGTCCTAGTCGTTGATTGTTTGTTCATTTGTAATAATTAATGATGTTGCCTTTATGCACCGATTCAGGTGGACCCTGTAAAACTGCCAGGACTGTCCCGTTGTTGAGGTCAGCAGACAGAGGGTCGATGGGATAATAAATCTCTAGAGGAATGCTCTGTCAACACCGCCTGAGGTAACGCTTGCTCCTCACCTCGACGGGTGAGACTCGCTGCTTTGACCCTCACGGTATTCCCCTGAAAGCCAGATTGATAACAGCAGTTTAGCCCCTTGGTGTGCAAGTCACATTAGACCTTCAGCTCATCGCACACATCCTTCCTCTCGGTCTCTCTCCCAGACAGAGTGCTGGAGGGAAAACAACCCCATCAGTTTAATTACAGTTCTCGAAGGGCTGATGATCTGATGAGTTAGTTACACTCATGAATTAATGATAGCCCTCCCTTCTCACGTTATTTAGGCGGTGGAGTCAAGGGGAAAGCCATTCGAAGACTCAATTTGGGACTTCTGTGGTGAACCATGGGAGAAATCCGGTCTCCACATGAATGATGTGTGTCTGACTGTTCTGGTGAAAGTAATTCCAGGACATGACCTACACTTTGACCTGACTTCAGTTTACACATTTCGACACTCACTTTACTGTTCAAAAGTTTGGGGTCAGTACGATTTTGTTTGTTTGTTTTTTATAATGAATAATTTTATTTAGTAGGAATGCATTAAATTGATCAAAAGTGACATTAAAGACGTTTAAAATGTTAGAAAAACATTCTATTTCAAATAACGTATCATGGTTTCCACAAAAATATTAAGCGGTGAAACTGTTGTCAGCATTGATAAACAATAAGAAATGTTTCTTGAGCACCAAATCAGCATATTAAAAGAGTGACACTCAAGACTGGAGTAATGGATGCTGAAAAATCAGCTTTGCCATCAGGAATAAATTATATTTTAATTATATTAAAATAAAGAGCGGTTATTTAAAATTTTATTATTTCACAATATTTCTGTTTTTGATCTGGAAATGCAGCCTTGGTAAGCATTAGCAACTTTTAACCTACCACAAACTTTTGAACAGTAGTTTAAGTTATATTTTGATGTTAAAAATATTTCCTTTTATGTTAATTTGTTTTTAATTTCCAAGTGTGCCATACTATTATAATTATACATGCAGTTTTAATAACTTCATTAATTGAGAGATTGAATATCTGTACTTAAATTGATTTGTCACACTTCAGGACCATTTAAAACCAACTAAAAAAAAAATGTAAAAGATTAAAACCCTAAAACATGATGAACACTGACAGGATCTAAAATATACACTTTGCCATACACGTTCATAAAAATTTTATCCCATCTTTAAATGTTAATGTTGATCAAGCTCATGGTCATGTTACACACCTTATATCTACCCTTAAATGATACATCAGGATTCGTGCCTTATCTGTTATTGTCTCTCAAATGCCCCCCAGTTAAGCTGTAAAGATTTATGAGGGTTTAACCCAATACAGATTTATAATCATTCATCACCTGGTCCCCTATACATGAATTATTTAAATTCACGTGGCATATCAAGAGGTTCTGATTGTAACAATCGCTCTCTCCAATTCCTCATTTATACTAAGAGTCCAGTAGGAATACTGAAAATCACATTGAAATTCCTTCCCACCCACTTCTTGTGCAATGGCTGCTGCCACATTTCGTCTAGTGTGAGATTGAGAAGTGGCAAACAGCACAATTACCTCGTCACTTATGCATCTAGCACTAACATTCTCTCTCTCTTTTTTTTTTTTTTTTTTGTTGTTTTTTTGTTTTACTGATGATCCAGTAAGCTTAGACTGAATTGTTTATTTAAGCACCAGAATGCAGAGCTGAAGATTGAAATTCAGTCTTCTTTTTGTATCCCTTCAAATAATGCTTGGGGTCCAACAGCTTTTCTTACTCACAACCATTTATAGGAGTCTTTATTGTTACGGAGGAGATCAAAGCAAAGAAATAATCTCTCCGATTTCTACAGATTTCATTAAACACATTGAAGTACAGCATGCACAACATGATTTGTCAGATATGTGACGAGTGCTGGGTTCCGCTGTAAATTTGAAGCTGCATTGCATAGTACGTCTGGAATGTATTTGCTTTAAAAATACATATTTTCACACTTTTGCAAAGCTACACCTCAAGCATAGATTTTGGAGGAGCTTGAGCTACTCACACATTAAATTAAAAAGCAGGGACTGTGCAGAGACACAAATGTGTTGATGTGGACTTGATGGGCAATTCTGTCACCTACTTCAATATTAAGCTGTTGAAAAGAAATAAGTTGGGCTTTTTCACATTTACCAAAGCTGCCAAAAGAAGTATAGTCACAACAGGAATATGAAAGACTTTACTGATAGCTTGTTTTATTTATCCGTACCTAAAATGTGACCAAATCAATTTTGAACCTTATCTTTTTATCATCTTTTATCTATGTTTACCACTTTTAATAAAGCAAAACAAACATTTTTTCTCCCTAATATTGACTTACTGAACCTTGAACAAGGTTATCTGAAAATTAGTCTTGCATAAGACTAAATGGCAAATGGTCTAGTCCAAGTTGCAGATTATTCTGGCTATACCTGCAAATCACCTGAGCAGCTATTTATGGCCATAAACCTTAAGTACAGCTCCTATGTTCTGGAATGGGGGAAAACTGAAATCTGTTTTGATCAAAATAATTTCAATTGCTTCTTTCAAATCAGAAGGAAAATCTTACTATTGTGTCAAAAAAAATATGCTTCTTTGTATTAAATCACACATTTTAAAAAAATAATAAAAAATAAATAAAAATAAATAAATAAGCTGGTCCAATGCAAATGTGCATTATAGAGTAAACAAAACAAATGTTTATCATCACAGTGTCTCCCATTCATACACCATTTTTTTTTTTTTTTTTTGGACAGCAATGTTTTTGAAAGTCTCTTATGCTTACCAAGTCTGAATTTATAATATTGGACCAGAAAAAAAAAAAAAAAATTGGAGTACATTTTACAAGAACTTACTTAAGTGTGTTACTTAATATTTCTCAGTGTGTTACTTAATATTTGCTTTGATAGTTGTGCTGCTTAATAAACTGGAAACTGAGACATGCAGGATTCTTTCATGAATAGAAAGTCCAAAAGAACAGCATTTATTTGTAAAAAAAGAAAAAAAAAATGTGTAATAGTATACGTCTTCACTGTCTTTTGATGAATTTATCCTTGATGAATGAAATTATTAATTAAAAAAAAAAAACTTACTGAACCCAAACATTTTGAAAATAGTGTATAGTGTTTCCTCCTCATAATGCTTGCTGACATGTGTCCAGCCATGGATCGTTTTGTTTTTTACATGCCATTTAAGATCAGATTCCTCTGAATTAGATTATACCACAATACTAAGTTTCCATGAAAACTAAAAATTATTTAAAGTGCCCCTATTATGTTTTTTTTTTTTTTTTTGAAAATTACCTTTCATGCAGTAACACAGCTCTAAGTGAATGAAAACATCCTGCAACGTTTTAAATTTGAAAGTGCACCATGTATAAAGTTATTGTCTCTCAAAAGAGTCGACTCTGAATCATTGAAACGAGTAGTTTTTAAAACGAATCCCAAGCCGTTTCACGTTGACATCAACATGAAACATTAGCATATTGCCCGCCACTTGTTGGTCTTTTCGCGTTGGTCTGAATGAAAATACAAATTCATTCTTTGCCACTAGGTGCCGCTTTTGGAGCGGTTTCCCCTGTAACGCTGTACACAAAGCAGCACTGCACTCACATACCCTGCTTTATCAGGCATTACAGGCATGATGAAATGAAAATGAGACCAATCGGACCAATCACAGCAGATCAGCATCACGCAAAGGAGGGGTTTGGAAAAATGAATCGTTAATCGTTTGGGAGTCGTTGAGCAAGTAAGGTAAAAAATAAATGCATATTATAAGACAATGAAAGTGTTTTTTGACCTTGCATGCATGTCAAACTGTTGTTGGGGACTCCCAAAACCAAAATATGAACCATTCATTGCCCATAATAGGGGCACATTAAATATTTCTTCACAAATGTGAGAACAGAAAACACCAGAAAAATAGCTGATACTAATGCTGAGAGTATCAGACTATCACTTGGATGACAGACGATTTTCACATTCCCCCGCATTGGTAAAAGTGGCACAAGATGTGTCCATCCCAGAAAAGTAAAAAAAAAAAAAAAAAAGGAGAGAAGAAGGAATTTTGAGAGGGATGAGTGGCATCATCCATATTAGGTGCGGCTCACTTTGCATTTTTAATAACATGAGTTCATTTCAGAATCATTCTCATGCATGTTTGTCAGAGTTCATTTTCTCGAGCGGCTGCACAGTTTAGTCATCTATAGGTGACTAAGAGCATTGCAGTATTCTCCTGCATCTCTTTCACAGCGCATTTCACTGTATTAGGACCGCCTCAGGGCATAATATTGAAAATGGCAGGCAAGTAAAGCTCTCTTGCAGCTCAGATCACACACATGAGTCTGAGACAGTGTGTGTTTGACATGGTGTGAAATGTGATGACTTTCTCTCACACTCTCAGGTGCCGTTCAGATTTTGGGGCTCCAGGTTAGATTTTTATCCATTGCTTGTTGACTACTTTTGACTCATACAGAACAATTATTTTTCTCCACGGTTATAATTTTTTCGATAGCTGAGAGAGTAAATACAGTGTTAGTAAGAGTGTTACTATTGATTGGTCATCATCTCTCCAACAGCACCATAAAGATTTTGAGATCTCTCAGCCTGTGTTTAGTGTGAGTTTAGTGTATCTAGGTTGTTGTATGTTTATTTGTTAATATATTTGTATGTATCTATGTTCACTTGTTTATAATGGTATTGCTTATCTTCATTTTTCTTATCTCCATTGTATCTCCCAAAAAAAGTATGTCATTTTTGTATATAATTGCCAAAATTGGCCTGTCAAACACATTATCTCACTGCAAACTCACACCATTGGTTGAGCCAGTGTTTCTTTTAACACTAAAAATTGCACATTTTAGTGTTTTAAAAGTCACAATAAATAATTGATGTATCACATGAGAATATAACACTAAGCGCTAAATGTAGTCATAGACATTGCATATAAAAATTTTGTCTCAGTACCTCTTATATCACTGAGAGCTAACGTGCTATAATAGTCCTATAGGTCTTTAAAGAAAGACCTTTTCAAATAAAAATGGAGACATTTTATTTCACCTGTAAAAATGTAACGTGAGCTTGTAAATAAACCTGGAATGTTTAGTACATGACCACCTGTAAACATCCAGTATTCAGAGCTCATTTCCAGGCCCCTTCTGTGAGAGTGTTTTGGACCAATTTTACATTCATTGATCTTGTATGTCCATTTTAATGCCTTGCAAATGTAAACATGGTTTTCTTTGATGAATTCTCCGTTGTTGTTGTTGTAAATTATGTTGTAATGTAAAGTAATGTTATCTAGACTGTTAGATATTTCAAATGGTTTTTACAGTAACTTTCTGGCAACACTGTTGCCAGTAAGTTACTGTAATTAAGATTTACAGTAGCAAACTGTATTTGATTTACAGTTGCAAACTGTACTGTTTTACAGTAAATTACTGTAAATAAAATCCAATTCATTAGTATACTACTGTAATTCATTCATTTTAATATAGATTTCATTAGATTTTATCATTTTTATATAGAATTTATTTTACTTTTACTCTACATAGGTACTACTGGCATTCAATTAAAACAGACACAATAATTACAAAATATCAAATTCTTTATTTAAAACATTGCATGTATAACACTTAAAAATACAGACTTCCAATGCTGGAACAGTGCATCTTCACCATTTCTCCCGTCTTAGGACATTTTGCAGTGCATTATGTTGTGTCCTCTGGATTCATCCTCACAAAGAATCTTTAGACAACAGAAACATAATGGGGAAAAAAAGACAAGCAGCCAAAGAATACATAGCCATCTGCAAAACCCAGGTGCTGCTCCAAAACGTGGCCACCATCTTTGCTCACCATCCACTTTGACAGAAATGTCTTCTCTGAAAAACAAGAAGTAGAAATAGCACACTTTTAAAAGGCTCATATAGAATACACAAATCTCTCAAAACCATAGCTGTTCTCTTACCATGAATTATTAGTCTCAGGGTGGCTGGCTGGCATGTTCATGTCTTTCTTGATGCTTCATTGCAGTTGCCTTTAAAATACAAACACAAAAAAATGCAGTAAATCTTAAATTCCATTAAAAACTATAACAAACTAATTCTAAAACTAGAAAAGCAGCTAGCCATAAAACTAGTTTAACCTTGCTAGCATATGATTTTATTTTCTCAATAGGCTACTGGCCAACATTAACTACTAACAACTGAACTAAATTTCACATTAGTTAACCTAATGTTAATATAAGATAAGTGTTGCTTGTTAAAAACAATTTTAATTTGGTAATTTAATTCAATAAGATGACAAAAGTCGTTTGAAACGACAGCGCAGTTTACCAAAGTTTGTTACCGCCATGTTGACGAGTAAATGTTACTATGGGTTAAACTGGTGTGCAAAAATATGACACAAACACACAGACAAACCTACATATATTTTTACCTTGCTTGCTGGTCTTATTCTCTCGTAAGGTGCATCGATACACAGCTCAGATGTTCTCCGGAGCTCTTCCACTCTCGTGGGTTCATCCCTGGGCAAAACCCGCGGCACTGCTCCGCTGCTTCCGTGTCTTCCTTGGACGCGAGTGGTGCAACTCGACAACAGACAACAATATAGAACCCATTATATATGCTATCCACAGTGAATGCGGACAGTAAACTGATGCCCCGGTATATTTCTGACGTGCAGATGTACTCCAAGCGCTCGTGCTGTTTCTGACATGAAGGACAAACAGATTTTCCAACCATTACAAGTGATGTAACATCCAGTATAGTCAGTACCAAGCTGTTGCGGCGTTGTAGACACGGTGTAGGGCAAATTGTGTCAATCCAAATGTAAGAAATGAGGAAAATAAAACGACCTCAGTAGAATGGCGCCAAAGAGACCATTACAGCAAATACAGTAGTATACAGGAATTTTAAAAAATACAGTAAGTCTCTGTATGTGGGGTCTGACGTCACAGAAAATTCCCATGATGCAAAGGGTATTACAGTTATTTACTGTAAAGGGAATTTGCAGTATTACACTGGGTGATATACAGTAAATCACTGTGGAAATTACAGAAATGTCTAACAGTGTAGCTGCCTAGATGAAGTCTTGTCAAAATTGCAAAGAATGACTTGTGATAGTTATGAAAGCATCAACAGTAATGTGTCAGAAATCTACAAACCAGTCAGTTGGACATGAGGAACATGAAGATCAATGTTTTGTATTTTATGCTAATGTCATGGTACATAATGTCCAGCTTGTTCCAAATTAAGTGCAAAATTATCAATACATTAACAAAGATTTAAAAATAAATAAATAAATAAAAATGCAAGACCTGCTCATCTAACTGGGCTGACACAAAACACTCCAAACTCATTGAAAAGAAGAAAAAAACACATGCCTCAACCTACATTTTTGTAAAAACTCCAAAAACAGTTTCCAGCTGAAATCTCTTTTTATTACAACTGATATGACCTTACTTTTACCATAATAAATAATCCGTAAACTTATAAATTTTGACATTTGCATCATATAACCATCTCCATTTGTATGGCTTTTCTGTAGTAAACTTGCTTGGTAGCTCACCTTGTACACCACTGCACATTGAGTATGAGTTCTGTGAAATACGATTAATGGTAAAAGTGCTCAAAGAGTTGTAGAGGCAAGCTTAAATGGAATGGTTGTTTGAGCAAATGTGTTTTTATTTCATGCTGTCTTATTTTTTCGCAAAACGTGTAAGTAGCAATGTGATATTATGTTGCAGAAATGTCGCCACATGCATGTTTTTCCAGTGAGCCTGGGTTGGAAAGATCATTATTGCTGAGCCCTACAGTATGCATCTATTTTGTTGTACCGAACAATAAAAGCTAGATTAAATGTTCAATCTAAATAAACTATGTCTGCAATATGGTGACCAAAAAATAGTATGAAATCACTGCTTTTAAAAGATTATCACGCTAGACTCTCTATCGCTGCTCGATGTTGCAAATATATAATATCTGTATGCTTTCTTTGCAATAGACAAAGATGTCAAGCACTCTTAGCAATGACTAATTAAACCATATCCTTGGTGCTGATAGTGTAGTACACCTCAAAGCAGAGTGCTGATGAAACATTTCATTTGAAAAGCTTTACATACAAGTACAGTATTTATATAGTATGCTATGCAGCGACTAATGGAAATATAACTGCATTCATTTAACAGTTGAATACCCAATTGATTTTTTTTTCTTTTAAATGTAGCGCAGTTGATGAAGAGGAGGCCTAACTAATGTAAATGACTACAAAGTCTTTGAATGGTGCAGATGAACATCATTTTAAAGAGGTTGTTGGATCAGTACGTTATTGAACACTGACCAATTCTTAATTAACTTTTTCATTTTGTAGTTGACAAAATGACACCAAGGTTAGAAATATTGGTGAATAAAATTACAAATTATAGACTAGTGTTGGTTTCCAGGAATTTAAATGTGAATCAAAACGTTTTAGTATGCAAACACCGCTGTGATATTTATTGCCAGTGAATAATGGTCTAGTACGCGTCAGCAAGGCTTTGAATTCATTTGAGAATTAATGACGAAGACAAAATCATGACAGAATTTCTGTAGGGCCAGCGTTGAATCAGTTTTCATACTATATTTCAAACAACCTTGGTTATCAAGAATACAATATCAACAACATGACATGTCGGTGTCCATATAGATACATACACTGTGTGAGTTTACTTTCATTGCAACTATAGCGTACACTCAGGTTGAGTACAGCACTTACATGATTTTCATTTCAGATATCTCTCAAGCATGGAAGTCTATTGGGAAACAGCAAGCATAATGCATTTGCTCTGAGATAGTGAAGTAGAGGAAGCCAGTGCTCTCTGTCATCATAATGCAGGCCTGAAATGGACAATATTTTATTGTTGTGGGTGACTAGGATGTCATATGAGACATCTGACGTAATCAGTCACAAAGCGTGCACACAGACGCTCCAGCATGAAGCAATCTGACAGCACTCCACCTTCCGTCAGTAATGCACTCTGACAACAAGCAAACCAGAGAATGATTACAGAGGCTGTTCTATATATATTAATTTCAGATTTTTGTTGAAACCACTGAATTGCAATACACTGAAAATATAAAATCATTTGTATTACAGAGATTTTTGCAATGCATTGCATGCTGCATCCAACAATATATTACCATCTCATATAATCATTCAACTATATCCTTGATTTTTCACTAACAAATGTGATTTGAATCCCATTTCTGAGTATTATATGCAAGAATATGTATTGTAGGATGGATGACTGTTAATACATTTACACGTATTGCACATTAAAACTGCTAATGTGGCTTTAGCTTCATTTCACTGGCACATTAAAGGTTTAGTCAAGGTTATTCAACCTGGCTGGGCACTTGCTTCCATTATATTTGTATTTTGCATTCATTATACATTAGTGTTATAACTGGCCTTGAATCTAATTCTTGGTTCAAATGACCAGTGGTGCATACATCTAATTTAAAATGCAGGCGGCCACTTTGCACACAGTGCAGTGATCCATTTGTTTCATCAAATTGAAAAGTTAGATTGATTGCACATTAGCTCACTTAGGTCTAGTTCGCCAGCACAAAATGCTCCCAATAAATATTTAACACTGTTTGTAATGTCATCTTTGAGGTGAATTGGCATCAGAAACACCCATTGTCTTCCTAGCTCTGTAAAACAAACTAAGCTGGACCAAGTCCTGTATTAAGTTTGTCTGCAGAAACAGACAAAGAGGATACTGTATAATGACATAATATTAAATGTCAGTGCATATTACAGATGTTAATAGAGGATTGGAAAATTGTAAAAAAAGATATAGTCAAAAAAAAAAAAAAAAAACGTAATACATTTAATACTATAAGAAAGGCTCTAGGAGTTAATGGTTGACAAGCATTTCTGTTTAGCAAACCATACTTAATTATATGGTTAGTTGTATTGTATTATTTTTATTTAGGTCCAGACTCAAAAATGAGCTGAGATTGGACCGAAGTGTTGTATATTTTTATACTGCATTGCAAATAAATATTTTGTTAATGTTAGCAAACCCTAAAATGTAATTATTAGGAAGATATTTTGAAGAAGGTAACGAAAAATAGGTAACGAAACAACATTGGTGCCCATTGACTTCCATTGTATTTTTAAAAAATCATCGAAACGTCTCAAAATAACTTCTTTTATGTTCTACAAATGAAAGAAAGTCATGCACATTTGAAACAACATGAGGGTGAATAAATGACAGAAATTTATTTTTTGGCTGGCAACTATAATACTCTTTAAACTGATGACTGATGCTGACATTTCTCTGATCTTGTAGTATTACATGTGGTGACCCTTTCACCAATATGTGAATATGAATCTGTTGTGATTTGATTTGTATTAGATGTATGAATCAATAACACAAAGACAGGTTGTGAACAATGTGCAAAGAACAGAAGAACATCAATGAAAATCACGAAGCTTATATAAACGACAAAATGCATTGCTGTTTGTTTACACAAAACTAGTGTATGGGGCAGGCTGGCATATGTAATAATATTAATAGTGTCATGACTGTGGAAAATGACATTATATTCCATTACATAGAATAGATTTTTGACTGAATAAATTGCAGAAAACAGTACACTCACTCATTACTGAAGTCCTGCTGCATTGAGAGATGCTCTTTATTGTTCATGCCTGAAACCTGTGACAGGGGAACTTTAAATGTCAATATGACACAGAAAGGGGAACAATTCCCTATCTTTCTTCCCGAATGTATTTATACACAAAAACCTGATGGAATTTCACATTTCTGCTGTCTAGGAAAAAGACGAATCATCCAACCTTGCGCTACTGGAAAGTGATTTTAAAGATGTTCAGCCAAAAATGAAAATATAATTTACTCACCCTCCTGTTTTTCTAAACCTGTATGACTTAAGAAAATATTTTGAGGAATGTTTTTGACTGCTTTTTTATCCATACAACAAAAGTCAGTGGGGTCCAAAACAACATTGGACCATGCTGACTTCACTGTATTGACAAAAAAAAGGTATTTCTCAAAATATCTTCTTATGTGGTGCAAAGAAGAAAGATAGTCATAAAGTTTTTGAAAAATCAGTTATCTTTAGCACTTGTTTGCATGTATTAAATAAAAATACTCTGATAGCAACATAATAAAATTAAATAAAAATATTCTGATCTACAACAAAAATCTAAAGCTCAATATGTGACCAAAAAAAAAGTTGCAACCTCACAAAGAAATGCATCGCTTGACTAAATCTTGTTAGAAGTAAATGTCACCAACAAATTACATATTACCATTGAGGATTCGGTTTGGACAGGAAATTGCCACTCGTCAGCACTCTCCACTTAGCCTCTATTACAGTGTTCAGCAAAATAAGCAAAATACTGAACTCTATTGGGTGCATCTTAAAAGCCTAGTTCCATGACCTCAAGGAATGCTGCAGGACTAAAGAAGGATCCTCTTCATTTTTTAAACTTTCTCAAACTACTTTAGGGATGTAAAGTTAAAATGATTACTTGTTAATTACGTGTTAATTCCAGAAGAGTGATATGTAAAAGGAGAGGGTTTCTGTAAAGTTACACGTTGACAAGTATATTCTTCACATTTGTTTGCATCGGGGTCTCAACAGTTATCTTATTTTCAGAAAATGTAGTCCTGTCTTATAAGTACATTCTGTGCTTTCTGTGCTATTTTATGGCATTTAGCATGTTTAAATCTGGTGGGCTACAATAAAAAAGAAAAAGAAAAAAAAAGTGGATTCACCTCTATCTATAATAAAATTGAGCTGCCTGATGCCACAGGGGCTGTCCCTTAGTATTGGCATGACATGGAAGTGAAGGTCACTTGATCATCCTCAACATTAAAACCACTTACAGTTGAAGTGAATAATATCGATTTTATTGTATTGTTGCAGTGGAACCAGTCAAGGAATGGGATATATTATGCAGCAAGTGAACAGTCAGTTCTTGAATTGCATGTGTTGGAAGCAGGAAAAATGGACAATAGAAAAGATCTGTATGAGTTTGACAAGGGTCAAATATAGAGATGTGTAGACGACTGGGTCAGAGCATCTCCAAAATATCAAGTCTTTGGGGGTGTTTCTGGTATGCAGTAGTACCTACATTCTTAAAAATAAAGGTACTTAGAAGAACCTTTTTTGTCTAAATGGTTCCATAAAGAACCTGTGCCCATAATGAATGAATGAATGAATGAATGAGGCATTTATATAGCGCTTTCATTGTGTATTGCTGTACACCCAAAGCACTTTAAAATCAAATGGGGATCTCTCTTCAACTACCACCAGTGTGCAGCATCCACTTGGATGATGCGAAGGCAGCCACAGTACAATGGCGCCAGTGCACTCACCACACACCAGCTACAGGTGGAGAGAAGAGAGAGTGATAGAGCCAATTCAGTGGATGATGACCCCTGTCTACCACTGAAAGCACTTACAATGGGCATATCAGAAGTGGAGGCAGCTTTGAGTCCTGGCATTCATGTGTACTGTATGTCACATTAGGAGGTTTCCACCGGAGGAACTTTTTCATAGTTTCTAGAACTATCGGTGGACGTACTCGCTTTTTGGCGTGTTAGCAACGCAGGAACTAGGAACGTATTTAGTTCTAGGAACTCCGTTTGATGGAACTAAATTAGCTGCTACTTCAGAGTAGGGTCTAAAACGGTTCTATAGGAACTACCAGTGACTCCATGAACATTGAAAACTGCGATAACGCCATTTAGCTACTTGTTTTCTGCAATGTTGTGTTCTTTTCTCAGCTTCGATTATATGTAACACTGCAAGTTGTCATTGGAGATTTACTCAGATTTTCCTGCTCTTTCAGTTGCATAAATTGTGTCTGTATACATTCCATCTCCATTATCATGAAACCCATGGCACACAACAAACACAGCTCTGATCACAGCATCCTCCATGCCGCGAATAAAGACGTTGCTGTCGGCCGCTTCACAGTTCCCGCTGCCAGCAAACCAGCAAATGCAACCAGGAAAACGGCCCGAGGGGGAAATTGGTTCTCTAGGAACCACCATGCTGGCTAGTCTTGGTGCCACAGGACATGTTCAGAAGTCTTGTTAAGTCCATGCCTCAACATATCAGAGCAGTTTTGGCAGCATGAGGGGAATCCACATGGTGTTAGGCAGGTGGTTTTAATGTTGTGGCTGATTAGTGTATTCAGAGACTGTGGAAACTTCATTGCTTATTACATCAAAATGCTGTATAGAGGCAGAAAGAACTGGATTCAGTGGAACAGATGCTTTCACACTCTTGTTGCACATTAACACCACTGCTGTAAAGTATCCTACAAATACAACTGCTTTTTACAACTGTGTTTACAAAGAGAATTAGAGTTTTGAATTTGATGATTTCAATAGAATGGTGTACTGGTGTCCCAAATACAGTTTTATAATCTGAACACGGCATGTGTAAATATGTTTTGTTTCACCATGCATGTTATTACCGGGATCCTCTGAGTTTTAAAACATTTCTGTTTTCATTCAATTTCACCACTCATTTGGTTTTTCACACTTGATGACTAAACAATGCTCTTGCTCCGGGCAAAAAATGAGAAGCTATCATGCTGTGCTAGACAAGGTTATACTCAAACTGTCCTTTACATATTTAGTACCTCTCTTTCACACCACTGAATAGTGTCACTGTTTTGTGCATTTTTATCTTTTAGTGTTTTTATTACATGTGTTTTTGTGGTGCTATACTGTTACAGAGGTAAGGTGTAGTTTGGTTCTTTAGAGAGACATTGTGCATATTGAGCATTTGATTAAAGCATACAGTACATTGTCCTACACAGAATTATTATATTATATTATATTATATTATATTATATTATATTATATTATATTATATTATATTATTAGTTAGTAAGATGAAATGTATTTAGTTTGATTTAGTTTTGTTTGGTTTTGCTTTACTGTTTTGTCTGAAATCAAAACAGAAACATTTTGCAGCTTTTGCAAAATGAGACAATGGTTTATGAAGACAACTCCAAAAAGGGCCAACTAAAACTGACACTATATTCCAAATCCTCTGAAGCCACGTTATAGCTTTGTGTGAAGAAAAGGAAGCAATTTAAGTTTGTAAGCTTTTTTGTTTTATTCTTTAGTAAATTCTGATCCTGAAGTTTGATGTATTGTGTTTGGTCTTATGGCATAGATTCAAAAGCCTCGCAGAAAATATCAGAATTACAAACGCAGAGACAGCTCAACGTGTACAGAACGAGTGCGCATAAAGCTCTGTGTGCAATACATGAAACAAATGATGTAAAGTCTTAACATCTCTGATTTTATTATACAGTAACTCCACTTGTGTTTGTTCTCAGAGAAGCATTACTGCTTGCCTGCCAGTTATGTTTTTGCGGAGAGATTTATCTTGTTTCTCAAAATAAACATTTTTTATCCATTGTTTTCCTGCTTAAATCCAATGACTATGCCAGACAGCATAACCAGAAAAAAAGTCTTATGAAGAATCTTACTCACAGAACGGTGTTCAGAGAGTCAGAAAATGAAACGCAGTATCTCAGAATTCAACAGCAATGATTTATTTGTAGTGCCGCATAGTCGGTATGTCCAGTATGGCCAGTAGTTACATGCATCAAATATCTAAAACTATCAAAACGATCAATGTTTATTTATTTATTTATTTGTGTTTACATAGTATTTACATTTTTGCATTTGGCAGACACCTTTATTCCAATCGATGTCATGATAAAGGCTTGACTAGAGTTTAGCTTTAATCTGTCTATGTAGAGTCAGAAACCGCTCAGGTTTCATCAGAAATATCTTAATTTGTGTTCACTTAAAGGAATAGCTCACCTAAAAAATGAAAATTTGCTGAACAGTTTGTTTCTTCATTGAAACTGATTTGGTGAAATTTAGCATTACATCACTTGCTCACCGGTGGATCCTCTGCAGTGAATGGATGCCGTGAGAATGAGAGTCTAAACAGTTTATAAAAACATATAATTCAGAAATAATCCACACGACTCCGGTCCATCAATTAACATCTTGTGAAGCGAAAAGCTGTGTGTTTGTAATAAACAAATCATTAATGTGTTGTAACTTTAAACCATCTCTTCTGGCCAAAATACGAGTCCATAATCCATAATAACAATTCCTCCAGTAAAGTCCATCCCCTGTTGTCCTCACAAATCAATGTCCACTCACATATTTGTTTTGATCTGTTTTTGATCATTTTTGATTGCGAACAGTATTTGATCTGTGCATAGTTCTCTTCGATTCAGATAAGTTAACTTTTTCACTGAAGAAAGCAGTATTATGGATAGAGGACAGCCTTTGCTTCACAAAACTTTAACTGAAAGACTGAAGACATGCCGAACACTTTAGAATACTGTTAATGCATAACTAGACAGGAACAAATGACTAATGCACTATTAACACTGTAGTACCTACTGTTACTGATTTTTTTTTTTTCCCCCATATATCCTGGAGAACTACTAAGGACTACAGGTTCATAATTAATGTGAATTATGCATGATGTGGATTAATTCCAAAGTGAAAATTGTGGAAAATTGTGGTAACCCACTAGTAATTACTCGGATCAGTATTCTAAAGTGAAAAACAGGACAACTCCATAATATTGGCTGACGTGATTGTAAGCTTTTAAGATATATGAAAGGTTTTGGATAGTTATGACTCAAGTGTTACTACATCCTTCTGAAGAAATTACTAATTATTTGGGTCAGTATTCTAAAGTGCTTTATCTAACTTGTATCAGATGTATATAAACTTAGATATATAAGACTGACTACACAGACAAAAGAACTACCTTTGTTTTCTATTTGTTGATTATTTAAATCGTGTGATGCAAACAATACATACATTTGGCAGATCATTATATCATAGGGTTTAGTTTGAGCAGGAAAGCAAGCAACCAGACTTCTTTGGTTACAATAGATTTCCATGAGCCAAGTAAAGAACTACTAGTTTAACTACTATGTATTTACATCAAAAAAATACATTGTTTAGTACAATGTACTTACTATGTTCATGTTGTATTGCAAAACTTTTGCTGCTTTTGAGGTGGGATACGGTCAAGGTTAGGGACAGGTTTTTTGGTATGGTTAGTTAAAGGGTAGGGTCAACAGTCTAATTAAAAATCGAATCTACAGAAATTAATTATAGATGTAAATACATGCAGGTGTTTCTTAAATATAAGGACAACGTACAAACATTTATCTACGCAATACATGCTTTGTATCAAATGATTAATTTAAATATTAGTACAAAAATTATATTTTCACTTAGCAGCTTAATAATTTATTCTCATGGGATAGTGTTCCCCCACAGTAAATCACTTGCCAATGACTGTAGCTATGATACAGATCATCAACAGCCACCTATTCCAACAACTAAAATGTAAATATCATGTTAATAATATTACAACACTAGCTGAAACTTGAAATGGTATAAATGTACAAAAACGGTGTCACTGATGGTGTGATTTATGATTAGAATCATAGGCCTGTCTTGGCCTGTAATGTGGTGGCTAAAATTTACACCGAAACATGACAAGTCGCGATATTTTTCACAGTTGTTATGTAACTAGCCAAGTTTGCCAATGGACTGTAAGAGCTTAGCTAGCATGGCAGATTTGCTTACAGTCATTCGAAAATGTTGCGCTGTAAGCTTCATGTGAGCCCATTTGGCTATATACATTTTCACACCTCTGTATCAACACAGTGCCTTGCTAAGTTGTTTTATTGCTTCTTCTCTGGGAATTTGTGTTATGTGGGTGAAATGGTTCTGTGCTCGCAGCAAATGACATTGCTAGCCAAGTGTAAACAAAGCGACTTATGTTGTATGCAAGAACAAGAAGATGCATCCTCTTTTATTCAGTCATGGAAGACAACAGATTCTTTATCACCACACGACTGAGTTGGTGGAAACTGCTGTAGGTACAGCTTTAAAACAAGAAGGTCCATAATACCTGAAAAAAAAACTGTTTATTAGCATTTACATTCATGTCAGTGGTACTTGCTTGGTGGGAACGAAACTACGGCTAAACAGAGCATACTGTGATTTCTGCATTGCTACATTAAGTTTTTCCATTTAATAACTGCCATAAATTCTAAAATAGTTATCAGGATCAGACCACTGAAAACTACTGAGAACTATAACAAACTTGAAAATGTGCCATCCTAAAAGTTTGCAGGTTCAAAGATAAAAGTTTCAAGATTCCCACAGAGCACTTCATCACATTAAATTATTCCACCCTAGTTTAATAGCAGCGGTTTGACAAAGAGGTGAAATAGTAGCTCTGGCTGGTTTGCTATAGCTGCCAGGGGCAACTCATTCAGTAGGAGAGCATGCATCTCAATGATGGCAGGGATATTCAGTTGCTGCTTTGGGACAGTAGTGCGAATTCTGCCTCCCTGCGATGGGAGATTTTAATAAACTACCATGACAGCACTGAGGCCACTGTTGACCTCACCAGACCGAGGCAGGTTTAAATGAGCTCCACATGCTCATGTTATTGGTAATAGTTGTTGTAACACTTTTCTTCTGCAACATTATTCCAATTATTGTGATTTGCTTTTGCTGGGAGGACATGTTGGGTTTCATGGTTTGCCTCACTTCAGGCTATTTTAGTTTTTATGAGCAGTTAGGTTGATTTAAAATATATTATATTATAAGAGTAGTTTGTATACTGTTGTTATTATTGAATTGAATATTGAGTATTGACTATACGTTGATGATATTGTTACAGTTGATCCATTTGCATTAAACTAGAGCTGTTCAGTCAGCATTCCTATAAAACCTGGAAGATAATTAGCATTTCCAAGCCATTGGTTCACTTGAGAATATCTAATGTGTTTTTGAAATAGGAATTTACGATTCATGGTTGAGATTATTTGAAGAGACTTTAAAGTTTTGACACACATTCAGATCTAAAACATGCATTTTGAAGCTCTTGTGTTTTTTGGAGTAACGGGTGAGAACTCTTTAAGAATTAATCCATTCAAATTTACTGTTATACATGCATATAATATGGGAACATTTATGGTTCTGTGGTGAAGCTTGCTAAAATCAGACATGGCCATGTACACTGCATTGATGAAGAAAATTAAAAAACATCATGCCATACACATCAGTATCGTACATACTTTACCTGGCAGTTATTAACACTGTTGAAACATGGTGTTTTTGGCAGAAATGTATTTATTATAAATGTTATTATTACATGTATATTAAATATTGGGGAATATAAGTCACTTTTATAAAAGTTTGTGTTTAGAATATTTTGTTAATACAAATTCTATGTTTCACCTCTGACTACCATGATCTTACTAATACTGGATTCTATGCAAGACCTATGGTAACTTTTATTAGGGCAACTACAAAGGATAATTTATCAAAGAACTTTAAAGCCTGTATCCCGTGAATTAAGGACAAAGCTTTCTTCTTTTCTTCTTTCTTCTTTACATATGTTTTGTTTTAATGAATTTTAATTGAAGTAAAATGATAATTCAAGAGCCTGGTGAAAGATCAATATCAGTGTCTTAATGTATAACAAAGTAGGTGTTAATTTTTTGCAAATGCTTTTGTTGTTAAGGACACGAAAATGAAGATTATCTCGTCATTTACTCAGCCTCATCTTTTTCTAAACCTGTATGAATTTATTTCTTCCACAGAACACATGGATAAATTGAGAATTGTCATCCGGACAATGGAAGTAAATGATAACCAAAGCAATCTTCTTTTGTGTTCTGCAGATGAAAGAAAGTTACAGAGGTTTGGAACAACAAGAAGGTGAATAAATTGCCATTTTTGAGTGAACTGTCCCCTGAATAGCAATAAATTTAATTTACATCCTCAAAATCAGTGCTTTACTGTCAAATGTGTATTTTTATGTGACATAATAATGCATTTTTATTGCACTGTATATTCAATGCATTCAGTATATCAAATAATATAAATTTATTTCTGTCAAAACATTCACATGGGGAAATCGTGAGCCGGATGGCCAGGATTTGGCTGAATTTTAGCCCAGGTTTCTAAGTAAGGGCTTCAACTAAAAGGATGTGAGTTTGTAAGAAATCATTTAATAGTTGCAGTTAAAAGAAATTAATAGGTCATTATTTACTAATAATAGGATGTCAATCAAGTGCAACAGAGAGAGCAATGTTTGATCAATATTTACATCAGATTTAGGTTTTTAATAAACCTATACTTCTATTTTAATATGAAACATAACTTTAATATGAAAAGGTCTCATTAATTCATTCTAATTTGTAACTTTTATATTTGAATCCATTGTGCACACAAAGTATAGCATAATTTTATATAGATGTCAATTTGCACATTGTATGATGGAGTAATTGCAGAAATAACTGACAGATTAATTGATTATCAAAGCAGTTGCAAGCCTACTGCAAATAATTTGTCACTACAGGCTCCTGCTCTGGGTCCCTGCTCACAACCGGAGCAGGGGCTAAAAACGAGGATGATAAAGGAGGCGAATGATAAAGGAGCCCTGCTGACAGTGCAGAAGGATGCACACCTGATGCTTATTGTGCCATAAATCCAGCTCTATGCCTTTCTTTCTCATCTGTTCATGTAGGCTATAAGTCCTTGAGCTCAAGGTACGTCCACCTTGCTCTGCACCACTAGACCTACTGGCCCCTCCACCACCTTTCACTTTCCATGATGATGCCACCACACCTTCACGTTTTGTTGGATGGCCCCTGCAGAGTAAATGTAATAGCTTGTGCTTTTAGCTTTAACTAAATGGGACTCTGTCTGCACGGATATGATGTAATTATACTACCAGTATTCTGTTTCAAACCCGAGGGGGTGATTTGGCCAACTCTGACCTTGTCTGTTTAAGATGGATTAAAAACAGTTCTCCCTAAACCAATTAGTTGGACATTATCATGTAAATGACTGTTATTCCTCTTGGTGATCCTAAACATAGATGTGGAAAAGGAGTACACTAGTGGTGATTTCCCTCGAGATCCTTCTAAGCTGAACCACAAGCGTACAGTTTGTTCCAGCACGCTCGCATCCCTAAAACACATGCTCCTCTCTTTCCTCCCTGTAGATGCATCATAATGAGCACTTAACAAGACACATAATTCATGAGTGTTTAGTAATAATAAAAACAACATCATCTGAAACACCAAGCATCAGATCGGCTTAAGTTACCAGACTTGACAAATAAAAGAAGATACAAGCTTCTAGATGAAAGTCTTTTTTGTTTTGTTTTTGGAGTTCAGCAAGACTGTTAAAGTGAGAGCATATACTGTAGAAAAACTAGTGACAACAATTTGTGCCCAGTTATGTTTAAAATTTTGTCTATGTTGTTGCATTATTATGCTGATTCATCCTCTTGACAGGGCACACTTTGCTTTCCTTTAGTTTGCTGCTTAAGTGCTTTTGCTTCATTTGTAGTGTTTCTCATTTGCTTAGACACTAAAATGTATCCTATTAGACAAATATCCTTAAACCATAGTGCAGTTTCTGAAAGAAAGGTTCATTTATCAAAACTTAGTATAACTGTGATGTCACATTCTTTGCGCTAAGAGTTCTTTGTTTTTCTTTTACTCCAAAAAAAAAAAAGTTCAACTAAAACTTTGTTAAAGGGTTTTTTTTTTTTTTCAGAATCTTATTACTTTTAAATATTTTTACTACATAGTTTTCATTCAACAGATTTACTGTACAGTACATTTAGGAAATTTTTTGAATGAACGATTATGCATTCATTCACAATCAAACTTCTAATATTGTTTTAAGGAAATTGGCCATCAAACTAGACCAACGAACTGACTATATATATATATATATATATATATATATATATATATATATATATATATATATATATATATATATATATATGGAAATACATATGGCAATGCATTATAAAATATATCTTGAACATTTTTTAACAGAATTTATTCATCTTGGGTAATGTTAATTTAACACTTTAAAATAAGGTTCCATTTGTTAACATTAAAAAAAGGAAGGAAAAAGGGTTGTGTGCCCAAGCAAGTATGGTGTCCCATACTTTGTGCTCTTTATTTAACCCTTCCAAGTGCACACACACACACCACGAACACACTCCCGGATTACATTAGTTAACTACATTAGTTAATTGATTATTAAACTATTGCATTATAACTATTGCATGATTATTAAGATCAAAAGATATATCCATTAATATTATTTAATAGACCTGAGCTTGAACAGTTGTATTTTTATTATCTAACTGGTCACTGATATTTCCAACCCCAGACTGGGGACGTGGTGACAACTGGGGGCTCATCCGGTATTTGAACTCAGGAATGTCAGTGGTTTTAATAAATACTGTAACAAATGTATTGCTCATTGTTAATGTTAGTTAATGCATTAATAAAACATTAAAGCATTAACAAACAGGACCTTATTGTAAAGTGTTACCATTAAATTTTGCATATACTAATATATCTTTTTAACATTTCAAGTTGTTAAATCAATATTGTACTATAAAGCATGACTTAACAATGGTTATTGTATGGTTATAAATTAACATTAACTATTAAGACATTAACTAAATGCTGTAAAAATTCAACGATCATGAATTGTTTGTCCTGTTCCCTGTACTGTACCTCAACTTTTGACTGCTCTGAAAGCAGAAACTCTCCATATGACCCTATTGATGCTGTGTTCATGCCCAAAGCCAAAAGCTGCTCTGCTCATTAAAACTCCCTGCTGTGTGCCCATGGTGCCCTGGTGTATTGTGAAATTATCATAAAGAAACAACCATAGAAAGCCTATACTTCCCTTTAATCAGCAACCCAGAGGAACAATCTATCCCTCACATTATTCAAAACAGCTCATGCTGTCTTCCTTGCGCATGTAGTTGTTCTTGCCACATTCCTATTTTTAAGTCATCCTATTTAAGTTATTTAAGCCATTTATGTTTTTTTTTTTTTTTTAAATAATCAGGTTTTGACTGGTTAAAAGATCTCAAAGTGTAGTTTTGATACTCATATTGACAAATCATACTTGGAAATTACTTTGAGCAAACTGAAATCAGTGGTTAAACCAAAGAGATTTTCAATGCACCTACAACATAACGTATGACAACTATACAATGATGTGTCCCTTCTGAATAAAGTCAGTGCTGGGTTTTTGTGGATAAATGAATGGTTTTCAGAGATGGATCATGCATACAAAGAGATTCTTTCCCAGGTGCATTTGCCAGACAGGACATACGGTGTCATGTAAATGTGAAATTGTTGCCAAATTAAGAAGTTGGCTTGCATTTCTGTTGAGATATCTGTGCCAATCTGTATGTTTCGAGGTTTGGTGTGTTTTATGGATACATTTAGGCTCTTGTGGGATTGTATTGTGGGATAAGAACACTAATTTCTTTTTGGACTAAAGTCAGTCATGTTGAGGCATAAAACAAAATTTGTGATGTACTCTGGTACTGTAGTCCATACAACAATAAATGCATGCCATTCTTGTTTTGTTAAGGAACTTCATTCTATGATCCAATGAATATTTTAATGACTTAATGCAGAAGTTGATGTGGTGCACTTGGTTGCAAGTCACTAAAAATTGTTTTTTCCCTTTATTTATTTATTTATTTAATTTTTTTTTTACTCATGATTGCTCAAGCTTTTTAAAGACAAACAAATGTCATTAATTGAACATTTAAACAATCAAAGGGCAATTGTAGTATTACACATGAATACCTACTGTACACATCCACACTTCATTTATTACTGAATATAAAGGTTATTAAATATCACTAATTCTCAATCGCCCAAAGCCAGAACTCATTATGTGGCATTTCCATCTCTCCCTGCGTTTAGTTTTCCTATCTTTGCATCTATGGTTAATTAACATATAAACTTCTTTTGCCTAGATGCAGATGAGCAAACTTGATCTGCATAATTAGGTCAGGCAACATTTGAACCACTCAAGGGGTCTGGACCTCTGTCCCCTAGAGACAAGCTTCAAATTCTGAACCATCGTTTTTGTCATTATTTGGTGATCAGATTAGCATGTTCTAAAGTTAACAGGCATTCTGAAACTCTCGTTTTAGTTCATAGCTGTGATACGGAGCCATTCCGTGTTTCCTTACTCTTAGTCTAGTTTATCCTGGTTATTACCTGAGTCATTCGTGTTCTGATCCTAGCCTGTGTATCTCATTTCTTGTCTGTTCTCTGCCTGCCCTGAAGTTTATAGCCTGCCTTGGATATATATCTCTCTCGTCTCGTTGTTTGGACTCTGTTTGCCCCTGCCTGGACCATTGCTCGTGTACCTGGATTACCCCTCTTGTCAAGCCCTCTGGATATTGTTCGCCGATCGAAGACCACACCTGTTTACTTGTGTACTCATCTGTCTTGCCCTCAAGATACCTGTTTGTCATTTGCTCGACCCTGCCTGTGTTTTGACCATGTCTATTAATAAAAGCTTGCAAATGGATCCGCACGTCTCTCGTCTTGTTCGCCCTGTTACAGATAGTACATGTAAAACTTAATATATTTTAAATTGTTATTGTAAGTAAATTAATAAATCAAAATAATGTTAATGTCATCCTCAATCTTATTTGTGTAAGAAATTGTAACGTTATGAATCAGCATTTTGGTTGATCATGACGATGGTATAATGCTTGCCTGTTATGTGGCATAAAATGATATTAAGCATTTTGTAACAACAAAAAAACTCAGATGAAGATGTCAATGCCTTGCTTGATGACACTAGACCTGGACAATCAGATAAAGGTGATTCAAAGGACGCAGCCTTTTTAGCGGCTCAGTGTTCTACTTTTATGCAGACCATTTACATCCAAATGTTATTTAATTTACACAGAACACAACCAATACATAGATTTTAAAATATAAAGCTGTTTGTCGTCTATTTTCATTAAGATTAAGTTGAAAATGTGAGCCCGCCATTGTGCATTAACAGTGGATGAGTATTTCACTCCTTGATTTGCTCAAAAAAAATCCTCCTATGAGATTGTTTTGACAGGTATGTTTATTGTGTATTATTTTCAACGTGTTTATTGCTAAGTTTAGTGTGGCAAAATAGTAGTGCTGCCATAATTCGTGTGCAATGTATCTGGTTGCCATGGCAACCTCATGTGCTTGCTGCTGCTGCTCTTATCAGAGTGTGAATTTGTAGAATTACTATAGCAAAACTAAAATGGGTTTAAAAGTGCGACTGACCAAATCGTCCAGCTCGGTTTGGCCCCCCAAGCTCAAGCGTCAAGCTACGCCCGCGCTAACATTACTGCAAAATAAGCTCCATGAATAAACATATACCTTTCTTTTCAAAGAACTGGGTGAGTAATTGTTGGCCCATTTTCTCTTTCTCTCTGCCCTCTGTAACCTCTCTTTTCATTTCTGATGACCGGACTTATACTTCTTCGTCGAACTCGAAGACATCTCTAATTTGACAGTTTACAATCTGATCTCACTCAGTGACTCTAGGCTATGTAGAACAGATCTCTGGGGGCCCCAAAAGTCTGTGGGCCCTTAGAATCATCCTAATATAGTTCTTAATTTGTCTCTGTGTATATATAGACCTCATTTTCAGTTGTTCTTTGTCTGTTCTCTTTTTCTCTGGTTATCTTGTATGCCTGCATGTTTTGGTTTATAAATAAAGAATGAATGCTGCAAACAGATCTCCTTGCTCCTGCAACCCAACTGTGACTGTAATTGCCTAAAATGTAATGCAGTATTTATCTTATATGCACTCACTGTAACATATGTAGATAGACTAAAGAAGTATTATGTTACAAAGTTCAAAATGTTTTGTGCTGTTTTCTGAGAAACCATATAAATTGTTGTCACATTATGTAATTTTTAAAAAATCAGTGTACCTATGTATTCATTGACTGTATAAGCGATTTGAAGGGAAAGTTTAAATTTAATTTAAATGAGTCATAATTTCAATTTAAAGAGTTTAATTTTGAAAGAGACTGATGCATCATGAGAGCAGTACTGTAATTACAGTACTTTTGCACAGGTGCTTCCTGTCACTGCACACAATGATCATTTTAAAAGCATAAAGCATAGACAAGTCCTGTTTGTAAAATGCATTTTTCACAGTTCAAGAGACGACTATTATATCACATATAATTTAACGTTTGACAATAATTGTAATATAAAAAGTTATTATGTCTGCAGTGCAAAGATCAAGCTAGCACCACTTTTATGATTTTATTTTTCTTTCTTTCAGCTCTCAAGCTCTCAGGATCTCAAGTGAAATACACATGAGAACTTGTTAGAATATTGCTTATGCGGTGTCTCTGAATTAGCATGAGCTCTTCTTACTGTGCAGGTGAGAGATTAGCTCGTGCAGTGTCAGGTGTGTAAAGAATTCCCAAGTGACCTGTGTTACATAGCCGTTCATGAATAATTGAAAGTGGATCATTTCCCTGTGGTGCACAGTTACAGCCACAAGCCTACCTAGACTATGATTTAGAGAACAGCAAATAAGTGTGTTGCATAAGTGTCTGTATGTCATATTAGTTGCCATCGCCTTAAGCTGTAGTTTGTGCTATTTTTAGTCCTCACAGCACCAGTAGAAACCCTAATGGGACAGCTGCCAAGAACAGTAAACATCATTCAGTATAGTACCTAATTAACGTCTAAATACTCTGTGTGCACAGGCACAATGTGAATTTAGCTACTGACAATTTCAAGATTAAAAAAACAGTGACCTTTTCCAGCATACTTTTACTAAATTAAGTCAGTGTTGTCCAATTTAAGACCTAGTTGTGGACAATAACAATCTCCTTCAGCAGGTAAATACTGCTGCTTTACTGTTCACGGACCAACATCGGTAGACCAGTGGTGCGAATGGGCAATCAAATGTCAGACGGGTTAATTCCCTTGTGTCGCTAAGATCCGGTTCATCGGCCTCTGTCTGCACTGTTCCACCAAACAGAATGTCATTCTGCAAGACCAGCTCAGACCAACCAATTCAGCCATGAATGTCACCACGAGAAAGACTTTATTTTGGCTCATACGAGACTAAGGGATCCCCACAAGCACTGATTTCATTTGAAACTTCTGCTATATGCGCCGATAATCACAAATTTAATTTCATCCAAGCACGTCACTAAGCAGGTTTTAAAGGTTCTGTATATGTGTGTGTGTGTGTTTGCTTTCTCTTTCTTTTTGAGAATACCATCCATAAGAGGTCTCCCCTACCTGACAGATATCAGCGAAATAGGTGTCCTGAGAAATCACACCTGTCTCTGTGTCAGACCTAGACTCCAAAAAAGAGTCAGGGGAGCAGCCCATCCCTTTTTTTAGCCAACCGCAAACACTGTCTGCCTGTAAATCATTGTGTGTGAGCAGGTTTGCTGGTTGGGCAATATCATTAGTTGGAATTTGAATTAAATTGGCCACAATATAGATAGGGGCAAGGGAGGCAGGGTCTCCTTAAAATATTGAATGAGAAAAAAAAAATGTCGTACAAAAATAAAACAACGCCAATATTACAAAATATAACATTAAAAGTGTATAAATCACGTGTTTTTTGTTTTTTTTACACTAACTTGGCTTTAATAAACAAAATATTGATTACATTGTTAATGTAAAAATATAAAATAGAATATTTTTTTATTATTGACATTATTAATATCTATCTATCTATCTATCTATCTATCTATCTATCTATCTATCTATCTATCTATCTATCTATCTGTCTGTCTGTCTATCTGATAGTTTATTTAATAGTTTAGTTTAGGGACCAGTTCTCACTATTGATAGTTTTCACATGACGTCACACCCTTATAGGAACGCCCACCTGGAGGGCAAAATGAAGCTTTGCTCACCTGACCACCAGTTATTTTTTCGCAGTTTGCTTTGAGTAGTAATGTAGTAAAACGCAGATATTAAAAGGCGAAATTCAGTAAACACCTTATTGATGATGTATATTTTGTACAGGCAAGCAGATGAAGCCAGAAAATAAACGCAATGTGCAAAGTTTCAAATTAAATGGTTTCCCATAGAATACCATTAGAAGGAAAACACTGAACCATTAAGTGGATTGCATTCATATTCCGTCCTCATCTGCTTGGCTATTTACACTATGCATCCTTAATATATTACTTAGAATATTACTGTTTTAAATATATTAAGGCAATTTAAGTGTTTTTAGAATGTTCTGTTGCACTGTTTAATGATTGAAATATTGCTGCGGGTGCTTAATATGGATTCCAAATTGCCAAAACTTGCATTTTGTTCACATACCTTTGTTTTATTCTTTTGAGAGGTGATCTAAATATTTGCGGCTGTGAAACAGATGGAAAACTGATGGACTTGTCCTGCAGTTCTATGGATGTTTTGCCCTCTAGGTCTTCGAGCCGGTCACGTGGCTGAAAGCTATGAATTAACTGGTTGCTTATTTGCATGCATATTACTAGCATATTGGCTGTTTATTAGTTCTTACAAAGCACATATTGATGCCTCCCAGCAGTCACAGGACGTCAATATAACGTCAGGTTGACGTTGGACATGATGTCAGATAAATTTTGCATTTTGGTTGAGAATGAAAATCGGGTTGACGTCAGTATTTGACGGCAATTTGACATTGACTTAACACTGGATTTTGGTTACACAACCTAAAAACAACAAATATCAACGTCATCTGACATCGGCATTGCACATCAAATTAACATTGACATTACACGTTGAATTGACAAAGAATTTTGGTCACCCAACGTTGCAACCGAAATTTAACCAAATATCAACAACTTAAGACATTGTGTGCCTACTGGGCTTATTCTGCATGACAATATTTTAGATCCCTTAATCACCTAAATAAACACCTAAACTTTACTAACTATTAATAAGCAGCAAATTGAGTCATAGTTAAAAGTTAGTTAATAGTGAGAATTTGGTCCCCAAACTAAAGTGTAACCAAAATTGGTTATATACATTTATTTGAATTTCAGTTTTAATACAATTATAATTTTACTACCTTACATTTGAATGTGTTTGCTACTTCAATTCAGATTTATGAACTGAATTGTAATTTAAAAGGCAGTTTAATTAATGTGGCACAACCTTGTGTTAAAGTGATGGAGGTGGTCTGGAACAGAGGCAGAATTTAGCAACAGCTTTATTCACTTACAGCACCAAACTCGCACCTGCCAGACACCATACTGTCAGCAGTTACTAATTAGGATTAACTAATGCTAACATCATACGTTTTCACCGCTACAGAGTCTCTAGCTGATATTACAACCTGAAAAAAAAAAAAAAAGCCTGAAAATATTTTAATATCCTTTTATTTGGGGTAAAAGGTTTTTACAACTTAATGAGTCCCAGGAGTATATTATCAAATGGTATCTCAAAAAAGCTTTTAAAATGGTGTGTTTAATAGTTGTAGGAGTATTTTAAAATTGGTCTTCTGTTGATATGAAGCTTAGTAATTATGCGCCGGTTTAAATTTAATATGACAATCCTGAAATTAGTAAGTGAGGTGAGTTGTTTGTGTCAGTTTAATTGTGTTCTCATAGCATTTGGGAGAAAAGCTAGATTTTGGCAAATATAAGTAAACCCAGCAAAGTGTCATGTCCCGTACTTTCCATTTCATTTCATGGACATAAAATATCATGCCTTGGTTATTACAACGATGCTTTATTTAGCATCACTATTTTTAGGCAGTGCTGCCAGATGGATAGCAACAAAATAAAAAAAAAATCTAGATTATATCTTTCTATTGATTTGATGAATACATGCTAGAATGAAAAAAAAACTTTTAAACTTTTTTTCAATGGTAACAACCTGCGTCAGTCATAAAACTATCACATCCTTCAACATATAAAGAGAGCTTTTGAAATTCAGCATCTACTTTTAAAGCCTATTAAATCAAATCGCCTACAATGAGCAATCGCCAGTAAGAAGAGTAACGTTATAATCCTTTGTTGATGCCAGCAGCATGAACATGCCTTAAGCTCTTAGAACCTGTTGCTCTGGCTACTTTCATATATTGCTTTTCAAGTTATTTCCTGTCTCGCGGGTCTGAGGGGCATTGTGTTTCTTACCTAGGGGTCTACAAGGATTTTACTTCACCGAGACAGCTGATCAATTTGTTTATTAAATGACTCCTGGCAGTATTTGATGGGAAAAGACCAGCAGCATATTTAAGGCATTTATTGTGTAGAGACAGACACAGAAAAGAATTATGAATTGAAGAAATATGCTGCACAAGGCAAAAAGGGTCAGCCTTAAAATTTCACCCCTACAAATTGAACATTATTGTTTCTCTATTGCCCATTGAGTGCCTATAAAGTCCACTTTACCACATGGTGTCAGACTAGAAATAACCATAATAAAATCTCAGTGACCCATTAGATGTAAGTGGCGCCATTGTTCGCTAATCATTAAGTTATTTTCCTGTCATGTCTCTGCACAGTGAAAGGGGTCATTCTTTTTTTAAAATGTGTAGCGTATTTATATATGAAATGCTGTGGATCACTTTTTTTTTTTTTGGTCACAATTCCATCACTTCTTATTTTAAGTCTCTCCCTCAATATCCACATACAATATTACATATGCCTATAAAAAATTATTGCTAATACTTTTAAGATTTTTTTCTAACAACTTTAGTAAATACAAATAGTATTTTTCAGCTGAACAAGGAGTGCATGAGTTGGACTAATACATCTTTTAGGTTCAAGTAGGCCTACATTGAAAAGAAAAAAAAAAATAATAATAATATTTTGTGGTTGAGTACCCTCTGCCCTTTTCCCAGCATGCGCTGGGGCGTGTATAATCAATATGGATGCATTGTTTGTGGGATGGCATTTAACATTGTTGTCATGATTAGCAATTTGTTGTTTTGTCATTTTAAGATGACTTTGTTCCTCTGCTTAAAACAATCAGTTAGCTGATTGTTACACTTGTCATGTTTCATGTACCAGAATTTGAGGTCTGTGTGTGCAATTTTATGGTAGTATTTTGTGGTTGTTGTTGTTGTTATTTTGCCTAAATATAATAGAGCAAATAAAATATAAAAGGAAAACTGTGAATGGAGCTAGTTTTACATTGATAAAACTTATTTTTGCATCTACTGAAAATGTTACAGTGATTATAAGTCGTGGTAACCTGACAATTAAACATTTCCTCAAAGCATATATAAGAAAAGTTTAAAGTTCACCCAAGAATTTAAATTTGAAAATGTACTCTAAAGCCCTATTAGGACGGGACTAGTTTTCTAAACTACATTTGAGTTTTGATTCTTATCACCCAACATCTGCGATTTTCATGTATCAGTTCGGGCGGTACTAACATCTCTGTGTTTATTATGGAGGTGGGAGGGTCTGTTTTGTACACCTGGGCATTTCAGAGATCACGTGCTCTGTATGCATGCATTGCAAATAGTCATTCGGATTGATTACCATTTGTATAACCACATTTATACTACAAATAGACCATGGTTAAACTATGGCTAGTATAGCAAAACCATGGTTAATTTGTGGTTATTTTAGTTGAACAATTTTTTTTTTTTTTTTGGTAGTAAAACCATGTTTAATTTTCGTAAAGGTACATATGTAATCTAAACATTATATAACTGAGTGCAGAAATGAAGGTGAGTAATCTTACCTGACACTGATATTAAAGTAGCTAGTCTTAACTGTTTACATGATCTGGCTCTTGATTTTATTCCATTCAATTCAATTCAATTCAAGTTTATTTGCATAGCACAAAATTAAAGTATCTACATTATATTTTGTAATAGCTTATCAGTAGTGATCTCAAGTTGATGCCCATATGGCAGAAATGTATGGTAAAAATCAAGCAGTTAGTTAATGTCGTAATCAAACAGATGGTGAACATTATTAACAGCAATGATTATATGTTGCGATCAAATTTATAGCAAAATTTGGTAGTTTTGTATGTTGTCTGAGGGTTGGCATCATCTGAGGTCTTCTGGGGGGTTGGCATCATCTCTTCTCAGGTGTTCAGTCATCTCAGGTCTTTGTAAGGGCTGGATCCAGACTGAAATTTGTGTAATTTCTATTCCTAATCCCGTGGTAGAAACAGAGAAGGTAATAGAGAAAAATTATCGTAGCTGCTGTTCCAACTAAGCAAAAAATTATGTGTTCAACCCAAGCAAAAGAATGAAAATGTGCATTTGATCAGATGTAACTGAAGTACAAGGTTATGAGATACATTATGTGAATGCTTGGCTAAAGAGATTTGTCTTTAATCTAGATTAAAACAGAGAGTTTGTGTCTGAACCCCGAACATTATGAGGAAGTCTGTTCCAGAGTTTGGGAGCCAAATGTGAAAAAACTCTACCTCCTTTAGTGGACTTTGCTATCCTAGGAACTACCAAGAGTCCAGAGTTTTGCAACCTTAGGGAGCGGGATGGATTGTAGCGTGATAGAAGACTAGTTAGGCATGCAGGAGCTAAACCATTTAGGGCCTTAAAAAGTAAGTAGTAATATTTTGTAACTGATACAGAACTTAGTATGTAGCCAGTGCAGAGAATGTAAAATTGAGGTAATATGATCATATTTTCTTGACCTGGTAATGACTCTAGCAGCTGCATTTTGGACTACCTGTAGCTTGTTTATTGAAGATGCAGGACAACCACCTAGCAGTGCATTACAATAGTCCAGTCTAGAGGTCATGAATGCATGAACCAGCTTTTCTGCATTAGTAACAGGTAACATGTTACGTAACTTGGCAATGTTTCTAAGATGGAAGAATGCTGTTTTTGTAACATGGGAAATATGATTTTCAAAAGACAAGTTGCTGTCTAATATACAGTGGCGTACCGTTGGGTTTCAGTCAGGGCCTTCAGTAAGCAACTGTAAACTACATGCACACATCTCTGTTACAGTTAATGCAGCCATATGCATATAATGCACATATTATGCCGCATACAAACTCTCAACAACAATGATAGCTGATGAGCGATTTCAACAGTAGGCTAGATTAGGGTGGGTTAAATCCAGAGTAAATTTCCCTACATGGATCAGTAAAAGTAATCCGCCAATACACGGGTCACTATGCACATTCACGTCACTCTAAAATGACGACGCGCCCAAAGCAGCAAAACTGTACAAATGCTGGACATCCACAAACCACACCACAGTATTATCAACGTACCACGTACACCTCCATAACAATGTGCATGATACAGTACTCTTCAAATAATAAAGCACTCACCTGTCACTTGTAAATAAAGTCCATGGGTCTGTCCAGGGTTTCTGCAGATATGAACAAGTTAAATTTAAGACTTTTTAAGACCCTTTTAATACCACCTTAAATGAAATTTAAGACCTAAACCCGTAATGAAAATACACATTATATTATATACATATATGTAATATTTGATGGATTTAATGTAAAAATAAAATAAAATATCATTGCGGTCATAAATGATATTTATTACAATGATATACTGTTAACTTTTCATATCAGCAGACAATATTCCATACAAAATATCCCCACAAAAGTACTGCATCACTGAGATTTTTGGTGGTGTAAACAATTTATTCTGAAGTATTATTTTCATCAGTGTTCTATCAGCTTTTACATACTTAAATCTGCATATTTTATTTACCTTTACAAAGGCCTTTTTCAACCTTTTTAAATGTATGCGTCTTTCATGTCAAATTATTACAATTAATAAATTCAATATACACTATAGGGCTGTTACCAGTCAGATTAAATCATTTATGTTATGAGATTAATATTTTAAATACATTTTTGGACATACAAATAAGAAATGTTGGGGGGGTAATGCATATTTTTAAACGTACTGAACCACCAGTAGGTGGCGGTAAGTTAATTAATGAGTGAGTCAACCGATTCGTTCAAAACGCGCAATCATTCAATAACAAAACACCGCCGAGTGTTGCTTGGAGAATGTGCTGATCTTATGGAACTATTTTCGATGGTGAAATAGAACAAAACAGTAAATATTGTGTCTAAAATGTAAGTAACGTACTTGACTACTTAACTACTTGTTTATTGAACTAAAATCAACGTGACATTTGCAATAGTGAAATATTCAGCAAAATAGCCCCCTTTATACCTCTGTGTGTTTCTTCTGAGTTTTTATGTTTGTTGTTGCTCATTTGTGTAGACGTCTAAAAAAGACAGGCAGCGTGAGCTTCAACAGCGCGACCTTGATAATAGAAATACACTATCCAAAATATCAATCGCTGTTTACACTGAATCTAATAAAATCAGAAGAATCATTCTCGCGTTTCAATGCTTCGCTAGCTATTTTTTTGTCACTTAAATTTTAATCAAGCTATTTGTCTGGTCGGGCAAGTAAAAAAAAAAAAAAAAGCATTTTAAACTAGCTAAAAGGCTGGTCAGCTAGCTGTAGCTTGACCTATATTATTATTGAGAATTGAGAACATTATATAAAAAAGAAGGTAGTTCGACCTGAATTCTGCTTCTGCAATTCTCTCTGATGACGCAGTAACTACGCGCAGGGGAAGAAAAAAAAATCTTCGGTCTGTCCAATGATTGTAAACAGTCACTGGGTCCATCAGACTGAAAAAGATATTTTAGCGGTAATGTGACCAAAAATATTTAATACCCATTGAATCTGAATTTAAGACATTTTAAGACTTTTTAAGGCCTTTTATTAGGAAAACGTTATTTAAGACATTTTAAGACTTTTTAAGGACCCGCGGACACCCTGTCTGTCATTCCATGTCCCTTTACTCGTACTAAAAAGTAAACACGGCCAACAAAATAACTTGTGCTAGGTGCTAGCTGTTAGCCACTCATAGCACTCATAGTTGCAATCTTTGAAATGCCGCCTAAAACCTTTGCTGGCCTTTGTTAGCGAATTCAGTTTGGGTGTAGGTCTTCCTTTCTCAGTTATTCTCATTTGTCTGCAAAAGAGCGCTTTGAAAAAAGCGTTTTTATAGATCGGCAACAAGATCGGGTGTAGGCGCCGACGACTGCAGCTGTCATTTTCTTTTCGTTGAATTTTACTTTCGTACCTTGAAAATCCCTGACTAAAGGGGCGGTCTAACGCTGGGGGTAGCACTGGGCACGACGCTAGACCCAGAGGGCGTGCTGTCATTGAACGTCAAAATTTGATTGGCTGATGATTCTGTCACTAAATTGGTGTTTGGTAAAGAGTTTTTGGCTCAAGATCTGCATTTAAAGTCACACCAGAGGTGTTCAGCTTGGATTAGGACTTGGCTTTCTGCAGACCAGTCAAGTTCTTCCACACTGACTAAATCAATCATTTCATTTTGAACCTTGCCTTATACACAGAGGCATTGTCATTTTAGAATAGAAAAGGGTCCTGTCCAAACTGTTGCTATAAAATTAGAAGCACACAATTCCCTAGAATATCATTATATGCTTAAACATTAAGATTTGTACTTATGGAAATTACTAAAGTAGTCAAACCTGTTCATTAGAAGGGGGTGACCCAATACTTTTGGCAATATAGTATATTTGTTTTGAACTGTTTTGGACAGTTTTCACTTGTAAATGGTGCTTGATCTGTACATGTTTCTCACCTGATTCAGAAGAAACAACTTTGTTGTTGTACAGTCTAGAGCAGGGGTGTCAAACTCAATTCCTGGAAGGCCACAGCCCTGCAGAGTTTAGTTCCAACCCTAATTAAACACACCTGATCCAGCTAATCAAGTCCTTCAGGCTCAATTGAAAACTACATGGTTCGTGTGTTGGAGCAGGGTTGGAACTAAACTCTGCAGGGCTGCGGCCCTTCAGGAATTGAGTTTGACACCCCTGGTCTAGAAGGTAACATTATGGATACAGAACTCATTTATATTTACTTGTATTTTTTTAGCCAGAAGCAATGGTTTAAAGTTAAAAACGTTTTTGAATTTATTGCAAGTGTGCAGCTTTTCGCTTCACAAGATGTTAATTGATGAACTGGAGACATGTGGAGAACTTGTGAATTATTGTGATGTTTTTATCAATTGTTTGAACGGCATTCTGACGGCACCCATTCACTGCAGAGGATCCTTTGGTGAGCTAGTGATGTAATCCTACATTCCTCCAAATCTGTTCTGATGAAGAAACAAACTCATCTACATCTTGGATGGCTGGAGATGTGAACTATTCCTTTAAGTAAATAATTTCAACTTAGAAAAGCCTGCATGCCTTCATTTTAATAAGTTCAGTTTATGCATTTTTTACAGTGTAGCTCAATTAGGTGTAGAGGCTGTTGTAGCAAGTATCCTACATTTGACAGTTCTGCCAAAAGTGGACTTTTTTTTTTCATCACAGGTCACTCTGTTCACATTCTTACAAGACTGAGACACTGTTCTCTTTAATATGGGCTCTGCAATGATTAATGGGATACTCGAGTGAATATTATCTCTCAGGAGTACTACTGACATTTTGATTTCACTTTCAAGCATGAAAACCACTGTGAATACTCATAATTGCTATCATTACTGTTGACACAAGCACAAAAATAAGGCTTTAATTGCAGGAGAAAAAGGGAAAAATAAAACGGCAAGAGTCAGCTATTTTCATTATCTTCGCAAGTAAGCAGGTATCTCTCCAGATGGAAATACAATAATTGTGATTACAAAACAACAGCATTTGCTTGTACATAATGCACAGTGGATGAGTGCAGGATACATAGGATACATGGTGAATATATGAAATATTACAAAGGTTTGTTTTTTGCATTTTATCTTTTGGCATCCATATTCCTAAGTGAGCCATATGGGCGTTACATTTCAGCTGTTTTCTGCCTCTTAGTGCTGTGGGAGTGTATGCAGCAGGATAAACAGCAGCACTAATGAGGAGAGCTCTAAGCCATGCAGCAAAGACTCAGATGTATCCCTTCTCACCTGTTGGCCCATGTTGCTATGGTAACTGATATGTCAGGAGAGAACAGTAAATACATATGCTAATGTGTTGGAGTTGTGGGTTTTATCATGTCTGGTTAATGAAACCAGACAGGCTAAGGAATTTCATGGTTGGATGGATGGATGGATGGTTGGATGGATGGATGGATGAGACGGAATGATTAAAAATTTTCAAAAATGTGGAATTGCAGCCTGAGTAAAGATGGGTGAATGTTAAATTGACACTTGAGGCTCGTTCGTGTTTAACTACACAGCAATGCCTTCTGATATTTTACAAGATGTCAAACAATTGTTGCATGACTAGTATGATTTATGATTGTTATCATGTGTAATAGCTCACTGGTCTGTTTGCTTGGCAGTGGTCTAATATTTCTTTAGGTAATGGCATGCCATGGCATGGAATGTCAAAACACATAACGTCAGCAGCAACTCACTAGCTCTGCGCTAAAACTCCGTAAGGTGCCTTAGCGCTTATTCCCTGCCTAAGCAGCTGCCTGCTAAGGCAACATCCTAATCATCATAGAACTTCACAAGTGACTGATTTGAAACATTCTGTGTAGGTAGCAACTCTGTGTGCAAGAGAGACACAATATAGTATTTCAGTAGAGGTTGATGTTAACATGCTATTATAGTTTTTGCCACATTATGTAATTAATAGGGGTGTAAAATATGTTGACTTATATATACATACATTTATACCTGATCCAATAAAAAATACAGGACAATATCTTGCCAGGGAACTTTTAGATGTTAAGAACACTGTTGAATATGGATAATAAATTTGCATTTTATATCATTTAAAACTTAATATTAACTTATATCCAATAAATATTAGGTAAAATTATATTTTTTTTTATTATTACACTGAACTGGTATTGAAACTTTTCAGTATGTTGCTTTATACTCATTAATCTAAATAATCTCCATTGGATTATTCATACTGGAAAACTTAATTTCATTTCATCACACTTTGAAGGGCATTTTAATGGGGTCATGAACTGAGAAACCAAAATTCCCTTGATCTTTTGACATATAAGAGGTTACTGTACTATAAAAAAACATCCTGTAAGTTTCAGAACTTCATACTTTCTCGTTAGTCTAAAAACAGCTTACATTGAAGGCAGTCTGCCAAAACGACAGCTTGTGGAATGTACAACTCTATGATGTAATAGTGTAGATAAGCACCGCCTCCGCAGAAGAAGATCAAAGCATCACTGCTTGGTTAACCCCACCCACCGATTTGCGCATGTAGTGTAAATAACAAGAGAGGCAAACACAGGTCTCACAGAAATTAAACAATAAAGATGGCTCCGAATACAACAAGATGCTGTACAGTGCCAAGTTGTGGAAAAACAGTCTTTGCATTGCCTTTATTTTTAAAGAAGTTTTGGACCACGTCAGTGAGAACTCTGTCCTTTGTTCGCTTCATTTTCAAACATTTAAAAACAGAACAGAAAATAGCCTATTACTTCTAAATTATAAAGTTTTTGTAAAAATCTTGAAAACATTATAAGGGCACCTCAGAAAAAAGTACAAAATAATAAAAATGGCAGGTCATCATGACCCCTTTAAAGTTATGATGTAATGAAAGAAGTGAGAGATATTTCCTTCTGTATTATAACATATATCCAAGTGAAAATACTAGGTTTGTTGTTTGCTCAGAGTTTAATTGTTTTCTTTAGCTGCAGTGTGATGATGCAAATGCTATCTCATCTTCTACATTTCCATTCTATTCCAAAGACAAACATAATCAGGTTAGTCCTCTGCCCATAAGAATGAAACTTTGTATTAATTCAACAGTCTTATCATGTTCAGCCAAAGTCCCAGCCCATAAACCTTTAATCAGGCCATAATAAGCATATTAAAATGGAGTCAGACCTGAAATTATCCTTACCATTCTGTATCACACTGCTGCGTTGTTTTAATTTTTCCACAGGGAAGGTCCTACTTGCAAAATTCAATTATTTTCTACCGTAACAGTTTCCCTACTAGAAGGTGGTGACTGTGTTGCAACATTTGCATTTATTGTCCAATTTCCTCTCATTAGTTCAAGAAAAGGGGTTAAGCTTAAACTAAGTAGTTTAGAGATTATGTTATTCCAGGGAGATCAGTGATCTTATAAGAGGTGCAGAAATACAAAGATTGTTAATGGGAATGTGAACTGTATAGCTTTATGTGCTCATAAAGTTGACTGGCATATGGCATGGCACCTGGGCATAGAGATGAAATGCCTCTTGCTCCTTTACTTTAGAAGCCCTGGAGAATCATTAAATCACAGGGGTGATTCAGCAGCCTGTGTAAGTATACATCGCATTGCTATTTTACCAGGCAATCATTTGACTCAGTTGGAAAGCAAGAAATAAAACATCTTTTGCTTGCAATAAGAATGAAGGCAAAATGTCAACATGCTTCTTCTGAGGACTAGGTGCCGGTTGCACCAGCTGTACGTAAGTTACAACTCAGCCTAGTTTTGACGTAAATGGGCACTAAGTTACAACTTACGCACTACTAAATATTTTTGCGTTGCACCATTACATTTAGTTGAAGTGTAACTCTACGTATAAACTAAATATTTACGGAAGCGTCTGATCAGGAGTAACGGTTGGAATCAAATAGCAGACAGAGTGAACTGCATCAATATGCTTTTCTTTTACCCGACAACCTTCAATCCTTTAGGCGTATATGATGCTGCTGACATTTACACTCACGTACATATTAAGAGAGAGAACAATATGTGAATAAACGTACTTTGTTTCTTTTTTAGCGCGTCTTCAACACCCTATCTATAAAGCGCCTCTGTACGCTTCAGTCCGTGTTTGCGCATATCAGATCAAATAATAAATAAATGCCATTTCTTATGTTTTCTTATGTTTCTTTCAGTATTTATTGATCCTTATTTATTTCAAATACAGTTTCTGAATGTTATTTACATATAAAAATAGCTTACATGTAGACTAATGTTATTAATGTATCGTTTTTAATGGAAACTTGTTTTTTTACCGTTAGTATACATGAGGCAAAAGAAGTTAGAATTAAGGATAAATTAACATTCATAGCATTTAAACAAGTTTTGCTCGCGTATTTGAAGGTTTCTGTTGGATGATTTAGGGTAAACGTCATATTATGCGACTATGCATTACTTTACGAACTGCTAGCTACGTCCTGCCTTACGAACAACTGGTGCGACCAAATAATGTATAGATTTAGTTACAAACTAGCTAGCAGTTACTAAGCCTCTAGTGTGGACTTAACGTTCTAATTTAAGTAAGAACTTACGAATGGCTGGTGCAACCCTACCCAGAACAGTACCGATACAAGAAAAGAAGCAATCTGCATCATCTATCGCAAGAAAAGTAACAGAGAGATAATAATGTAGGTTTTACTTTTCCCTTCCATCTATGTTTCCATCCGGGTTGGGAATTTAATGTACATGAACATTTGGAACATTGCTAAGACAACTAGCTAATAAAGCAGTGCTTGCATCCCATGTGATCAAGAGAACAAAATTGTCAATTGCATGAGAAATGTCAGAAAGAGAAACAGAAGCTGTAGCCACTGTGGCTCTTTTATGAAAGGGGTCTTATTATGCTTTTTTACAACTTCAGCTTCTTTTAATGCATAATGTTGCTGTTTGAATACTGTATGAAAAAGATTTGCAAAGTTACAAAGCATAAAGTCCACTCCATGGGGAGTTATTCTATATATTAGTACTGTTTCTGCACTCCCATTTACAGCATGGTGTAACAAATGATGTGGTGTATTTTGTGCTAAACTTTACAGACACATGAAAATTATATTACATCTTGTAAAAAGGGGGCATAATCAGGGGCAGCGCATCTGTAAGGTCGCCATGCCCTTGTTGTTCGTTGCCATACCTTAGGGGATTGATCCCCTGCAATGCGAAGCAATACCTTTTTTTTTTCTTTTTTTCCCCCTAAAATGCCACAATTTGGTGTAATAGGGCCCCTTTAAATGTAATAATTGACTTCTCTAACTTGCATCAGTAGCAGTCACATGAGGACGCTCATCTAGAAAATCATTTGATGAATGTTTTTCTTTTAATTTAGTTTAAGTGCATATCTTCTTAACTATTAACAAATACAAATATTTACATCCTAAGCAAGTCTATATGCAATTTTTTTCATGTATTTTAGACATTTTATCTTTTTCTTTTTTTTTTTCTTTTTTTTCCCCCTTAACATTTAAAAAAAAGACGTTGCTTGTGATAATACTATGTAAACCAGATAAACACCTATTTAAAAATCTAAACATGTTGGTTTTGTATACTACCATTCAAAAGTTTGGGTATTTAATGTTTTTCAAAGAAATCTCATATTCACAAAGGCCACATTTATACAGTATTAAAAATACAGTAAATACAGTAAAAAAGTAATATTGTCAAGTATTACAATTTAAAAGAACTGTTTTCTATTTATATATGTAGTTTAATAGTTAATTGAATTTTTTTAGTCATTTATACCAGTGATGGCTGAATTTTCAGCAGCCAGTCTTTAGTGTCACATCATCTTTCATAAATCATTCTATGATGACTTGGTGTATTTTTTATAAAGAGTTTAAGTTTATTTGATAAAGAAGTTTAAAAAAAAAAAACAGCATTTATTTGACCCCAAACTTTTGAACAGTAGCAAACATGATGTATATCATGTTCACTTGCCTTGAAGTTTCTAGCAAAGCCACTGGAAGGCAAGCCTGCAACCTTTAGCCAAAAAAGCGCAATGGCTAATGCTAACACTGCAGCTTTGGTGGTATGCAGGGAAGAAGACCAGAATAAACTGCTTTTGTGAGAAAATAGCTCATCATTTAATGAATCAACAACCTTTTCGCTAATCTTCAACATGTTTAACACTAAACAGTTGGCCTACTTTATTTGGGAACTATATATAGAGTTTACCTTGATAAAAACCTTGATACCTTGATATTTTTTAACAGAAGGCAGAGTAGGGAATGTCACGACATTTACAGGACATTATTACCTGTAAATATTTGTTGCATTACTTATAAAATAAAAGATATTAATCTAATAAAAGATACTAATATTAATATATATACTTTAGTGTCTAAAAATATCAATGTTCTCTTTCTTTGGTTTTCAGGTTTTACCTAAAATTAGAATTGAATTGTAATGACTATTATGTGAACATATGCCTTATGTTGAAATAATCTATTTTACATGCATTATTTATATTATTGTTATATTGTGTGTTGTTTAATGAAAATAAAATGTTCTTTCTACCACTTCCAATTTTCAATAAATAGATTTGAAATGTAATGTCTTGTGACTGCTGCATATGATAACACTTTTTAATGAATAAAGTTAATATATATATATATATATATATATATATATATACAAACAACTGTTTCTTGAAGTGCCCTTCTGCGTCATCATACGGAAGCGCCGTCATCATGCAAAGAATCAGTGCAAAGGATCGTGGGAGCCCGAAGTGTCCATATAAATATATATATATATATATATATATATATATATATATATATATATATATATATATATTATTTTATATATTATATATATATATATATATATATATATATATATATAAGGTATTCTTTCTGTGGCTTCCAGATTTCCACAAATAAATTACATTTTTAGTGACTAGTATCAATGTTATGTATGCCCAATCATGCAGTTTTTTTTTTATTATTATTATTATTTTTTTTAATAAACAGAATAAAACCTACTCTTAAAATGCAGTGACCAGCAATTCACGCTCTTTTATACTGTGCAATGTAAACACTCCCTGCTTTCCATTCGGAAGGGCTCATCCCTATGCCCTAATCCCTTCAAAGGTGTTTACCCTCCGGAGTGAGAACTTCGAAGGGTTGAAGGATGTAGGGGACCAAACAACTGTTTCTTGAAGTGCCCTTCTGCATCATCATACGGAAGCGCCGTCTTCATGCAAAGAATCAGTGCAAAGGATCATGGGAGCCCGAAGTGTCCATCAGTTGTACCCTTCGAAATCCTTCATTCTGAAGGGCCCTTTGAAGTGGCTAGTTTTGAGCCCTTCGGTTTGGAACGACCCTTCAATATGGCGGCCATGATTGTTTTCACTCCGAAGTGCCCTTCGGAGGGCGATATATCCCGTTTGGAACGCACTGTATGACTGTCATAGAACTGTGAAAGCCGGCCACTGACGTCACAGCAATTATATGATTGGCTGAGGTGCCTCATTTGATCCAAGCTGGCGTTACACTTTGATTAGCTGGTTCAGGTGAATTTAATTAGGGTTGGATTTAACCTCTGCAGGACATTGGCCCTCCATGAGCAGGGTTGGGGACCCCTAGTATATTGCATGTCTCAGACCAGAGGTGTCAGCAAACAACAATTTTGGTCTACAAGATCAAGTTCTTTGGGATTTTACCAAATTCCACCAGGAGGGGTTTCTCTAATAATTTCTAATTCCACATCAGCATACAACTCGGAAAGATCCGCTGCTGATTCATTTTAAAGCATCTGAGGGGATTTATAAGAGCATGTTTTGGCAGCTCATAAGAATCCTTGTCAATAGCTCCTTGCAGTTCAAACCCTATGAGAAGAAGTGAAGAGTGCAGTGTTGAACTTTCTGTCTCAACTTGCTGAATGGATAGCTGTCGTCTTTGAAATTGACACTCGTTAAAGACTTCTGGCTTGAAAAATCTATATCAACATCAAAGGATGTTGCAGTTTAGCTATGCAAAGACAGCACTTAATCCCGCTGTAGATTAAGGAGGGTTTCACAATGCATTCCAATACAGCAAAACACAGAAACCTGCATGATTGGAATATCGAGCAGCAAATGATATTGAATGAAAATGCAAAGCTGCTCTCTGAGCTCACTGTGAACATGTCGGCTCTCCTCAAAGAGGAGACTGATCTTGTATAACAACTCACCTATAAGTAAGAGATGATCTGGTTTCCCAGGTTTAAGAGGAAAAACAGTTTTCCTTTTTCCAAACCAAAGAAGCAATTCAATCTAGCTCAGCAAATGCAGAAAGTCCAAAGGTTTTTCCATCTACATATGATAAAGAAAATGTTTTTGTATTGCAAGGATAGGTTTACATTAAGGGCTAATCCTTGTAAATAATGAAAAAGATGATGATACTCAACATGTCGCCACAACAAGAGCTCTTAGAAAGCGTCTAGCTGACAGACATCTTGAGGTCATTATCCTGCCATCAGCCTGTCAATATTCAGGTGAAGGGACCATGACACTGTATCAGGAAATCAATTATGATGGACATCTCACATTCTGCCTCTAGTTAGACCACCAACCTGTTTACTGTAGAAATACACTCTCACGCAATGCTTGGATGTGGGGGCACACTGAAAATTAATGATTTATTTGTATAATCAAAAGTTCTTATTTTTGTGACTTTTTAGTACATCTATTAGCAGATGGACCTGACATATGACATATGTTAGGACGATTCTAAGGGCCCGATGATGGAGGGGGGTCCCCGGCGGCGGACCGCGATCATAATTTTTATCGAGGGGAACACCGAGAGACACCGCTAACCACCCCACCTCCGAGTGGATATGCTGTTCAGAAACGTAGCGGCGCCCCTGATCATTATGGTAGACATCATGAAATACACTTTGAAATATAATCAATAAATACACCTTTTTTGACACTTTTTAACATGTTTTTCATATGCTTAGCTTTGAGGCCATCAGTGTGATGTTGTATTTCTTTTAGCAGATTCAAAATGTTCAATCTTTCTAGAAAAATGGAACAAAATGGCCTAAGAAAACATTGTTCTCTTCAAGGCATTTAATTGGGCATGTATGCTGGATCCAGTTGTTAAAACCACCTAGCAGCATCAACTACTTAACATGTGACAGGAAATAAAGACGTTCAGCTGGGGTGGCATACAAACTCAAACAGCAATTTACAAAGAATAGTGCCAAGTACAACAAAAAGAACCACTTAAATACCAACAGATACTCTTCAAACTCCAAAGAAAAGCTGAGAAAATGAGCAGTTGCAGTGAATCAGGGGCCTACACGCTTTGTCAAAACATTTAGCAAGATTTTGGAGCATGTCTCATTTGAATACAACAAGACAGCCAAGCTTTAAAATCAAAAGCAAGTTCATTACCAGAATCTAAGCTTTGGCTTTATAAACTGAGTGAGGTAGGCATTTGCTCCACTGCACAACTTGAAAATCTCAGCTGACTCTTGATTAGGATAGTAAGGTTTGCTGTCACCGAGGGAGATATGAGTAGGAATCTATAAACTCGAAGGATAAACAAGGTAAAGGCTTGAGCCCATCTGCTGGGGAGCGATGAACTTGATTGCTTTTTCCTCCTGAGTGGCCAAGGGCACCGAGTCTGTCCTCACAGTCAGTGTGTAATCCTCCATTTTTTAATACTTACAAACATCTCCTCAGTGCCTCTCTTCTGACGGATGTTTTGAGCCAAAACTTCTGGGTGGAACGCTTGTCTGAGCGAATCAACTTGTAAATGACATTGTTCAAAGTAGGCAGTCAGTCAGAGCGAGTACTACGAGCTAAGCTGCATTCATGCAGAAGTACACACAAGTGTGTTGCTGTCAGGAGAGATGACTGAGAATGGCAGGATGATGGAGGGAAATGAGATAAACCATAATGAGAGGAATGAAGCATTAGTGTTATGGCAGCAGCAGGACATCTCACGGTGCAACTGGGAGAGCAGAGGTGACAGAAACCATTCACCCTGTTTTTACTTTAAGGAAAAATTTCCACAGCTAGCTTCTTGTTGTTGACTTAGTGAACTGAAGTGCTTTAAAGACACATGCTTGGTACTATGGCTAGGGGCGAGATGCAATTTTTTCAGTGAACACCAGTGAAGAAATGATATTATTATTATATACAGTATGTATGTTAATGTAGATGTTGTTTTATGTTCAGTGACCATACAGATATATGAAAATGTGTGCTGACTTTATACACAAATACCTACGAAAGCCTTTAAGGCTTGAAGTCAGAATTTCAAATGGTTTCATCATGCCTCATAGTGATTTTAGTGATTAAACTAACAATGTTATTTAGGTATAACCTCAGAAAAATATATATTTTGTAACAAATGGCAAGATTTCACCCATTTTTTTAGCCATTTCCAGTTATACAGACCAAAGCTGTCCAGCCTACTAAGTTGCTGTCATTAGCAGTAAAGCCGCATGGGATAAAGTGATTTCATGGAGAGTGAAGCACAGTCTCGGAGAGATCTCAGTGCTCCCCTGCAGGAGAAGCACAGATACCACTTGCAGTTATTTTGCTGCTCTGCTGACTCACTTGTGTTGATCAATAGCTAATTCGCTTACATAATTAAGAGCCGGTCGGTCAGTCGGATGGATAGATGGATGGATGGATGGAAAGACAAACAGATAGATAGACAGATGGATAGATAGATGGACGGACGGACGGACAAATAGACAGACAGTAAACAGGTGGGATGGATGGATGGATGGATGGATGGATGGATGGACGGATGGACAGAAAGAAAGAGAGACAGACAGACAGACAGACAGACAGACAGACAGACAGATAAATAGATAGATAGATAGATAGATAGATAATATCACACCACATTGGCTGCCTGTAGGTGCCATGACACTTAAATTTGAAATTCTTTTCAAATTCTGCCAATGGCCTGCCCCACACTTCCCTCAAATCTTCATCAAAGAGTAAATCCCAGTCGCTGCAATCTGCTGCTTCAGATGGTCTCAAATCCCAACTCCCCCAGCTCTCCAGGTCTGCTGGAACAAAACTGTCATAAGACACTATCAGAAGAGCTAACTCAACACTTATGCTCAAACGAAGCCTTGACACAGACTTCACATTGTACACACACTCTTCTCATCTGAAAACCTCCTCTCCGACATTTTCTACTTGGCATCCTTCCCCGCACTATCCAGCACAACAATCCAATTTGTACTGAGCTGATGAGGTCACCTGATGGCTTGATGACTCTTATTAAGTGAACAGTGACATTACCTAGCACTTTGACAGTCGTGGCACTATTCATGTGTGTTGTAGCAGTCTTCTATCATGTTTTTGGTGTTGTTCTTGGCTCTGGGGGCCAAATATAAAAGCTCCTTGTAAAAGAAGACGGTGGTGAGAAACTAAGACCAGATACCGAACTGCAGGGGGGCCCTTCTGTACATGGCACCCTCATATAGCCTGTCAGCTATAAACCCCAAATAGATTTTTGGCTGCCCACTCTAAAGTGCAGTATGTTACAGTTTGAGTACCAAACTCAGTTCTCCACCCAAAATGAGTGCCTTGCAATTAAGAAGCCATAGGAACTGATGTGGAAATGCATGGTGGATGAGAGGAAGCCAGAGTGGGATAGAAGCAGCAGATGGTCCAATCTTTCTCATTTCAGGTGGTGGAATTTATTTCCCAGGTAATTGGGGATGAAACGAGGCAATGACAGTTAGCAGGTCCACATTTGTCAGTCAGGTATGCACAGAACTCTTTTTTTGCTCTGATTGGTCAGTATATTAATTATTACTCAAGTCGTAGTGCATTTATTATACTAGAAAAGAAAAGAAAATTAAAAAAAGAACTATGTATTATTTTCTTTCTATTTTAATTGCTCATTTGTCTGTAAAACCACACTATAAATAAAACTTACACAACACATTTATATTTGCATAACGTACATAACATTTACATAACATTTATATGCACACACATACACACATGTACTATGTACAATTTTTATACTTGTTTGTTCATTAATCAATGACCTGACTGGATACTAGTTTGTCTAATTGAATTAATTTGCTATTTACTATCCTACGATGTAATCATAGTATATTGTCTTTGGAGAAATAAACACTGTTGGAACAGCAATAAAGCGATTGTGGATGAGCAATTCCAGCAGTGATATATAACTTCATGCATTCTGTTGCAGCCGATAGACAGTAGACAGTAAGTGTGATGACGTGACGAAGTCTAATTATCGTCTGGGCTGCTGCAGAATGACAAATGCGAGCTTGCATATAGGTGTTGTCAGCTGAATGCTGGTGAATATGATATGCTTCATTTTTATGTAGATTGCATGTCCATGTAGAATTCTTTGGTTTTTAAGAAAGTAAATAAATCTAATTAAATAAATCAAAATTAGAAAATTAGAAACTATATTTGTATTTAAGAAACCTCAAACTTGTATTTAATGTTTCCTGATATAATCACATTACAACAAAGAGTGCAGGTCTCATAGGAGGAACAATGTTTTTGGTGATACTGAGCAATGTTTAATATAGTTGCTTTTTGTTTATGTTTACACTGAATTTCATTATTACATTTTAGTTGAAACAATCAGTGCCGGGAGAAAATGCTACTGCCCTTGATCCCAATTTTAGTTTCATTAAACACAAGCAAAACCTTCACAGTCAACAAACACCCTGAACATATTCATGGTTTGAACTGTGAGAGGATCTGGCAGCTCCTCTGCACTGATGACAGCAATAGAGAATCTAATTACTTAGAATCTGTCAGTTTCCAGTAGTTCCATTTGTCAAAATCTCACCACTAGCTGTAAGTGACTCAGAGAGGTTAATAGCAGGCCATTGGAGTCTAGAGGGTGGCTTTTCAATGATGGCCAGGTCAGATTTTAGCTCATGACAGGATTAGGTCTCATAGAACTTTTAATTTATTAGAAAACATGGTAACAGTTTATAATATTTTGCTAACATTAGTTAATACATTAGGTATAATGAACAACAATGAACAACAATTTGCAGCATTTACAAATATGCAGCATTTTATATATAAAAATATATAAGTAGTTTATAAGCCTCACCAAGGCTGCAATTTTTTTATATTGTGAAATATTATTACAGTTTAAAATAACTGTTTTGTATTTTAATGTATTTAAAAATGTATTCCCGTGATAGCAAAGCTGAATTTTCAGCAGTCAGTCTTCAGTGTCACATGATCATTCAGAAATTATTCTAATATGTTGATTTGTTACACAATAAACATTTCTTATTATTATTTTTAATGTTGAAAACAGTTATGCTGCTTTAAGACATTTAGCACTCTAAAGGCATATCAGGCATATTGTGTAGGCATCTCATGTCAATCTGGTACATTTGAACTGAATTGAAAAAAAGCCCTTATTTTATACAAATATATTTACAATATTTTTACAAATAAACATATGTGACTTCGTATGAATTAAAATTAATAAATAAAAACATGCATGAACCCCATATATGATAAACTAGTGCTTATATTTTTCTATATACTGCAATATGCACGATGTATGGATATATAATGATACATAAAAAAAAGTATATATCAATGAAGACAATAACTGCACTAAAATTCTTTCATGAATTAACCCACAGGTCTACGTAATCACATACCATATTTTTAGGATATGTACATCTATATATTATGAAGTGTATCACTGAATATAAAACTACATATATGAGTAAATATATTTTATTAACTGAATATATGAAAATATATGAAAATGGCAATTCTTTATGTATCATTCAGTATATTGTTATGTATATTTTCAATATACATTAAATAATTTGGTAACACTTTATTTTAAGGTGTCCATTATACAGAGTAATTACCTAGGTAAGTACTTAGTAGTAGCTGTTGTACTTACATGAAACAAAATGTACTTACCATGTAACTAAGTTATGGAACAGCCTGTACTTACAGTTTGTAATTATGTACATGTAATAGGCAGCTACTGTTACACATATGTAACAGACCGAGTCTGTTACACAGCTACTTATGTAACCAAAAGATTGTTACATATGTGTTGCAGACTTTATACAACGTAATAAAGTGTATCAAGATTGTACTTAAGTGTACTTCAAGTGTGTCTATACTGTACACCTTATCCAGCTGCACCTTAGTTTGATTTAACCCACCGGTACACAGCTTAAATGTAATACCTTTCTAATTACATTAAAATTACAGAATATTACACAGGCATAAGCTGCTAAAAATAAAGTTTATCAAGATTGTACTTAAGTGTACAAGTAGCTGTGTAACATACTCAGTCTGTTACATATGTGTAACAGTAGCTGCCTATTACGTCTACATAATTACAAGCTGTAATTACAGGCTGTTCTATAACTTAGTTACATGGTAAGTACATTTTGTTTCATGTAAGTACAACGGCTACTACTAATACTTAATTAGGTAATTACTCTGTATTATGACACCTTAAAATAAAGTGTTACCGATAATTTAATATAGAGTTTATGCCCTAAATCTAACCATAAGTGGGGTGTAAGAAGATTGTACAAAAACTTACGGATGACATTACAATCAAGAACAAATTGCCATTGAGAATGTATGGGAAATGCTCACAGTTCTCATCCAAGGCAGCAGATTATACTGAAGATGGAATTAATTTAATGGAATATAGCATTTCTTCGATCCAAGATGGCGGCGCGGTCAGATGCAGCGGTTACTCCGGGTCCCAAAGATGGTGCTTTTATGTCTTTTAATGTCGTCTGTTCGTCTCCAAATAGTGTCAATTTACCGCTAATTCATAAGGAAATCACTCCAAAACTCATCTATGATCACCAAAGTCTTTTGGATATCGGCAACGCATACAAACACTAACTCTCGCCGGCGGCTACTGAGAAGCTACGAGGCCTTTACTGCTGAAGCCGGACCTCGAAACCACGGCCTCGCCTACTGACGTTACCCGCACAAGGCAGCGTCGCAAGCGGTGTGAGAGAGGACGGAAGCGCAGTAAGCGCGGAGGTATACGAGCTAGGCTGAAGGCTAACCCCACAAGACCGGCTCTTCCAACACTCATGCTCTCAAACGTTCGCTCTCTGGAAAACAAACTGGACTTAATTCAACTCAGTCGATCTACACAGCATGAGGCAAGGGATTGTTGTGTTTTTGTTTTCACTGAAACATGGCTAAAGGACAACATCCCGGACTCCGCCATTCAGCTGCACGGGCTAACCTGCTACCGAACGGACAGAGACTCATCACTGTCATGTAAGACTCACTGGGGAGGCTTGTGTGTGTATGTCAACAAAGAATGGTGTAACAATGCTGCAGTAGTGACAAAACACTGTTCATCACTGGTGGAGTTTATGGTTGTGAAGTGTCGACCGTTCTATCTGCCGCGGGAGTTCACGGCCATTGTTATTGTCGCGGTTTACATTCCCCCATGTGCAAACCCTAAGGACGTGCTTCGTGAACTGTACAGCGCCATCAGAGAACAACAAACAAATAACCCTGACAGCTTTTTCATCATAGCTGGTGACTTCAACCACGCAAACCTAAAGACAGTTTTGCCAAAATTCTACCAACATGTGAACTTTGCAACAAGGGGAAACAACACACTGGACTTTTTTTATACAACAGAGAAAAACACATACAAAGCTGAACCCCGCCCCCACCTCGAGTACTCGGACCACATCTCTGTTTTGCTAATCCCAGCATACAGACCACTTCTCAAACTTGCCAAACCGGTTCAAAAGCAGATCACAATATGGCCAGACAATGCCACCTCACCACTGCAGGACTGCTTCCAGGACACAGACTGGAACATGTTTAAAGAGGCGGCCACCTACAACAACCACACAGACCTGCAGGAGTACAGTGAAACTGTGACTGCTTACATCAAAAAGTGCATGGATGATGTGACAGTCACCAAGACCATCACCACACGTGCCAACCAGAAGCCATGGATGACAGCAGAGGTTCGTGGGCTGCTAAAGACCAGAGATGAAGCATTCAGATCAGGAGATAAAGCAGCCCTCAAAACAGCAAGAGCCAATCTGTCTCATGGCATCAAGAAGGCAAAACATCAGTATGCTAAAAAAATCAACAACAACTTCAGCGACAGTAAAGACACTCGGACCCTGTGGCAAGCCATTCAGACCATCACTGACTACAAGGCCCCGCCACAGGCCAGTGACGATGACACATCCCTACTAGAGGCACTCAACCACTTCTACTCACGATTTGAGATACAGAATGACACACCTGCACAGAAACTACCCACAAATCTAAACGACCAGGTACTCTGTCTCTCCCCAGCCGATGTAAGTAAGACCCTATCCAGGATTAACCCACGAAAGGCTGCGGGCCCTGACAACATACCTGGACGTGTACTGAGAGACTGTGCTGCACAGCTGACAGATGTCCTAACAGACATCTTCAACACCTCGCTGAGCAAGGCAGTCGTCCCCACGTGTCTCAAATCCACCTCCATAATCCCAGTACCAAAGAAGTCACATGTGTCCTGTCTGAATGACTATCGTCCCATAGCACTGACTCCAATCATGATGAAGTGCTTTGAGAGGTTAGTCATGCATCACATCAAGTCCAGTCTCCCAAATATGCTGGACCCATTCCAGTTTGCATACCGTCCAAACCGTTACACAGACGATGCAATATCCACCACTCTCCACCTAGCTCTTACTCACCTGGAACAGAAAGACTCCTATGCAAGAATGCTGTTCATTGACTTCAGCTCAGCATTCAACACAATAATCCCACAACAGCTCATCCACAAACTAAACCTGCTGGGCCTTAACACCTCCCTCTGTAATTGGATCCTGGACTTTTTAACTGCAAGACCTCAGTCAGTCCGTTTCGGCCGCAACACCTCCAGCACTACCACACTGAGCACAGGTGCCCCACAAGGCTGTGTGCTCAGCCCGCTGCTCTTCACACTGCTGACCCACGACTGCACTGCCAAGTCCAGCTCCAACCACATCATCAAGTTTGCTGATGACACAACTGTGGTAGGCCTCATCAGCAACAATGATGAAACGCACTACAGAGAGGAAGCAGCACAGCTGGCTGAATGGTGTGGTGCTAACAACCTGTCCCTCAATATGAGTAAGACAAAAGAGGTTGTGATTGACTTCAGGAGAAACTCTGTTGACCACCCCCCACTGACCATCGACGGCTCAACCATGGAGAGAGTCGGTAGCACTAAATTCCTGGGAGTTCACATCACAGAGGATCTCACCTGGACCACCAACGTCACATCACTCAACGTGGGGACAACAGCGCCTCCACTTTCTCCGCCGGCTGAAAAGGGCAAGTCTTCCTCCACCCATCCTCACCACTTTCTACAGGGGCACCATTGAGAGCGCGCTGACCACCTGCATCACTGTCTGGTATGGGAACTGCAGTACTGCTGACCGCAAGACCCTACAACTGACAGTGAACACTGCCGCAAAGATCATCGGTGCCCCTCTCCAAGGACATTTTCCTTGCACGATGCTCCAGCAAGGCCTCCAGCATCGTGAAGGACCCCACCCACCCCTCCCATAACTTCTTCCAGCTCCTGCCATCAGGTAAAAGGTACCGGAGTATCAAAGCTCATTCAGTCAGATTGCTCAACAGCTTTTTTCCCCAGGATGTGAGAGCTCTTAACTCCAATCTCCCTGTCCCCCTCTGAAACCATGAACACCTCAGCCCCCCAACTCATAAATAACTATCGACAATTTTCCTAAGTGCAATTCTGAGTGTGCTACACACAGGTGAGTGGGCTATACAAACCACCTGTAGTAACGCACTCGTCCCACTATATGCACACTAGACACTTTCTATAAACACTCCCTGCTACAAAGACTCAATAAGATAATATTTTTACTTGAACATTGCACTACAAAGTAATGTTTACTTGAGCATCGCACTACTAAATCTTTTTTCACTATGCGCTGCTTCCCACAAAACCTCTCTTCTGAACAATTTAATGTACAAAATATATATTTTTCTGCACATTTTCATGCACAAATATCTCTTTAGCACAATTTCATGTACAGTATTTATGTAAAGTTCTTGTGCAGTCTCAGATTGTGTATGTGTAGTCAACTAGTTATAGTAGTTATAGTATTTATAGTATATGTATAGTCAGATGGTTAAACTCTTGTATAGCTCTATTGTTTTTCCTATATTTGCATTGTTGTATGTTTATCTTATGCTTAACTAGTATGTAGCACCGTGGTCCTGCGAGGCACGACATTTCGTTCCACTATATGTCCACACATGTAGCAGAATGACAATAAAGCTCAACTTGAACTTGAACTTGATTTGTTTCTTTTTTTTCATGTGGATTTGTGGTAAACACTGCTACCTGTTCTCAGCAGATGGGTGACAGGCACCAATTTTTTGTAGCAGTGACTCAATGTAAGTGGAGATTTTTGCGCCCCGTGTCTGTTCTCAGAGGACGAACCCAGACACAGCCAGCTTAAAATAGATTTTGCAGGCAGTACATCAGTGTGAGTTTAGGCATCAGGATGTGGTCTGCACGCTGTGCTGTGTTTTACATAATGAGCTTAGCTCAGAGCCGATGACTGGAGGAGGCCTGAATGCAGAGTGATCCTGGACCAAACCTCTGTCACTCAGCGCCACCAGACACCAAAGCTCATTACTGGAAAGTGATTATGAAGCGATTTTTGCATATTAGGACAATGATTTTGAATCTGAAACAAGAATTCAGTCAGCCAGAAGAAAACATCTTTAGGGACAGTGAGTCAGCGAGCTCCCTTAATGTTCAAGTTTTGACAGATGAGTCATAGTTTTTGATTCAGTTAGCCATAAATTTTATGGAATTATTGCAGAAAAGCAGCGAGACTTGATGTCATGTCCTATGTTTGCAGCAAGCAGCAGATGGGCGTAAGAAATGAAATTCTTTGTTGTTCGGGGCATTTTTTGCATCCCCAAAAAATATTTCAGAAAAAGTCTTTGTAATCCTGCTATACAGTTTCCTTGAAAGCATGAAGAAATGGGACTGTGCACTTCACTTTCCCTTGAGGCTCGATATGCAGAAACACTGCTTTGAAAAAACCTCCACAACCAGATTCATTTCAGTATTTAAATTTCTGGATCTCACTACACTCAGAACTTACTGAAAGCTTTCATCTAAAAACGTGTTTGCTTCTGTCAATCAATATCTTTCCATTTACTTCAAATCTATCATAAGCTATATTAATTTTTGCATGAATCCAGATAATGTCAGTAATTGGACTGATGCTCAATCAGACGGAAGAGCATTCAAGTAAACACCTCCATCAAACCAAGTGAGCTTGATCCAAATGAAATTTCGATCGGATTGGAAGCGTTGGTATAGATCTGAAATAATCTGATCAATAGAAAAAAATTAAGCATGAAAAGCTTTAAGCATGTAAAGCTCTGTCCACTATTTTGTCAATCACAGTGCTGCGATGCAAATGTTTACATGTTGTTTTTATCTTATTATAAATGTGCATAATGTTCATTTACATCTGGTCAGTAGATGAGTCTGATTTTTTACCAAACACTTTTATATAGGCCTAAATAGTTCCGGTGAAATTATCATGGTAGCTTTCTCCAGATCTGAACTTTTTTTTTTTTTTTTTTTTGATACGTCATATATTTATAATAAATGCTGGCAAATGTAGAATTCATTTCAATGAACCAATTAATTTAAACCACAAGATGGAAAATCCATTTATTGAATTGCCACCACAGTCGACAAGTGTTGACAAAATATTCAGCAACAATATTGTTTATATAAATAAAATGATAACTTCTGGAGCCATTTAATTTTTCTGGTCTTAGGAGCTACTAATTGAACCTACTGAATGAATGAAGGAACTTATCTAAAAATCTAAAAAATTATTTTCACCTAATATAAATATAATTACTATAAAAAAATCAATATTATTATTTAAAAATAGTAGTACTGTTTCTTAAAAAGATACATATTTTTCTTTTTATTCAGTTTAATATTTTTTTAATCTACATGAAACAATGAAAGTGTAACAGGGCGAACGAGATGAGAGACGTGCGGATCCATTTGCAAGCTTTATTATACAGAGAAGTGGTCAAAAATACTGGCAGGGTCGAAACACCAGCAAACAGGTATGGCACGGGCAAAACACAAGAGCAGTCCGGTGAACAGACGGGTCGATCGGCAGTGAACGTGATCCAGGGAGCAAAACAAAGAGAGATAATCCAGGTACATGATAATAGTCCAGATAGGGGCAAACAGAGTCCAAACGACAAGATGAGAGAGAGATATATCAAAGGCAGGCTATAAACTTCAGGGCAGGCAGAGAACAGACAAGAAACGAGATACACAGGCTAGGATCAAGACACGAATGACTCAGGCAATAACCAGGATAAACTAGACTTAGACTCAGACTCAGACTCAGAAAACACGGAATGGCTCCGTAATGTAGCTATCACTAAGAGAGCAATAAACTCTAAACAATACTCGGCGGTTTGAGAAGGACCTGAGTGGGTGTAATATAGTGTGTGTGTGATTGGTTACAACTGTGTGTAATCAGTGCAATGGATGATGGGAAATGCAGTCCAGAGTGACGTGCAATAGTGTGTAATGACCTTCTCATGTGAAATTATTGTATAATGTACTTTAAAGGGGTCATCGGATGCAAAAATCACTTTACAAGTTGTTTGAACAAATGTTTGTTGGAAGTAGTGTTGTCAAAAGACCCGGTACTTCGGTACCAAGTCGGTACAAAAAAAATGAAAACGTCACGGTACCAGGTTTTTTTAAGTACCGGTGGTACCGAGTACCCGGTCAACCCGGTTCTTGACGCGTACGGCCCCATGATTTGCGCAATGCAGAAAACACGGACGGAATCTCAGAATCCAGTTATAAAAACAGAATTTACCGTTTAGCACGGAATGTCACGGAATTTTTCAAAGTTTGGATGAATTAATCAAAAGTAGGTCATTACACTTAAATCAAATCGCGACGTGGACTGGTATCTGTAAAATTAAGCCGCAAAAGTCGATTCAAATATGAATTCCGCATGTTCTGTGAGTCTCTGTGTGAATGAATGAATGGCAGAGACACAAGTTTTTTTTTGTTTGTTTGTTTTGTTTTGTTTTGTTTTACTACATACACTGAAGCGCGTGTGAAGCTCGCGGTGATTTCATCATCTAAATGAGGACATAAATACATAAACAATGTCTCCAGAAGTGCTCTGAGAGTCACTTCACGAGCATTTTACCGTTTCATTTGAGTTAAACTAGCGTCATATCATATAGCTACACACAGAAATTTAAAGGTATTCACGGCAACCCGTCAAAATAAAAATTTATCTTAAAGACATTGTGCCAGAAATATATTACTATTATTTAGGAGAATGTATGTGATATTATTACTACTGTTGAAAATTTTTTTAAATATTTATTTTTAAAAAATAATCACACACTATTTCTTCCATATTTTAATTTTAATAGTAAATCCCCTTTATTTACCAAAAAAAATAAATAAATAAATAAAATGTGTTTAAATTTCATTAATTAAAAGACAAATTAAATTTGGCTGAAACTTGTTTACTGTTTTTCATACTTTTATTACTTGCGGAAAAACTTGAAACACAATTTAAGTATTAAGAATGGCATTGATTTTTGTACATTTTATTTTTGACTTCATTATTAAAAATAGTATGTTTTTTAATTAGTATGTGGTACCGAAATTGGTACTGAGAACCGTGGATTTTCACTGGCATCGGTACCGAATACTGAAATTTTGGTACCGTGACAACACTAGTTGGAAGTGTGTGTACATATCCATCCTATAATGATAAAAATCCACCCCGTGTTTTTTTTTAAATCCCTATTTTAAAATCCCCTATATCAAATCAGGCTGTTCTGAGATTCCTGTCAGAATGACGTAGTTCTGTACAGGCCCCTCCCACGATAGTTGATTGACAAGGCCGCCTTACCTTAGACCCGCCCTGAGTGAGCTGTGAGCTGCCCGCCATTGTGTCGACTCCAGGGCAGGGGAAGATAAGATGTCTCTGATTAAGCGATTGAGGTGTTCTGTTGTTGAATGTAATAATGAATATAGCAGTCGCCAGTTACTCCTGACATCTGAGCCGCTGAAGACACAGAGGATTAACGTTACTTTCATTTTGAAGGGAATGCGCCGATCCCTGACCTGCCTAAATGCGTCTATGTTCGCGCAAATCATTCGTGATCCAGCTTCATCTACAGAAGAAGTGAGTATAAGGGGTTTTTTATGAATCTTTGAAAATCGCCTTTCATAATAACGTGCTAATTAGCCAGTTTCGCGGCTAAAGTAAACAGTACTGCTGGTCACCCCATGGAAGAGAGGGTGGGGTCAGCAGAGTCATTAGCATTTAAAGCAACATGGACTAAAAAATGGCTTGCTGAAAACAGAGCTGATTTTGACAGGGGAAAAAAGGTGTTTTTACATTACCATAATGAGGAAGAAGACAGCAAAGTATTTCATCATGAAATCGGCAGCTGAGGTTATTTTCCTATCCTGACGTGTCCCTCACTCACATATTACACCCAAGTCCTGTATCTTCACAATGTCACCTTTAGATTATCTCTGGAGGAAAATCTCATCTGTACTTGTGAAAGATTTCTGACAGCAGTATTGAGCAGCTTTAAATGCTCATTTATTCCTCCTTTGGCATCTGACACTCTTGTAGAGATCGAAACCACTATATATAAGATTGCTGTTAGCAGTGGTTCTGGTGGACATACAGGTGCATCTCAATAAATTAGAATGTCGTGGAAAAGTTCATTTATTTCAGTAATTTAACTCAAATTGTGAAACTTGTGTATTAAATAAATTCAATGCACACAGACTGAAGTAGTTTAAGTCTTTGGTTCTTTTAATTATGATGATTTTAGCTCACATTTAACAAAAACCCACCAATTCAAAATCTCAACTAATTAGAATAATTCATAAGACCAATAAAAAAATAAAAAAAAACATTTTTAGTGAATTGTTGGCCTTCTGGAAAGTATGTTCATTTACTGTATATGTACTCAATACTTGGTAGGGGCTCCTTTTGCTTTAATTACTGCCCCAATTCGGTGTCTCAATAATGTAAAACTTGGACTTAGCCTGTATATTTCAACATATAACCTGCTGCTAATGTAAATGTGTTTGTGAAATTGGTAATGCCTTTTAGTTATCAGTTAGATTGAAGCGCTTTCAGAACCATCTATCACATTTTTTAAATGAAAGAATTCTTCAGAATTTCCCTCAAAATCAACATAGAAATTGCAGAAAGCTGCAGTCTGCAGTTTGCATCCAGGCCTCAGCATTACTCAAAACCAAAGTGATACATCCATCTTTTTAAAAGCAACCTGCAAACAAAGTAAAACAAGCTTTCATCTTCTAATAAAAAGTGAACCTCTCTGCTCCTATGAATTACTGTCTGCTGCTTCCACTTTTCTATGGTCAATTAATAATTATGTCTTAGGGTAAGAATTTTTTATTATTATTATTATTGCATTAAAATTCATTGATCTTTTTTCAGGACAATCTAAAGTGACGGATGAACCCATTTTAAACCTGCCAGAGTCAAACAACAAGAACAACAAGACCTGGAGTAACAAGATAAGTGGGCATGGCTTATGGTCAAAAGTAAACCCAAAATCTGCATTTTAATCCCAGTATAACTGCTTCTGTGTTTTACTAATGAAAACATTCAAAATGTCACTGAAGGACTCCATGCTGTATGTGGTCATGAAGAAACATTTCCAAAAGTAACTGACACTTATTATGTGCATAGCGACTTATATAGTGACAATTTACATACTATAGGAGCTGTTGTCCTGAAGCAAGCAGAGTGCATTACTCTTCACAATCTATTTTTATTCCTCAGAAACTGAGCATTTAAGACTGAGGTGTGAATTGGCATAAAGACCTCAGGCCCAGAAGCTTTTAAGACCACCTATAAAGAAGAAACACTATTGAATGATACACCTCTGCTTGTATTTCCCCATGTTTACAAAGGAACTTTTCCTCTTTTCAAACCACAGATAATGAATAATTCATGAGCACATGAATTATGAAGTGCTGTTGATAAGAAGACTCAGCTCAGTCTCCTGCGATCCGTCTTCACAGGATTCCTGTCTGTCTTACTGATATCATCAATTACAGTCATTCTGGTCGAAGAAGACATAATTTTTTTTTTTTTTTTTTCATGTTACTCTGCATCTTTCTGTTCAGTATTTTTTTTTTTTTAATCTGCATAATTTTACTTTTCATTTAATTTTCTTTCTTCTGCTTTCTGGATATTAACTGTACTGTATTGTGAAGTTACTTTATGCATTCTGCTTTTTACTGAAAAGAATCAGTAAGCTCTCATTTATAATACTGGGCTGATGATATGAGGACTAGTTCATTTTTAGCCACATTTGTTTAAAGTTTGTGATGTATAGGCTAAACGCACTTCTAGCAGTAACAGTTAATTGTAAATGAAAAAGAAATTAAAATTTTTTAATGTTTTTAAAAGAATGCAAAATACATTAAAAAAATTTAAATTGTGAAAATTATATTAATAATTAAAATAACTGTTAATATTTTAATATTTTTTAATGTAAGTTATTCCTGTGATGGTAAAGCTAACTTTTCAGCAGCCATTACTCCAGTCCTCAGGGTCACATGATCCTTCATTCTAATTAATCATTCTAATCATTCTAATATGCTGATATACTACTCAAGAAACATTTTGGACAACAAGCAGTATATAGTATATAGTAACATATACTATATACTACATACATATATATATATATATATATATATTAGATTTTGTTTTATAAATATATAATATATAAGTGAGCAGAAGCAAAACGAACATTGTTTTCACAGCTTATACATCTGTTAGTCTGCTCTCCAGAGTGAATAATTTTTTATTATAGTACATCAGTTCGCTAAAACTCAATGAGCATTACAGCTCCTTTTAAGCCAAAGGGTCAGGAATTGGCCATTACTGTGTAAAAGCACTAAACAATTACCTTCATCATATGGCTGCCCTTCAACCCTGAACTCTCTTATAATTACCTAAGTGCTCCATACTAAATGAATACAGACACCTTAGGAAGGAAGGGTGAGCGACAGGAATAATACAGTTTTTTTTTTTTTTTTTTTTTTTTTTTCCATGCGTTCAAAAACATCAATGGATAAATGTTATTATCATAAACACTTCTTTTTAAAACCCTAAAAGAACAAATATCCGATAAGCAGTTATGTTGTGACTAATGTATCTAGAAGAGATATGTATCTGAATGGCCTTTCAATAACCTCTAAATATTGTTCCATGCAGCCCCCTGCTTAATGGACAGGACTATTGACGTGTGTGTGGTGAGGAGCAGAGGAGGCCCCAGGGGTGTTCATAACAGGAGGACCCTGCAAGACATCTCACAGTGGGAGGAAATGCAATCTGACTGCATCACACAGTAAAGTGTTTCCCTGTTGCTCTCACGCTGGAAACGAATCAGCACTGTTGCTGTTTTATCATGGCTGCGCCATTGGAGAAAGAATGCTGGAAGCTGCAAATATTATTTTGCACTATTGTGCATCTAAAATAGACAGGGAAAAATAAAATAAAATAAGAAAAATTACTCTAGAGCTACCAAATGTAGTACTGTTCCAATCGCTTTTCACCTTATTTAAGACTGAGTTATGATAATATACAGTTTTTACTATATACTATACAAAATATACAATTTATGTAATATTTTATACTCGTTTTTTTTTTTTTCTTGATGAGCCACTCGCACTACTACATACTACCAACAGAATCAATATCAGATGATACTGCATTGACAGAATTTTATTTTAGGTTTGCATATGATTATGTAGATTTACAAGCATGTTACAAAAATTTTGTTTAAAGGTGACTTATAAATTCTGCACAACTAGTGGCACCAAATGGAATTGTAATCAAATGGACATAGCAACATTGGCTCAACTAATAATTGATGAGTTTGGGGGCGGTGATACCTGTCTGTCTGACCAATGGAAGCCAGAAGAAGTGATTAAAACTTACTTGAATACAGTCTATATTTTAACAGTAACATAGAAACAGCTCTGCTATTGTTCACGAAAACTAAAACCAACTATTAAAAATGTTTTCATGCCAGCAGCGATAGCCTTGTGGGCAGCGCATCAACATATATCACTGTTGCACTACGGGTGCCCCAAGTTCGAATCCGGGCTTGAGGGCCTTTCCCGATCCTGCCCCCTCTCTCTCCCACTTTGCTTCCTGTTAGCTCTATACTGTCCTATCATAATAAAGGCAAAAATAAAAATCTAAAATAAAAAAATCGTTAATTTAAAAATAAAGCTGAAATAAAATAAAAATATGGAAAATAAATGCGAAAGTATTCATACTCCTTTTATTTAAATTTTTTTCACGTTTTGTTATGTTGCTGCCTCATGTTAAACTGCTTTAAATTACTTTTTTCCACTCCATACACCATAATGGTAAAGCAAAAAACAGGTTTTTAACATCTTTGCAAATTTATTAAAAATAAAAAAACTTAAAATGATTCCATTGCATAAGTATTCATACCCTTATATGGGACAATTGAAATTTAGCTCAGGAGCATTCATATTACTTGTAGATGTTACTACACTTTGAGTGAAGTTAACCTGTGGCAAATTCAATTGAATGGGTATGATTTTGGAAAGGCACACGTGTCTTAATAAAAGGTCTAATAGCTGATAATGAATATCAGAGCAAAAACCAAGCCCCGAGGTCAAAAGAACTGCCTGTAGAGCTCAGAAACAGGTTTGCGTCAAGCCACACATCTGGGGAAGAGTTCAGAAAAAAATTCTGCTTCATTGAACGGTCACAGAAGCATGTAGCCTCTGTTGCCCTTAATGGAAGATGTTTGAAACAACCAGGACTCTTCCTAGAGCTGGCCTCCTGGCCAAACTGATTGAGAAGAGTTTTGGTTAGTGTGGTGACCAAGAACCTGATGGTCACGCTAGATGAGCTCCATGATCACATGTGGAGATAGGAGAAATCTATATTTTAACAGTAACATAGAAACAGCTCTGCTATTGTACAGAAGGACAAACATCACTGCAATACTCCACCAATCAGTGCTTTATGCCGGTGTGGCCAGACTCAATCCTCTCCTCAGTGAAGACACACAAAAACATACTTGGAATTTGCAAAAAATCACCTAAAGGACCCTCAGACTGTGAGGAACAATTTTCTCTGGTCTGATGAACCTCAATTCCAAACATTATGTTTGAAGGAAACCAGCTCTGCTCATCACCTGCAGAGTACCATCCCAAAAGTAAAGTGTGCTGGCATCAGCCTCATGCTGTGGGGTGTTTTTCAGCAGCAGGTACTGAGGGACTCATCAGAGTAGAAGAAAAGCTCAATGCACCATAATATCGAGATAGCCTTAATGAAAACCTAGTCCAGAGCATTCAGAACCTCAGACTGGGCAGAAGGTTCACCTTCCAACAGAACAATGGACCTAAACGCACAGCAAGAGTGGCTTATAGACAACTCTGTGAATGTTCTTGAGTGGCCCAGCCACAGCCTGAGCTTGAACCTCATCAAATATTTCTTGAGAAACTTGAAAATGTGCATCTGCCCCCATCCAACCTGACAGAGCTTGAGAGGTGAAGAAGTGAGGAGAAGAATGGCAGATAATTGCCAAATGCTGATGAGCAAAGCTTGTCGAATCAAACAAAAAAGACTTGAGACTGTAAAGGTGCTTCAGCTAAATATTTAGTTAAGGGTATGAATACTTATGCAATGTACTTATTTCAGTTTTTTATTTTTAATAAATTTAAGAAGTTGTGACAATTCTGTTTTTGCTTTGTCAATACGGTGTATGGAGTGTAGATTGATGTGGGAAAAAAGCAATTTAAAGCAGTTTAACATAAGGCAGCAACATAACAAATCTTGAAAAAAATGAAGGGGTATGAATACTTTCACAAGGCACTGTATGTGTGTGTGTATATATATATATATATATATATATATACAGTATATATATAGCAAACTAACTAAAACCGAAAGGGATAGTTCACCCAAAAATGAAAATTCTGTCATCACCCTCATGTCATTCCAAACCTGTAAGACCTTTGTTCATCTTCGGAAACACAAATTAAGATATTTTTGACGAAAGGGTGCAGGGTCAGAAAGCTCTCGTATTTCATCAAAAATATCTTAATTTATGTTCTGAAGATGAACAAAGGCCTTAAAGGTTTGAAACGACATGAGGGTGTGTAATTAATGACAGAATTTTCATTTTTGGGTGAATAATACTAAAATAACACTGCATAGAAATTCTATTTTTCACAATTAAAAAGTCTTTTTTTCTGGAGTGCCAAAAGGTATTTGCTTGCAAAAGATAAACCTCGACATGGCTTGAAATTTACCCAGATAAATTTCTAATAGTATATAAATAATTTACTATATAAATAATATAATAGTATAATACGGCAATAGTGTATGAATATTACTAACACTGCATAGAAGTTATATTTTTTTAAATATAACTTTTAGAAGTTAATTACAAAGTTAAACCTCAACACTGCTTGAAAATTACCCAGAGAAATTTCTACCCTAAGAGTCACTGTACACCATTTAGACACTGTTCATTTCCATACTGCATTTTAAAAATAAAAAATACAAACACTGATATACAGGATGGTTAGAAAATCAAAGGTCACACAAAGAAGGTTCCTCAGATCTTCTGTTGCTAGAGAGAGAAGAGGAAAGGCCAAATCGCAGGTCCGTTCTCTTAGAAGGAGGCCAGAGCTTTGAGACCCAATTAAACTGAGGGTTCATGTGAAATCACCTTTTCATGGCGTGCCAAACACCTGCTTATCCCTGCTCGGTAACACTCTTAAAGCATCACTTTTGTTTGGTGCTTACCTTTAAAATTAGATTCCATTTTTTTTTTTACCATGCTTCACCTCTCACGGTTATGCCTGGGTGTTTGGACTGCAAAGGGATGATAAGGAAATGTGTGCTGGCTTATTCTAACAGTGAAATTGGTTTTAGATCACATAGCAGGCCTTTTTCAGCCATGCTAGAGGACTCTTTTGTGATGCTTACCAGGCAAAACTGCCACTGAACGAATCAGAGGAAATGTGAAAAGCATTTCTTCAGTCTGACACATAGAATGATGCCTATAGAAAGTCAGTCAAGTTATTTAGGTTGCATGCAGTGTCCAGCCACCTGGCAGATTGCTTACAGATTCATATTGTGCAAGTGTAAATTCACTTTATCCATGTGTAACCTCAGTGCTCTCTGGTAGATTACATATATATCATATATAGCTATCATATATATATTAAATATTAGTTTGTCTTTAGACAAAATATATTTTAATTATGTATTTTTTTTTTTTTTTTAATTTGACTCCTCTTTTACTCAGTTTGCATTAAGAAACGTGATTTCATTTAAAGGAAAAGTTTTTTGTTTTTGTTTTTTATAAATGCCATATGGTGCAACTTCTCTAGGTTAGATTTCAACATCATGAAATGCTGAACGTGACAGTTCAAGAAATTACTGTCCAAAATAACAGGCTTCTTCCTTTTCCCTTATCTTGCAAAGTAACACAAATCTGATTTAATTTGATGGGTTTAGGCAAGAGGCTAGATGGAAGATTTTTGGGAAAGCACTTACAAAATCAGAATTAATGTGAGAAAGACAGTGACTGCAAGAAGTCTTAATATTAACTCAGTTTTTGTACTTGTCGCTGATACTCATTTGTGTCTCATTGTGACTTACACCTGTCTCTGTCAACATAAAATTATCTGAGGAAGTAGAATGAACTGTAATGCAGGTAACGTGTTCCAAGAAAACAGTGTTTTATTCTTTAAGAAATAAAGGATAAATAAAGTAAAGTAAAATAAATAAATTAATTAATTAATTCCCTCTGGACAGACTCAAACTCTTATCATATTTCACCTTCTTTAGCCACAATGGCGAAACAATTTTAAAAAACTACTTTTGAAAAGAAGGAATAAAGGCCCTCTTTTAAGTACAGTGAGTGGAAATATAATTGTGTTGTTGTTGTTTTTTCACGTTTAATCAAACACATAGCATTGGGTCCAAGCCACTAAAAAGTCTTGAGGTGTGTCACTCACAAATGAAAAGCTTTATTCTCTACATCCACTAATATTTGTACTTTCTGACCATGTTTATGTAGCTACATACATTATTTATATTAGTTTCATGTTATATTATTATATTACTTCTGATTACACTTGGATATCACAGTATTTCCCTGTACTGCAGTGTAAAGTGTCAGTCATGGTTTCATCTTAGTGTTTGACTCATCTCAACCTCTATTTGGGTCTATGTTACACTGCCGTCAGACTATGTGAGCAGTTGCATAATTTTGCCTGGAGTGAGGAGCATGTTTTTTGAAAGTCAGAGAAAGTCAGTTTGTTTTCTCTCACTCCAGTACAGCTAATACAGCTCCATCATGAGCATACACATTAGCAGTCTTACATTGGTGTTTCAATAAAATATAGCTAAAAAATAAAGTTTTAAATAAAACAATAATGAATTAAATCTTTTTTTATTAGTTTAGTTTAGTTTAGTTTAGTTTAGTTTATTAAGTTAAAGGGATACTTCACCCAAAAATAAATATTACGCCATGATTTACTCACCCTCAAGCCATCCTAGGTGTATATGACTTTCTTCTTTCAGACAAATGTAATTAGAGTTGTATCAAAAAAATTTCCTGGATTACGCTACATCTACATTCTATGTCATCCGCTGGAATGGCACTTTCTCGTGAACACGTGTACGACAATTAGCGGAAGCTAGAGATTATGGTTTATAATTACGGGAGATTACAGCTTCAGAAGGCTTTTATTAACCCCCCGGAGCCATGTGGAGCACTTTTTATGATGGATGGATGCACTTTTTTGGGCTTCAAAATCTCAACCACCATTCACTGCCATTATAAAGCTAGGAAGAGCCAGGACATTTTTTAATGTAACTCTGATTGCATTCGTCTGAAAGAAGAAAGTCATATATACCTAGGATAGCTTGAGGGTGAGTAAATCATGGGGTAATTTTCATTATTGGGTGAACTATTCCTTTAAGTGAAGTTAACTCTTAAGCTAACCATTATGCCTATATCCTCATGACATGAAAAAATTAATTGAAGATTTTTATGACAGTCTATTTTCACAAACACTATAGATAAACTTTTTTCAAGTCAAATAAAACAGCATATAAAATTCAAAAATGGTCCCTTTGCATCTAATCCTTAATACTTTGCAAAATGCATGAATGATGAGAGTATTTCTGAGAAAATCATAACAGTAATAAATCTGATAAATTCACAGGAGCAAAATCCATCATCTACCCAAACGCTGTAAATAAAGCGCCACTTTACTGATTATCTTTCTATCAGAATTGAGCTATGAGTTGGAAAACCGCTTTGTTTCATCTGCTGATGCTATTTCAATCATTTGTTATCTTACAAAAATGTATTTCGGTTTCACAGACGTGAAGTCGCACCATCCACGATCGTCATCTTCCCTGCTGTAGTGACTGTGACTGGTGCTGAGTTATTAATTTTCCTCCAGCAAAATGAACAACAGGAAGAAATGTGAGGAAAATAAGCAGGAGGAAATGAACAGTGTGATTCATTGTCATTCTACACGTCTCCCAAAGATTCCCTTCACAACAGCACTGAGTGTTGTCAGGAGAAAGTGAAGAGAAGAGGATCAAACATGCAGATGTCTCCTCTTCAAACTCGCTCTGTAGTTCAAAGAAAACAAAGTAAAATTGGAAAACACAGTTTGGCACCACCGTGACTTTAATTAGTTTTCTTATTTTTGATTCCTCTTAATGAGTTTGGCAGGTGTAGTGATGTATCGTAAATGCAGAGGCTGAACTTTGCGACCAGATATTCTCACGGGTACCGAGATATCTACTTGAAAGAGAAGAAGACACTTAAGATCCTACAATTTCTGATTCATCAGAAACTTTAATGCATTTTGGATTCCAAGCAGTTTGCCTGAATCAAAGATCTCATGAGGTAACCTAACTTAGTAAAAGGAAGTCAGACATTACAAGAAGAGGAGGCTTAAAATATCCATATGTGTGTCCTTTACATGCATCCAACAACAAAATGAGCTTAGAAGATAGTTTTGAGTCATTGAAGATGCTTCCTTTTCCTCATATCCGAGTAGAACAGTATTTGTAGGTTCTCAAATACAGCTCTTGACCTGCTATTTAAAATTCAACGCTTGCTGTGTTTGCTTTGTTAGTTTCTTGAGCCTGCTGTAACTTTTTTTCTGTTTTACAGTATAATCCGGTATCCTGCTTTAAGTTGCTAAGCCCACAGCACTACCCTGTTTCCAGCCTTCCTCTAGAAGAAAAAGCAAATAGAGGAAAGCCCAACTGCAGGCTACAGTACAGAGCAAAGCAAACAAGAGGGAATTTAAAATCATCTACAGTCTGCATGCATGGGGCAAGATCTCTCACTTTCCCTCTGTTTCCTTTTGACCAGTGCACATCCATTTCTTCATGTGTTTGCAATGCAGCACTTGACTTTAGCTGGAAGGAGCCTCTATTCTAATGCTATTAATGGTTTCCACATAGGCTCGGCTCTCTTTATACACTATATAGTCTGCTGTGCCAGTCGTCAGTGGATTATGAAATGCTGTAATCAGTGGTTCCACTTGCCTGATTTCAAGATGATTTAGGGTTAGTTTCTCCTGCTGCCGCCACGGCTGGAGGATTAGAGATGCAGAGTGGAAAATAGGGAAGACTAAATTGAATGGCAAAGAAAAATCCAATTTATTCTAAAACATATTAGGATATATTTACATAAAATGAATGATTTTTATAAAATAATTCTTTTTTGTCCTTTTATGTTGTGTAATTCCTCCAGAAGGTATTCTAAGGCCACCTCACAATACAGTACCTCCTGGACTGAATGCGGTTCACGTACAGCACCCACATTATTGCTAACTTACACAAGCTTTACAAAACATCCCATACAAATAAGCTTGAGACTTCAGCATGATTTTCGGTAACCTGTGCTTGGAATCATTTCTGAGATTGCGGAGCATTTTTATCTTTAAAGACATTGTTAAATTACAAGTATACTTACGTACAAAAGTGTGGGGTAAGTAAGATTTTTTAAATATTTTTGAAAAATGAAATATTTCTTATTAATGTTGAAAACAGATTTTGTTGCTTAATATGTTTGAAAAATCCTGATGATATTCTTTGGGGAATAGAGAGTTCAAAAGAACAGCATTTATTTGAAATGTCTTTACTGTCAGTTTTGATCAATTAAATGCATCCTTGCTCAAAAAAAGTATTTATTTCTTTCAAAAAAAATTTTAAAGGTATTTTAAATAACAGCATGTAGGTTTACAGTAACTGAACAGAACTGTTCCTAATACATCACTATAATATTGTAAACATTTTAGTTTCTATCCCCTTTAGCATAATTGTTACAGGACCGACGAGACGTGAGACGTGCGGATCCATATGCAAAGCTTTTATTGACAAAGGTGTGATCAGGAAACAAGCATGGGTAAAACAATGGCAACAGGTATATCGTGGGCAAGACACAAGAGCAGTCCAATAAACAAGCGAGGGTCGGTCGACGGCGAACATAATCCAACAGGGCTTGACAAGAGGGGAAATCTGATGGCATGAGCAGTAGTCCAGGCGAGGTGTAAACACAGTCCAAAACAGCAGGCAAAGGGTTAATCCAAAATACACAAGCAAAGATCTTGACACGGGAAAACAGGCAAGGCAAGACTAGACTAAACTAGACACTCAGAATAATAACTGGCTCCGTAATGCAGCTATCACGTGCTGAACAATACTCGGTGACTAGAACAGGAACTGGGTGGGTGTTATATAGTGTGTGATTGGTCACATGTGAGCAGGTGATTAGTGAAATGGTTGCTGGAAAATGTAGTCTGGGGTATTGTGAAACAGTCCGTGCAGTGTAAGAGTCAATATGATGAAGGGGTGACCTCTGGTGATAATCAGACGGGAAGCCACAGACCAGATTCGTGACAATAATAACCTGAACCAACACATACTGTAAATGAAGTAATGTTACTGTGAAGTGAAGTAGTGAAGTAATTTACCTTGGAGTAAATGTTTTTTTTTTTTCTACTGATGTTCTATGCATTCATCTGGGAATGAGGACATTGCATAGTTTAATCCACAGCATGAACTTCTCAAGATTTATTTAAGATTTGGAAAAATATGAAACAAATACAGCTTTAGTTCATGCTGAGTATCTTATGTTACTGCTATAAGTGAGCTGGCAACATATTTTTAGCATATATAATTTCTGTAAAACTGTGTTTTCAAACACATATCTTCCACAGTCTGAGAAAAGAGAAAAACTTGGAGTAATTTAATCATCATCAGTTAAATTGAATTGGCTATTGCTCATCACTGCTTTCTATGTAGTCAATGTATGTATCTATGTAATTATTTGCAAGGATCTTTGTTCTACTTTTTTATAACTTTTGATTTGAAAGTATGGTTTATTGGGTTACTCTGATACAGTATGTCTGAAAGACTCTGAGATGACTGCCTCTGGCTGGAGGAGATTGTGGCCTACAGACATTATTAGAGGTGAAGCACTCACCTCTGCTTTTCCTTTGTTGGATAGCCATTCTAAGTGAACCTGAGATTGTAGAGGGTACCAACATGAATCAGACTGAAGTGCAGCAACTCACCCCGGTCACATATTGCCATCATGGGGAAAAGGTTACTAAGTAACCTCCAAGAAGGAATGAGAATAGCCAGCTCTTAATGTGGTTGCAGTGCTGATCCCAGTTTTTTTCTTCGTTACTGTCTCAGTAGTGCTCTGTAATGTGGGCACTGCTTCAAAATGGCACATCGGTCATGAGTCCAGTAGAGGCTCCTGGTGTCAAGGGCATTATAAAATGTTCTTTGGAGCGATTCTAAGACGATGCTTATGGGGGCTGTTTTCAGTAAACATGAAGATAAATCGCTGCATGAGAAAACTTACTGCATACAGTGACTGTGTATCTCCCTCTGCGATGTTCAATAGGGCAATCGATGAATCAACAGAACCATAAACCATGAACCATAAAGCAGTGGAATGATGTGGTGACACGGGTTTTATGGCTTCCATAGGTACTGATAGAATGAAACACAATAAACAAGAGCAACAAAAGCACAGGATAATATGTGTGTTATGAAGTCCACAATTCTGTCTTAAAGAGGATAATGTTGGTACCTTGGTTAAGCTTTTGTCTGATGTTAGAAGTACAAAAACTGAGGTTTTCAGTTCAGAAGAGGATTAGGGCTCAGAGATTCTGCCAGGCATGGTCTGTATTTTACTCGTAATTGTCAGGAGAAATAAAAAGCACTACCGGACTGCCATCTGGGGAAAAAGAAAGTCTTTCTTTGTTCATCTCACTGCAATTCCATCAACCACTTTTTCCCTTTGGGAGTTTAGTCTGTTGCTATGGAAATTTAAAGTTGCATCTGTTTTGAGCTTTGGAAGTATAGGAGTATTTGTCTTTGTGCCAAGTGTAATTCTGGTTATGTGAATTGATATATTATATTATATTATATTATATTATATTATATTATATTAAGATTTCATACAAATTATCAGATAGATTGGGAATTTACAGTCCCTACAGTCTTTATTGGCCCGGAGCCTTACACTCATTAAGTCCTCATCTTAATCTAATTGCTCCAAACAAATGGCATGTGCACTAAACAAGCAAGTCAGAATAAACAAAACATGTTTTTATTAAAATAGCATTATTTCAGTGCATGAACCCTATTTCATTAGTTCACAAAATATTTCTATAAGTAATAACAGATTAAACTTGAAGCCTTTAGGCCGCCTCTGCAGTGTCAACCAAAGAATCATATGCTTTCATATTTCATGACCATTTATGACCAAATTGTTTTTTGCAGATAATAGAGTTGGGTCACTAGAAATGATCTAACTGGGTCTGTTGGGTGATAAAGTTTCAAATACATTCTCCAGTGGGCTGTTAAAATGTGGAGAAAAGTGGGTAAATATGAAGCATGAAGAATATGTTTAATGAACTGCACTTTGACCCCTTCAATTAATAATTTTGAGATTCAAAAGAGGAAGTATATGTGAAGTTTACCACTTTTTTGACCATAATATGTGAGATTAACACCATTAATGGGTGTGATTTATTTCATATTCTTAGTATATTAACAATATTAACAAACAATATATGCCTGTGAAGAGATGATGCTAACTCTGAGTCAACATAAAAAACATCCAAATTTTCCTTCAGTGTAATTATTACTATAATGTGTTTATTGTCTCTGCTTAAATGAATACATGACATTAACTAACTGCATAATTTGTATCATCTTAGAACTGTACATTATTTATTTTATTTTTTATTTCACTCATAAAATTCTGTTATATATCATGGCATTTTTAAAACTACAAAATGTATATAAAGGTGACTTTCAAATAAACGGACAGACTGCAGTTTATGGTATTCCCCTGATTTATATTAGAAATAATTATATCATTTAGAGTATGCAAATAAAATATGCAAATAAACAGCTTTTACAAGCAGCAGGCAGTGAGGCAGCCAGGACATAAATATATTCCTCTAGCAGAGCAGAACTAACAGATGTAGTAAAATGTTAATGCCATTGGAAATTATTGGACACTATTACATGATGCAAGTCAATATACCATTTGACATCTGTCCGCAGATTCTAGCAATGCTGTTACTATAAAAGTACTGGATGGTTTTATTGGTTAAATGGTTCCCTTTGTACAATGTACGAGAGTAAAGTTACACCCAGCCATCTAGCAAAGTTTGTAATGAAGCTGACAGTGATATTTCATTTCTTACAATTGTATGCAAATTGGTATCTGTCAGGAACCACTCCCATGTTGCAAAACGACAGCAAAAAATCTTCTTGCCCACAATGGCTTACACTGGACAGACTAGTAACAGTAATGGAAACAAATTCCTTGCAAACATACAAAAAACAAGCTATATTTCCGATCTCATTTGTCCGAATGAAACTCCCCCCTTCCCTCAGCCAATTACTGTGAAATGATAAGCCTGCCATTTCTTCAGAGGTCACCGGGCAAAGAAGAGAGCTCATCAGACAAGCAGAATGTGCTGGTGTTATGTATGAACCATCACTGTGTATTAGGACACCAGCAACTCAATCACATCGGGTGCCCTCGAGGCAGACGTTTGGCCCTAAATGACTTCCGAAGGAACATGAAAGTTGGATTGAAGTGCCTGACAGACAGAGATAATGACATTTTGTGCACACAATGTGAAATCTACAAAATTAAGAAACCATACTTGGTTTCAAGAGGCCAGGCTTTTGGTGGGCTTTGCATGTTATTTTGTGCAAAACATACTGCAATTGAGAGGGCGTAAATTGAGGTTTTTAGACAAGGGCAGTCTTGATTGCCTTGCGGATTAATTCTGTTTTGCAGCTCATTTGCGCATTTAACACTAGATGACCTTATTTGGCTTCGCAAAATAATCCTTCGGCAACAGTCTAAAGGAGATTTTTGTTTCATCAGCCACTGACTGTGTGGCTGCTCACCAACCATTTGAACTGATGACAGGTCTAATCTTTGAAAAGATTAAAGGAATTGTCTTGAATTTGCCTGGATCACCTTGTCAGAGCAGAACTAATTAGAGCTACTTGCTAAAGCTTAGATTTCAGAGTCTGCTACACCTTTATAATGCCACGAACTTCAGCGTTTTTATCAAACCTTTTTAAAGGACAGTGGAGGAAGTTCAAGTTACAAAAATAAATACAAATTTGGAGGCAGTCACATAAAATATTCAGTCAAGACCTTTCCAGGGTTTTCTCTACTGAAAGAAAGTACTAGATTTTTTTGGTCACTGATTAAAAGAAAGGTTTGCTGCTTTGGTATGATACAAAAGGAACTGAAATAAAAAGCATGATATAAACAGAAGCTAGATTAATTTAACATGATACAAAATTTAAGAAATAAAAACAATAAGAAAGAAAAAACAGCATCTGTGCTAGTCTTGTACTTAGTTATTTTTAGAGTGAAATAAGAACTTTTATTTGCAGTGATAGTGGCAAACTGAAGTCCTGTCAATTATAGTTTCCTAGCAGAAATTCTTGTACTTTCATTTCACTGCCTCATTATTTCTTTCTACTCTAGACATACATGACGGATAACTAATCAGCAGACTGTCAGAAAGTTATCAAGCAGCTTATTGTTTTAATTATCTCTTTTTTCATGGCTATGGTTTCCCAGAATCCAAAGCAAAAGCTTCATGAGCTGGAGACTGATTCTTTATGTGGCTCATTTTTCCCCTGATTTAATCTTTGTCATGCATATTATGTTGTAATTTTCTTTCAAGGTGGAAATTTGATTTAAAACAATTCACCCAGCTGAGGCTCTGTTTCTATCTTGGTGATTCATTCATATTATTTAATAACATACTCGGAAAACTGTCTAGATTTGCCTGCATTAAATTTCACTGTCTGTCTTTGGATGTCATATGGAGGATATTGAATGTTTGGCTGTATTTCAACACTAACATGTTTATTCCCTCTGCATCTTATTTTCCTCAGTTGGTTTGTCATATCTATGCATATAAATCTTTTATATAGATATGTACGCCCTGCATCCTGTTTTATAACTGTATATCTCTTGTGTGTGTGTGTGTGTGTGTGTGTGTGTGCGTGCGTGCGTGCGTGTGTGTGTGTGTGTGTATACAGTATATATATATATATATATATATATATATATATATATATACACACACACCTGTTCAGCTGCTCAGTATCTCAAATATCTAATCAGCCAATAACAACAACTGAATTAATTTCAGCATCGTCAACACAATCTGCTGAAGTTCAAACCAAGCATCAGAATAAGGAAGAAAAGTGATTTTAGTGACATTGAACATGGTAAAGTATCTTGTGATGGTTACTTCCAGCAGGATAGCAAAGCTCAGATTATCTCAAACTGGTTCCTTTAAGATGACAATGAGTCGTCTGTTCTCAGATGGCCTCCAGAGTCACCAGATCTCAATCTAGTAGAGGACATTTGGGATGTGGTGGAATGGGAGACTGTGTAATGCTATTATGCCAATATGGACCAAAGTCTCAAGAAGAATTCGGACAGTTCTGAAAGCAAAAGGGGGTCTAACCCAGTGCTAGCAAAGTGTGCCTAAAAAGTGGCCTGTGAATGTATATAGTACATAAATACACCTATTCTATATAGAATTCCCTCACTGCTTTTCATTTATTAGATAGGATTTTGCTTTGCCATGCAGTATTCCTCTCTTTGATATTCATCCAGAAAATCTGTTTTCTTGGAATCTGAAATTAAGACATTTCTAAAGACATTACATTTTTAACATTCTGCCAACCAGGGTGACAGATATTGCTAATGTTAATGATATTCTTTTTACTACTTGTGATAACACAGCTAGCTCACATTTTGAACCAGTTGTGAACCGGTCAGGACCATTTATATGCTTAAAATGTTATTTTTGGTTTCCCTCCTATTCCTAATAAGAGTAGTCCCATTTTCCAATAAATTCTCTAAGTCATTCAAGTCTACTCGACTCATACAAGAGATCTTAAAATGTCACCATTTTCAAAGGTCAGGCATCCACTTACCCAGCAAAGACTATAGTTTTGCCTGGTTAATTGGTTTACATCTCAGGGACTCCCTGTTACATTAGCACTACAGCGCTGAAATGCTATTTATGAAATTCTTTGTATCTCCAACATTTTTTTAATGACGGAACAATCTAAATTAAAAGGTTAGCACAATAGTGATTAAAAGACATTTTCTACTAAAGCTTTAATGAAGGATTGCAATTGTTTACTCCAAACATACAGTATGATGCACCCAAATAAATTGATGATGATTGATCCTCTAAATATTATCCCATTTATTACCAACCTAAATATTATTTCAGTTGGAATCATCATCATTTTGTCTTACACAACTTTCACTCTTGCGGGTAATTTAAAATAAGCAAATAGGTTTTTCAATCTGCTTGACCCAGCAAAGAAATAGTGCCACTTGTTTTTACATTTTTTCAGTCCAACAGAATCTGTGAATTATTGATTCTTTTTGTGACCCTTTTTTACTTTTCTATATTATCTAATGATATTTACTGCTATTCTTTAAAAGAGCTTATTCTTCATCTCTTCATATTTGATCTGGAACTCTCAGTTCCTCTTTAGATTGCATAATGAGCTCTAGTTGATATTTAATGGTCATTTCTAATGCAGAATCTGCTCAGCTCTTTGTGCATAACTGGACAAGCCCAAAATGAAATGCATACTAATATCTCTTAATGCAATATTCACTATTATACTCTTTCTCTTTTAGATGACACATTTCTTGGATACAGACAGCTCACTCCACAAAAGCTATTCACTCAAAGACCTAATTAATAGCCCTCTATCAGGAGTCCTCTAAAGACCCTTTCAAAAGTACCCAGGATCACAGTATGTAATGCATGAATTCCTCCATAACATTTATAGCATGTTTACTTGAATGATTGTGGGTTGTTTTGAAGTAGTCCCATTCTGGGTGCACAATTAACTCTCCTGCAAAGATAAATTAAAGAATAATGAGGTAATTAAAACAAATATATTAATATTTACAATATTATGAGATGAAAATAAAAACATGGTTGTGTGTCACATACAGTCAAAGTTGTTGAAAATACCCATGTGACAATTCTGTAAGTTGTTCAATCTGTGTTAGCTAACTTGTTCATCTCTCATTTAAGTCAGTTTATAATTTGATAATTTGAGCAAATAGGATCATTCACTTATAGAGGTAAAATGTGGATGATTTTAATTACATATTTCTCTATGATCTTCCATGTAGTAGGCCTTTAGGTTAAATCGAAAACTCTTAAGAAACATAAACACAGCAAAACCTAACCGACAGAAAAGGTTATAAATGCTATGCACAATGCATTTTTAACTCTGATTCGTATATTTACACGAAGAACTACCAACAAGAGTCAGAAGATTTAACATAAACATTCATGAAGTTTGCCCACAAAATTTTTTTAATGCATTTTCTGTGCAATCCACACATACTGTAATTACCTGCATGATTTACATTCATTCCACAAGAAAGTTTCTTTGATGACAGCATGATTGCATTTTTATGAGACCAAACACACAGATTAATATTCATTAAACACTCTATTGAGAGTCTTCAATGCCCTCGGAAGAGGTTGATGCAAGACACCGGTTCCTCCTAATAAGCTCAACATATCAATTTTACATCACCGTATCAATATACATGGGGCCATAAAGCTAGGTGCATAAAACACTCCGTTAAAGGCCAGCGCATTCGTGGTCATCAGTAGGACTTCTGAGGAAATTGGGCCGTGTCTCTTTTGCTGATGAGCGGAGGAAATGAGATTGAGCATGTTAGCAATCTTTTTGCCATGATAGCAGGTCGTTAAGAAGGAGTCAGCACATGACTGACAAATAGATTAAAGGAAAATGTCAGCGCTAATATCCTAACCACGTATTTATGGTCATTCAATTGCATGTTTGTCAGAATTCATTCTCTCCAAATTGCCCCACTTCAGTTTAGACATCTGAAGAGGATACTGTATTGAATAAAGGAGCAGAGGGGATTCTCCCATCTCTTTCACAGCACATTTCACAGCATCAGGACTGCCTCCGGGCATGATATTGAAAATGGCAGATGAGAAAAGCTCTTATGGAGCTAAGAGAGCAAACCTGAGTCGAGGTGGAGCGTGAATGGCATGCCGAACAGCAATGACTTTCTCTTGACTCGCAGAAAGTATCCGGGCTGCCGGGCGAGTCCTTCGAGTGCTGTGCGTCCATTGACTGACTGTCCCATGCTTCTCTCATGAATATTCTGCCTTTCTCTGCTGTGTTTTACCCGACGCTGGGAGACAACAAAGAGTGTGGGACTGGAGACAATGCTGCAGTCATTTGCATGGACCGCAAGCGGCATACCTCAAATAGCTTTTCACTTTCAGGCAGTGTCATAATAGAAACCGTCTTAGTCGAGATGTACGAATGCATTATAGATTGATCGCATGAATGTCTCGGACCTTCAGTTATGGAACTAATGGACAGAGGTTCAAGCCAAAACAGTCGATAACGCCGCTGCTCGTATTCACTCCAAAATCAATGTGCATCTCCACTGGGTCTTAACCTACATCAAGCCCAGAGGATCCGTCAGAATAGTTTTGATCTGCTGTGAATGACGTATAAACTAATTATTGGCTGATCGGACCAGGCTTCATCTAGATGGCTGACGGTGTATAAAACGGCAATTCTATTCAGATTCGCTCTGAAAACGAGCGAACAATACCGTTGCAATTGACGATAATAAGCGACAGACAGCTCTCGATGTTCTAATAACCCCGGGTCACCCGCTCATCCTTGTAAATTGCTCATGTATAATGAAACCCATTGTTTATTCCTGCTGCAAAACAACATAATTACGCGATTCGTTTTCTATGGAGTTCAAAAACGCTTTCTTAGCTTGGCAATTTGAAATAATGCAAAATCAATGAGGGGGAGTTCAGCTGGAAAATGAGAATATTTAGGTGCTGTAAGGTGAGCTCACTGTGCATTATCTCTCCCTTCATCATCAGTTTAAGTAGTTCCCAATGCACATCCTGTCTCTAATTAGCACCACTGGGGCTGTGAATCATTTGTAGCACACTGCGGAGCAGACTTTTGGTTCAGAATGACTGGGAACTCATTTATTGTCCATAAAGCGATGGGAAAAGTTTCATGCATGAATTGATGGAAGTTGTTGCATGATGTTTTTGATTTTTTTTCTTCCATTTCAGCAATTTCAAAACTCTTAAGTAGCAAAGTTAGGACTTTGCTGAAAGTCGGTTTATTTCTAATAATGAGTCATACCTCAGCCAGTGAGAAAATGTGCACCTTAATTTTCCATCTGAATTCACCCTAATTGATTTTTTTATGCATAAAACGGGCTCATCATGAGGAAGTTCATTTGAATTCATCATGAAACCTTCTATTTAATCTCTAGATTTTCATATCTCTTTCTTGCCTTCACAGAGTTGATAGGACTAATGCAAATAATGTCTCAGAGTGTTGTTTTCATCCTAAATTTTAGTACAAAGGGGACTTTTATACGCCTAAATGATCTGCAGCATATCACTGCTGTGATAGCAAACAACCCTGAAAGATAAGAGAATATAGGAGGCAGGGGCGGTTCTAGACCACAGTAACTGGGGGGGCCAGACAGGGGCCACTTGTGCTTTTATGGGGCACAATTTTTAAATTCATCTTAACCTACTTTAAGTATTATTCATTCAGTCATTTTTCACCATGTATCACTGCAAACTCTGGAAGTAATCAATAACAATTTCAACTAAATTAAATATTTCATCATGTTTCATTTATTTAACATTAAACGGGGGGGGGGGGGGGGGGGGGGGGGGCTTGTCATGTGACACACAGCAGCCACAATACCACTGTATAAATGATATAGGCTTATGTCCCTACTGAAAAAACAAAACAAAAAAAAAAAAAAAAAAAACAATAAAACCATCACAGAAAATTTTAATGGTTTACACTACAAATACCATTACAAACCATCAACATTTAACCATTAAAAAATGGTTGTCTGTAGTGTGTTTTAGGACATATTCCATTAGGATTTATTGGTTTTAAAAAGCCACCAATAGAAGGCAACCAATTACCAGTAGAGACCAACAGGGTCCATTACAGTTTCCAGTAAAACCAATACAAGTCCCATTATAACCAGTAAAACCATTACTAATTTTGTAATGGTGTCTATTGTTTTTTTCAGCAGGTGTTTTATTTATTTATTTTATTTTTTTATTCAATATATCCCTAAAATATATAATGAAATATCTTGATTCTCAAATATGTGTAAGTAAATGCATTTTGCACCTTTATAGATTATGTTATTTGGTCTGTAATGGGCGATGGGCAAAGTAGCCTAATCTATTAACTACACATAAAAGCCCGTCTTTTTACTTAAGTACCAGATATGAGTGTCATGCCATAAAATACTTTTAATATGACTGACTTTGTATTTAATGTGAATTTAATAAAAACATTGTAAGTTACTAATTAGCCTATAACATTTTCAGTGTACAAGAAGAGAGCAAAGAACGTTTACAATATCAAAGAATATTTTCACTTCAGTCCAGCGAGTTCAAGCACTCTCAAAAACTGCCATAATAATCTCTAAAGCTGTTTACACTGTGAAATTAATATCTTACTTACATTCGAACTTCTTCACTTTGTTGTTTCTGATGAGAGAATTAGATTTCAGTCAGCCAGCGCGCGTGGTGACGAAACAGCGTGTTTCGGCTATGACTCATCTGAACCCCTCTGATTGGCCCTTGCATTCATAAGCTCAACAGAATCGTATGTGTAGGTTATAATGCACAGCGCTTTAAAAACGTGTGTGTCTCTGGCTCTGTGCCAGCCAGCGAACGCAGATTTGAATTTAGCAGCTGGTGAATTTTTTTTCTTTTTACATACATATAGTTTACAGGACAAATTGCGCATTTCACCTAAAATTGTTTGCTGTAATATGATTCCAAATTTAGGGGGGCCAAAGGGGGGGCCAAGCCCCCCGCCCCTGATAGGAGGTAGGCTACAAAAAGAAAAAAAGAAAAAAAAAATTTTTTTTCCCTTGCAGACAGACAGGTTAACAGCCTAGTTTGGCCATATTTTGATGTATTGTGCTGGCGGGAGGGAAATCAGGAGTGTAACTCAGAAGGGAAACTCCCACCTGCACTGGATCTATGTGGGACTCTCAAGGCGCAGTCAGGCCTGAGAGACCTCAGAGCAGAGACAAACATTTGTCACATCCCTGAACCAATGCTAATCGAACATGTGCTGTCACAGAACTACCTACACAGCAGAATACAGAGTGGAAAAACGCCCGAGAAGGATATAATGGTCTATCTGTTTTTCTACACAAGACGTGACATCATACCACATGCATCCATGGGGTCATGAACTTCTGAACACGTGTAATATATGCTGCTCTCTCCTTCAGAATATTATCATCAAGGGAGTCATGGTGGCATCATTGTCTTAGTAGGAGAATTTCATTTTTGTGGTGGAAATTTCAGCACAGTAATGGGACATAATTTATATTACACACTATGAGACATACAGTAAATAATATGTATTACTGTTCAAAAGTTTGGGGGTGAGTTAGATTTGTTAGAGAAATTAATTTTTATTCTGCATGGTTGAATTAAATTCATGACATGTGACAGTAAAGATCTTTATAATGTTATGAAAGATTTGCTGTTCATTTCAACTTTCTATTCCTCAAAGGATGTAAAAAAATAATAATAATAATAATGGTTTGCACAAAAATATGAAGCAGTACAACTGTTTTGACCGTTGATAAGAAGAAATGTTTCTTGAACACAAAGTTTGCATGTTAGAATTTTTTCATTCTTCTTCAGATTATCATAGTTTTAAATGTAATCATTTGTATTCATATATATAGATTTTCATAGTTCAAGATTTAAAGGGGTCCTATTATGCTCTTTTACAAAGTCTTGATTTTGTTTTGGGGGTGTACTAAAACATGCTCTCATGCTTGGTGGTTCGAAAATCGCATTATTTTTCACATAATTTACATTATTACAATACCTTTCTCCCCAGCCTGGCACAAACGGCTCTATTAGTTTCGGGTTTGATGAAGGCCCGCCTTCTGAAAAACGAAATGTGTTGTGATTGGTTAGCTGTCCCAGGGCGTTGTGATTGACGAACAGAACTTAGACAGTGTTTCAGTACTGCCTCGCCCCTTGCCAAAACAGCAAGTTCGTCAATATTGCCATATCAATTCAGACCCCGAGAATATTGAACAAGAGGATCGCGCAGAACCTGTGCACACACGGATATTGCAAGACATGGTAAGTGGTAAAGTTATTGTTGTTGCTGTTGTTATTTTGTTTTATTTGTTTTTTTGTTTTTTGTTTTTTTGGCTAAATCACGTTTTAGATAGGATGTCAACAACAGCTTAAAAATAACTGCATTTACTATGTACAGATAAGTGCAACGGAAATATGTATTATGTTTATTGTTCTTTAATTCTAACATTATAACATGAATTGCAGTGAAACTGTTATACAGTTGAATTTATTTATACCATAGTCCCACAGAGTTACACTATTTGTGGCGGCATATATATGCAAATTAATTCTCTGCCAGCAGGAGGCGCTGTTGTAGTGGTAGAGAGCGAGGTTTCCCCAGTAACGCTGTACACAAAGCAGAGCTCCTCTCACAAATGCTGCTTTATCAGACATTACATACAAGATGAAATGAAAATGGCATCCAAAACTTTCTGAAGACAGTCGGTTTCCTTCAGAAATACAGTGATATAAAAACACCCGCACTGGGTTTCGATTTTGAAACGTGCATTCGAATTTCCGGAGGCGTGATTTATTTTAATGATATTCTAATTGGCCACTTTGTGATGTCACAAATACAGGAAAACAACTTTTTAGTCTAAACGAGCCGTTCGTTGTAGTTCTTGAAAAGGGATTTTTTTAAAAACGAAATATCTCCCTTTGGAGTGGACTTTGAGATTTTTAACTTTGTAGATCTTTTTATGCCCAAGACGTACACACTACACACTGACTAAAATTCAAAAAGTGAAAAAGTATAATAGGACCCCTTTAAAATCTGGATCTGGGACAAATAAAAATCAAGTAAAAATGCATTTGAAAAACAGCAATATAAGAAAGCATGTTAAGAACTTTCCATAAGATTTATTGTAATCTTGATATAACAAAAAAAAATAAAATTTGAAATCTGATAAATTCAATAAAAATCAACACCTGGGAACAGTGTTGCCAGATTGGGCGTTTTTCAATTTGATTGTGTTGGTAAAGTTTGATTTGGGCGGGTGGACAAAATTTGAGCTGATTTGGGGTTAGTTTGTCAGTTTTTTGTTGGAGTGGGAGGGTTTTGCTGAGCTTTTGTGCTGGAAATTGTCCATCCAATCTGGCAACACTGCCAGAGAAATCAAGGTGTCCAGATTTAAAGAAACACCCATATTACACAAAGATGTTGAACCATGTGAATATCATCACCACAATTACAACTAAAAATCAACAATGTGGTACAGAATTTTATTGAGAGGCATCGCACACACAGATCTTCATCCATTGCCTTTCATTTCATTCAGTGTAAAAGGCCCATTACAGGTAGTGCACAGATTCCCCCTCACATTCTGCAGCAGCAAATATTCAGTGAATGAATTATAGCCCAAGACTTTCATTTCACATATCTCAATTGAATTAATGTGCTTCTGCCTGGAGGATCATTAGCATCATCCTGGAGGCCTTCCTCGGTACAGTGGACTAACCCTCATTTACACTTTCATTGTGACTGAAAATGCAGGTAAAATTGTAACATTTATCCGCCTCTGTTCCTTGTGACCCTGAGTAAGTTCATCTTAGTAAAACTAATTCCAGGGGCCTTGGGCTACTCTGAGACATTTACCTCAGAAATCATTTCTTGTGATGAATTGTGTAGTTTCCCAAGTTGAGAAGTACAGCCATGCAATGAACTGGTAAGAATTGCATAGTGAATTCTGTCAGACTACTTTTTGGGTTAGACTACTTATGACTGTGACAAGATTTCTGCATGCTCTACTTTTAGCTGCGAGCAGCTGTAATTTTGGATGGGAATTTGATAACTGCCCTTTCTTTAGGCAATGTAGGGATTAGTGTATAGGGATTATTGCTTTAAAATCCCAAATTCGTGATACATTATACATTGGTTTGATGTGTCAGACTTTCTTTTAAAAAGAATTTTATGGTTTTTGTGCCTTTAAAGGGATCAGATAGTGTAGCAGTGACAGAAAATGATGATGGGAAGGGGACGATAGGATTGCATTTAGTCATTTACCAGACACATTTATACAAAAAAAGCAACACTGTAGCAATTTTCTGCAAATTTCATGTGTACATTAGTGCTCAACAATAAGAGGTTTTGAGAATATTTAATAAAATAAGGGCCAGATTTACTAGCAGCTTAAGACAACGCAAACCATCTTTTGGCATTAAAATAGTACTGTCAGGATTTACTAAAGACGCACAGTAAAAAAATAGTGCTGAAAAGGCGTGGACAGTTATTTTTGCACCTGATCTTATTGAATATGCATTTGTAGGTGTTTCCCTTTCAGGCGCAAATTTGATGGGAAGAGAGTATTCAAATTAAACAAACAACGTGATTTACTAACATTTGCGCTCATCAAATTACTGGTATTTGCGCCATTATTTAAAACCTAAAAGCAGGCGGTAATTTGCACTTTTCTTGGTAAATTGTGCTGGTAAATCACCTGCAGAATTTTCCGCGCCCATCTGCGCTTTTAGGGAATTGCGCTCTAACACTAATTTGCCCTGTTTAGTAAATCTGGCCTAGGTGTCTTTGTTTATGGTTTTAGATTAGTTATAGGTGTTTTAAAAGAAATATTACTTTAAAACAAAGAAATCAATTATTTATTAGGTAAATGAAGTTCATATTAAAAGCTTCATGGGTTTAGCTTGTTTTACATTGGAAGTCACTGAAAAATTAAAAGCATGTTAACTTTCTCTACCCACATTTTACACTCATTCAATGAAAAGCTCTTAAAGAAATGTTAATTCAGAGCTCAGTTACTAAGCATCAATATAACTGTCATGAGCAGGGCTCTCATCCAGCCCAGAATCATCACACTCCAATCTGAAGCATCTCTCAGTATGACAGCAGGGAATCTTTAACCTCCACCCTCAACTCCCTCATGCCGTCTGTCAGCCGCTTCAGGTATTGAAGTGTGATCTCCACAAGGTGCTTAGACAAACAAACATTCAGTTTTCATTTTACTGACAACTAGATCACACAAAGTAGCCTAATTTCCACACTCTAAGAAAAGTCAGCCAATGTACTGTGTTAATATGAAGGAATTTTCTATATTGATTTTTACAGGGTTTTCCAATATTTTGTATTATGCACTGAGTTGTGTTTTGGGGTTGAAAGAAATATCTGTAAACCATAAAATGTGTTAAATTTCTGTGGTTTTAATCATTTTTTTTCTCACTTTAAAAAAAGGATAGAAATTTTCGTTTGAATTTATACAGTATTGTATCTGGATGTGTAATTTATTATTGACTAAATGTTTGTACTGAAAAGGTTTTATTTTTTTATGCATATATTTCATTTTCTTGGCAATTTTGAATCAATTAATTCCAAGGGGTCCTGCACCAGGCTTTATTATATAATATATATTTATACTCTATTCACCACTTTTATAGCATCTTCTGACATATGGGAAAATGTTTCCCCAAGAGTTATAATTACAGAATTCATGCAACGTCTGCCTTTAACTCAGCTCCACTATATACCCAGTCAAGTCACATCGCTGAATCAATAATAGCACTGATGCTGTAGAATTTATTCATTTTTCTGAAATGATTTTTTAATTATTATTAGCCTGACCTTTGCATGACCTGGTTAGTTTTGTGCCACATTTGCAACAAACAGAATCTTATGCAAACAAATCCAAATGTAAGCATTCAGCTGGCATAAACTCGAGTAAAACCCAAGAAGGTATACAATACCTGAAAAAAAAAAAAGACTACAAAATACACAGCTAATTTTGAATGGCCATCAAAGGAGAAAAATAAGATGCTTTTGGGCATTTACTAGCAAGAGCTAACAGGGTCATGCTAATCATCCAAACCTTGACCCCTTGGTAAAAGTGAATATTTTGAAATTCATCCATCTTTAATCATTATAGATCCATCCAACTTTTTAAATAGCACAATCATGCAACCTTCGCATTGCTGGAATCAATACCACCTGCTTTCTGGTGTCAATATTGAGAGGAACATATTGAGAGTTTTGTTTTATTTAACTGCCTTTAGCCGAATCCATTTTAACTGAGGTGAAAGTGTCTCGACTTCCATTAAATCATGTGTGTGCACATGTGTGTTGCTGCTTAGCTATCAGATATGCAACCCCACGGCTTTCGATGCTGAGATGAAAGCCGCTTGAGTGGCATGTAGTGGTGTGATTGGAGACTTGGGGTTTAATCTTGAAAGGAGGTACCAGAAATGCATTCAGTAGATGTGAAGCCTCCAGAGAGACCGCTCAAAGCAGCAGGGATTATATATCCACCGAAAAAAAAGCCCTATTGTAAAATGACACAACCCACTCAGTATGGGAGGGCTTAGTGTAATGGTGCATATCTAGAAAAGGTCACATTGTTAGAACCATGAATTATACACAGCTGTTCTCTCTCATTGTGTGCATACATATTCCACCCTGTCTACCCTGTCGAAGTCAGTCAGATTTTCCTGTCCCTCTGGTGTACGTGAGGCACGATGAGCTTGCTATCCGTGGCAAGTGTCACCATCCGTCACCGTAATGGTTTCATGAGCAACTAGAGCGGTCCAGTCACACTCCAGAGCGGTCCAGACACACTCCAGGTTAAAGTGTGGGCAGAAAACTTTGTAACCAAATGTTCAACAAAACCTCTAATGTAGTAAAGGCTCTTTTTACACAGCTTGATTGCAACAATGAAAATGTGTGTTTAATTTGTGTATGTGTGAGGAAAAATAGTGGTTCCTGTGTGTGAGTGGGTATGTGTTGTTGCGGTCTTTTTCTGAGGCTTGGTTTTCCACACTCCATTACCCTTTTTCATCTGCATTCTAAGCTCTAATGACCAACATGTCAAGTTTTGGCTGGCTAGCATGGTTTAATTTTGGTGGATGCCATAACAACACCATTATGGGAGGAATAAGCATATCTATCCATAGACAGACATTTAAAACTAGCCTCTTTTTTTTGCAAATATTTGATTATTTGTTAAAATATTATACAAGAGTTAGTTCTAATCTTCGTATTTCAGTGGTTCAGAAAAATTGTTAGTCTATGTGTAATGGGAATTTTTGCAGGTTACATGCTTTCTACAGTAGGTCGCGACATGTAACTGTCTATATGAGTGAGTCATTGAATCACTTATTCAAACCTTTTTTACAAAGACAGTGATTCGTTCAATAACAAAACCTGTCTTTTGAGTGAGTCATTGAATCATTCACTCAGCTTATTCATTCAAAAAACTGCTTTATTCAGGAACGAGTTATTGAATCATGCACTTAACTGATTTGTTCAAAACACTGGGTGCTTCTTAGTCTGAAGGCAGCATCTTAGCTATGTCATAAATTTTTCTGCCCACTGAAATTACAGTTAAAATATGATTAAAATATATTTTGAAAAATACTTAATATTTAAAATTTGAATAAGATAAAACATTTTTGGGGATTCATCTCTGGGGATATTTGCATCTTGCATTTCATAATGAAATCTAGCAAGCTCAATTCTGTCTTATTTTCTGTCCATTATTTTTCATTAATTTGAATGTGTGCAAAGGATTTTAAGTGTTTCGAAGATAGGAAAGATACGATCTTTGAAAATATGCTGCATGAAGTGTGTGAAACAAAGGTTGCCTTCCAAGGATCCTTCAAATTGAGACAGCTTCCAATGGGGCTTGATGTTGTGGCAGCTGAGATACGACTTATTAAGACAGAGCCTTCCAAATGAGAAACACCCATTGATTCATTCATGAACAAATAAGTCATTGAAACATTCACTTAACCAATTCAGTCACTAATTCATTCAGGACTGTGTTGCATTCACTAAAAACCAGACAAAGTAGCTGGCGACATTGTATCTGAAGTGTAAGTTACTCAGTATTAACTTGTAATGGAGTAAAAGTGGCAGAACTGTATGTCAGTTTTAAATTTTGTATGGAAATTGTTTATGGCTGCAACATCACACTTGCAATCATGCTTTTGACTTCATGGATTAGATAAATAGCAAACTGTTCATCAGGAGCAGTCTTCAGTATCTTAGTGGAAGCAGAAGGTTATCCTGGGATATTTATTCCTACTGTTTTATATACACTGAACAAAATTATAAACACAACACTTTTGTTTTTGCCCCCATTTTTCATGAGCTGAACTCAAAGATCTAAGACTTTTTCTATGTACACAAAAGGCCTATTTCTCTCAAATATTGTTCACAAATCTATCTAAATCTGTGTTAGTGAGCACTTATCCTTTGCCGAGATAATCCATCCACCTCACAGGTGTGGCATATCAAGATGCTGATTAGACAGCATGATTATTGCACAGGTGTGCCTTAGGCTGGCCACAATAAAAGGCCACTCTAAAATGTGCAGTTTTACTGTATTGGGGGGGTCCAAAAACCAGTCAGTATCTGGTGTGACCACTATTTGTCTTATGCAGTGCAACACATCTCCTTCACATAGAGTTGATCAGGTTCTTGATTGTGGCCTGTGGAATGTTGGTCCACTCCTCTTCAATGGCTGTGCGAAGTTGCTGGATATTGGCAGGAACTGGAACACGCTGTCGTATACACCGATCCAGAGCATCCCAAACATGCTCAGTGGGTGACATGTCCGGTGAGTATGCTGGCCATGCAAGAACTGGGATGTTTTCAGCTTCCAAGAGTTGTGTACAGATCCTTGCAACATGGGGTTGCAGCATTATCATGCTGCAACATGAGGTGATGGTCGTGGATGAATGGCACAACAATGGGCCTCAGGATCTCGTCACGGTATCTCTGTGCATTCAAAATGCCATCAATAAAATGCACCGGTGTTCGTTGTCCATAACATACACCTGCCCATACTATAACCCCACTGCCACCATGGGCCACTCGATCCACAGCGTTGACATCAGCAAACCACTCACCCACACGACAGCATACACGCTGTCTGCCATCTGCCCTGTACAGTGAAAACCGGGATTCATCCGTGAAGAGAACACCTCTCCAAAGTGCCAGACACCATCGAATGTGAGCATTTGCCCACTCAAGTCGGTTACGACAACGAACTGCAGTCAAGTCGAGACCCCGATGAGGACGACGAGCATGCAGATGAGCTTCCCTGAGATGGTTTCTAACAGTTTGTGCAGAAATTCTTTGGTTATGCAAACCGATTGTTGCAACAGCTGTCCGGGTGGCTGGTCTCAGACGATCTTGGAGGTGAAGATGCTGGATGTGGAGGTCCTGGGCTGGTGTGGTTACACGTGGTCTGCGGTTGTGAGGCCAGTTGGATGTACTGCCAAATTCTTTGAAATGCCTTTGGAGACAGCTTATGGTAGAGAAATTAACATTCAATTCACGGGAAACAGCTCTGGTGGACATTCCTGCAGTCAGCATGCCAATTTCACGCTCCCTCAAAACTTGCGACATCTGTGGCATTGTGCTGTGTGATAAAACTGTACATTTTAGAGTGGCCTTTTATTGTGGCCAGCCTAAGGCACACCTGTGCAATAATCATGCTGTCTAATCAGCATCTTGATATGCCACACCTGTGAGGTGGATGGATTATCTCGGCAAAGGAGAAGTGCTCACTAACACAGATTTAGACAGATTTGTGAACAATATTTGAGAGAAATAGGCCTTTTGTGTACATAGAAAAAATCTTAGATCTTTGAGTTCAGCTCATGAAAAATGGGGGCAAAAACAAAAGTGTTGCGTTTATAATTTTGTTCAGTGTATATTAGGACATGCTACTCATTGGACGTACTGCTTTTAGCATTTTCAATTTAGCATAAAAGTATGCTTATTCAGAGGTGAAGATGAGTTCCCAAAAGCAAATATATGACAATATGAGGGAATAGTAACAAAAAGCTTTCTCCAGTTATTACAGAGACATCCTTGCCAATGACCATCACCTGCAGGACCAATAAATTTCCATCAGTCAAACCTTGTTAGTATCAGCTCGCCCCGGGACTTCAACTGCTGTCCAGGATAGGAGATATCCCCGAGGAAGTAATAGTGCACACACATTAAACTTTTATGAAATGTTAAACATAACCCAACAGCTTTATGACAATCAAAGAGTAGATTGATTTCCCTTTCAGATGTAAACCACAAAGGGTGACAACCTTGTTGGGTATATGAAATGTTCATGAAGAGTCCAGTCTGAGTGTCTCATTTATTATCTATGTGCTCTTCACTGCAGATCACGTTGTTCCTGGAAGCATGGAAGGGCTCCAGAGGCCAGAGGCAAACCACAGAGATTGCTTCATGCTGTAACACCTACTTGAGATTCCAGTCGATGACTTCATGCTCAAACATATAAGCAGGTTAGACTGATATATGCATGTAAATATCTTTTATGTCTGTGCCGAGGTAGTAAAATTACTATAATTGCACTAGTACAATTTAAAAAAATGTTTTTTAAAAATGCAAAAAGTGATAATGGATATTTGAAAGCATAAAGTGCCATTTTAAATATTCAGAATCTAGCAAAGTGTAAAACCATGTCTCAAATGATCTTAGGGCAAGAAGGTCCCCAAGTATTAAATATAGTATAGGTTTAAAATGGCTTCAACCTGAATGAACTCGTATTTAATCTTAAAATATTCAAAAAGATCCTCCTATTTGCTTGGTAATTAGATGCATGTTTCTCATGGAAGACAGGGCTGGAAGCAGGGAAGCATGGTGTAAGTTGAAGTGGCTTGACATTTCAGACAGTGTGGGGTGAAGTCAATACAAGAGCCTCTGGTCTAACAAGCCTCCACTTGTGTTGCACTTCTCCTATGGGCTGTAAACAGAATTGAGACTGTTGATGAAAATTCATGGTTTAATTACAGAATTACAGCCACACAATTACAGTTTTACACAGGGCTTATTTATAAAATACAGATGCTTCTAGCAATCATTCAGCTGCAGCATTGAGTTCAGAGAGATGCATGCAGGACTCATTTGACCTTGTATATAGTTATTTAGCATTAATAAACTGATAGCATATAATCATTATCTGGCCACATTTTTAGAATGCCCTCTTAAATATAGTGAAACCTGTTGAAAACTGGCTTTTAAAATTGTAAAAAATATTTACTGATTAAGTAAGGGTTTTAGCTTTTAAAGGGAATCGAATGTTAAAAGGATTTGGATTGATTTGATTAACTGATCTTAATTCAAACCTTATAGTTTATACTTTATTAATGACTCGTCCAGCGAGACATTAAAGTCAGTATATCTTAACAATTTTGTTTATCTTGCTTCATGGCCAAACGATAAAACAAACAAACTAGTAATTTATCAATTTTGAGCAAGGTAGCAAAGGGTCGACAGCTCAAGGCAGTAACTGATCAAATACAAAACACAGACACTGCTCTATACAATGAAACAAGTTTATTGAACTACTTCTAAGATTACATGAGACTAAGACTACCTAAAACACACACACGTACTCTCTCACACACACATACACATGGTCGTGCACTGTTATTGCAGTTTGAAGAAAGTTTAAGGTTCTAATGCTCTTTTTCCAAAAATTCTGTAAATTCAACTGAGGAAGTCACAAGCAGAGAACTTTACTATCTTTACTTTACTTTTAAAAATTAATTCCAACCAGTTCAGCAAGACATGGAGTTTGTTTGTTACTTGCTTTAAGTTGAGTTGACAGCTGGCTTGTTCCTGGATGGCTGCTTGAGGGAATCCCGAAGGCTGGTTGGCTGCTGATGTGCAGGACAACGATCTATTGTGTTCTCTTGATTGAATAGATACATCAGTTCATAATCCATACATGCTGATTAGATCACGAGGCTTATACGGGTTGCGAGAAAGACCCTTGCAGTTCTGCATACAAAAAGTTATTTTTGTTTTGTTGATTGAGTCATTATCTCTCTTCTGAGTGGATAAGAAAACGCTGAACGGAAACCAACTCAGGATATTGACGTCAGTGGTAGTAATAATTAACTTGGACCTCGTGACGAGCTGATTCGATGCCATATCTGTGACACAGGATTCTTACAAAATCATTTGACGTGATTTCCAGTGTTTAAGAGACTCATAAATCGTCCAAGTTATGTTGTTTCAAATCTCTTGGTAATGTAAACTGTGTATTGTGAGGAAAAGTCAAATATATACTTATGGGAACAACTGCAAGTATGAACTTAAATTTAAAGTTGAAGTGTGAGTTTAAATTACAATGTTTGACTGATTGCATGTTTGTATCCTGCTGTCTGTGAGGTGTCATTATGTCATTAAGTGTGGGAAGGAAATGCTAGTACCTACACAATAACACAAAAGCTCTCCTTCCTATAATTACTACACCTTACTCATAAAACCAGCCAAGACTTATTATTGGGTCTAATTAACCTTGGGAATATGTGTTTGTTTTTCAGATTAAAGACCTGCAATTTTCATCTGTTCTGTCTGTGTCTCAATTTAAATGTCAATTTAGGGTGCGTGTTATTGGCACTACAAAAGTTATTTATTTGTATTGTATCTGTGTACAATGAGACGTGCAAAGTAAACAGTAACACGTATAACTTAAAAAAAAAATAGTTAACCAATGCAATTTGTGTCATCATTTACTCACCTGTATGACTATCTTTGTTTTGTGGAACACAAAAGGAGACTATTAAATGAATATCCATTTGGGTGAATTCAAAATAGCAGAAACACCAGATAAAGCTTTAGTTTTACTACTACAATTGGTTTAATACCAGGTTATTACTCATCAAAACAAATAAGAGCACATCAGTAAATGATCAGCAATCCACATGGACATTTAACTGAAACTCTTGGGTGCTTTAAGCATTAAAGTGAGTCACAATGTACTGAATTCACCCAACTGGATATTGATCCTTTTGTGTTCCAATGAAAAAGGAAAGTCATACAGGTTTGGAGCAACATGAGGGTGAAGAAATATTTAAAAAGGTAATCAAGAAAGATTAAGATTGAGACTAAATGTGCCCAGTAACTGTAATAATGAACAACACAAGGCAGCAAGACAGGGCTCTCAGACTGTGGTATGCAGGGACATAGTGTACTGTACCATGGTAGTCCTTGAGCTCTCTGAATACAAAGAAAAGTTCACTGTTGTGTGTACTGTGTACATTCTGTCCAAAAATACAGCTCTGTCTTGATTTCATGGACACAGACTTACTTCCTGTGGCAGCCATGTGTTCCTGTGTTTTTCACGGTCTATACAGATGTTTTTAGAGACAGATAGCCTTGGCACTGCCCAACGGGTAATGTATTTCTGTTCTCATCTGTTGTAATATAGTTTAACCTAATTAGTCTATTTAAAGTAATAGTTCACCCAAAAACTTGCTGAAAATGTACTCACCCTCAGGCCATCCAGAATGTAGAGGTTTCTTCATTGTAACAGATTTAGAGAAATTTAGCATTACATCACTTGCTTGTCAATGGATCCTCTACAGTGAATGGGTGCCATCAGAATAAGAGCCCAAACAGCTGATGAAAACATCACAATAATCCACAAGAAAATGCAGTCCATCAGTTAACATCTTGTGAAGTAAAAGCTGTGTGTTTGTAAGAAATGAATCCATTAAGACATTCAAACTTTAAACCGCCACTTCTGGCCAAAATTTTGGTCAATAATCAATAATAATGCTTGCCCCAGCGAAAAAGTCCATCCCCTGTTGTCCTCTCACATCAAAATCCACCCACAGTTTATAACTGTTTTGGACTGTTTTTGCTTGAACTGTGCATATTTCTCTCCTGATTCAGATAAGACAAATTGCAATATTATAAAGAGGACTTGTATTTCAACCAGAAGCAACAGTTTTAGTTACTGTGAATCATTGAATTCAGCTTTTTACTTCACAAAACGTTAATTGATGAACTGTTGTGTGGAATACTTCTGGATTACTGTGATATTTTTATCAGCTATTTAGACTCTCATTCTGACGGCACCCATTCACTGCACAGGATCCATTGGTGAGCAAGTGATGTAATGCTAAATTTCCCCAAATCTGTTCTGATGAAGAAACAAACTCATCTACACCTTGGATGGCCCAAGGTTGAGTAACTGTTCAGCAAAGTTTAATTTTAGGTGAACTATTCCTTTAATTCTTTTGGTCGTTTCACTCTACCATTATTTTTTACATTTCTGGCTATATTAACTTGTCTCTTAATGTGCAGCCTTGGCCAGAGATGTCTCGGCCCTACAGGTTTGAATAAATCCCAGTTTCAGTGCACCATGTAGTGGTGTGGCCACATGTCACTTTTAATGATAGCTGCCATTACTTTGAGCTGGCCCATGAAATGGCGGGAGCACATATCTGTGAATTTACAGCCAACTGCACCACATTGATTCATACTGCATAATATTCTGCTACATTGGCAAGACTGGATGTGCATGCAAGCGTGTGAGAGTTAGCCCTCTGAACGTGTTTTGCCATCACCCTGGCCTGCCAACAAAACAGAAGCACATGGTTATCAAGAGGGGCGGAGTAATCACATGCAGCTAATTCCCATTGGCTGCCATCACATGAGAAGGACAAAAGAAGCACTCAGCCCATGCTTATCGTAGTTGTTTTAGAGGGAGAATAGAAAGGACTGCTGAAATTCCCTTAACACCTGGATAACCTTTCAGAAACCCTTGACTTCTCATCACAATATGGGTGTGCACTCACCAAATTTAGCTCTCATTGACATAACCATGCAAAATCTGCTTGTGGTCAAAAGTATTTGAATGGCTCGCTATTGATTTCCAATGGCAATTACCATTTTCATTCATTCTTTGCAGTCCACCAGAGGAGACTCTTGGAGAGTACAAAACTGAGAGGACAAAACTGGTATAATTAACACCTAGATTTAATCTAGAAACATTTTTAGATCAGCTGGAATGTATGGAAGTCTGTTTCCGCCACTGAATAAAAAAATGAAAAAGGTAATTGCGACTTTTTATCTCACAATTCTGACTTTTTTTCTCAGAATTGCGTGATATAAACTCACAATTGCAAGTTATAAAGTCATAATTGTGAGATATAAACTCGCAATTGCGAGACATAAAGTCGCAATTCTGAGAAATAAAGTCAGAACTGTGAGATATAAACTCGCAATTCTGAGAACATACAGTATCAGTCTTTTTTCCCCCTCAAAATTGGACTTTATAACTCGCAATTGCGAGTTTAGATCTTACAATTCTGAGAAAAAAAAGTCAGAATTGCGAGAAAAAAAGTCAGAATTGCGAGAAAAAAAGTCAGAATTGCGAGACATAAACTCGCAATTGCGAGAAAAAAGTCAGAATTGCGAGATATAAACTCGCAATTCTGGGAAAAAAGTCAGAATTGTGAGATAAAAAGTCACAATTACCTTTTGTTATTTTTTATTCAGTGGTGGAAACGGGCTTCCATAGGAATGCCACTCTCTCGTGTATATGCGTACAACAGTTAAGCTAAAGATTATGGTTTATAAAGTTTTAAATATGGATATTATTCTTTCACAAAAACATCGATTTGCTTTAGAAGGCCTTTATTAACCCCCTAGAACTGCGAGGAGCACTTTCTATGATGGATGGATGCACATTATTGGACTTCAACAGCCATTCACTGCCATTATATATATTTTTAAATATTTAACTCCATTGGCTTGAAAGTGAGTAAATCATGGAGTTATTTTCATTTCTGGGTGAACTATTCCTTTGATGCTGCATAGAACGTTTTACAAAAATTCACTCAAGTAAAAGATTTGCTGTTCATTTGTGTTCATCAAGTGTTGCTTTCTGTATCCCTAAGAAAAGGATGCATACTGGATAAGTCATTATTTTCTGCTTCTAGTTCTACTAGAAAATAATTTAAATTGATTTGACACATTAATCTTACATTTATCCTATGGCACATTGCTGTAACATTAACAAGTTAATTGCATATTTTTGCATTTCATACAACCCTGTTGCTGAGTTCATTAAAAGTTATTTGATACCTGCATACTGAAACCTTCAGTATTGACAGAAAATAAAATAGATGCATACCTCCAATTGGTCTGCATAATGACACTGAAGACAGTTAGCTATATACAAATATTGCTTAGTGGTTTTAATGAAATTATTACTAGCGGTATCAAAGAAGTTTAGTTTGGTTTACAATGATCTTTGCCTTTTTGTTCCCACAGATGGAGCCTTACAGAAGTGTATTTGCTTGTACATCCATGCTTCTATTTGTGTACGTGTAATTGAGATTTTTTTTCCCAACAAAGAGGTGTACAAAGGTTTAGTACATTATCATGCTGCACACACTCAAGTCTCTGAGCATCTGCTCTGGTTAGGGTGCATTGTGTTTCTTGTATGCAGCAGTGTGTAGTCTAGGTGAAGAGCTGTTTGGAAACGAATGCCTGTATAATCAATGAAAAACAAACAGTACAAGGCTCTGTGTGTGTGGGTTCATGTGTGCCTGTATACGTGTGTGTGTGTGTATAACCCAGACCTTATGAATGCGGATGGAGGTGTGTATGTTGGTATAATTGTGTTAGTCATTGAATAGGACCTGCAGCTCACTGAATGGAAGATTTTTGTATCCTCGCTCAGTCAAGATGGCTTCATCGAGTTGGAGCCGTGCCTGGCGAGCACTCACTAAGGAGTTCTTTTCGCCACAGCTCAAAAACCTCAGCAATGTGATCAAAACCAATTTCCCCATTTGAATAAGCTTGAACGCGTTTCCTTATCTCAGCTTTGCAGTCCAAGAAATCCAGGCTCAGATGATAGGTCTGTGGAATGGTGAAGAAACGGAATTAATTTTGAGGGTAAGCACCGAGTAAAAGCATGCTTTATGATTGTACCCTTGCAGGTATAAACAGGAGCTTCAGCCCACCTTGAAAAGGTGATTTCACCTGAGCTCTTGATTTAGTTGAGTCTTAGAGCCCGGGCCTGTTACTTTGATTTAAGACCTGTTTACGCTGAATGTGAATTTTCGCAAGAAAAAGAAGATGTACACACTACAAGTTTCAGGAGTGACAACCGCATCTGAATGCGGGAGTGAGTCTCGTAAATTATCATTCCATGTGTGTATGAAACAGCACTCACTCCCGCATTAGTAAACATAGCAACATTCTTTCGTCTTGCGGGAGTAAATAAAGTTTAGCCGTTTGTTATGTGCCATTTTTTGACTAAAAACTCTTTTTGTCCGTCGATTTTAACTAAACTACCGCTGATAGACGTGCAGCGTTGTGTTTATGCCGGGAGACTGCTTTAGAGAGCGCTGTCTTGTAGTGTTGGCAAGTCCTCATATTTACAAGCGCTTTCAGGCATGTTGTTTGGTCTTAACTCATAAAGATATGAGATATATGAATTTTTTTTTTTTTTTTTTGGTGTTATAAAACATAAATCATTTAGTGTCGTTTCTATGAAGATCTGGCAACACTGACACTTTACCGCAGGGCTCATGAACACAGCTAGCCCTGTGCTAAGTTAAGACTTATTTCACTGTTATTTTCTTGCATCTCACATACAGATGAAGACAGTGATGCACGTTTAAATACGTCATTAACAACTAGTTGTTCAGTTCAGTTCTGTACACACTGCGTAGAATTTCTGTAAATGCGGTTGTCACTACCTGTATTTTTCGAAAGTTAATGCGGTTGTAGAATGCGGCTGTCACTCCCGTATTTTACTGAATTATGTGTGTACAGAACGCGATTAAGGAGTAAAAGGTGAACTGACAATCGAATTTAGCTACAGTGTGTACGTGGCCAAAGACTTGCATTAAACAGTGCATTCCTATTGAACTGTTTGGACTATAACAATGCCTATATTATTTATTCAAAGATTTTTTTTTTTTTTTAATAAATCAAGCACAATTCCTACTGAACTTGACAGCACACATTTTTATTTGAATGATAATGACAACAGCTTTGACATTTTCATAATAACTCCTTATGTTTTTTTGTTTTTGTTTTTTTGTGAATGAGTGTTTGAGCAACATAATGGATGGTAAGCGATGACAGAACTTTCATTTTAAATAGTTTATCTGGGGTAAATGGGTTATTTCTGAGACAGCATTTTAGACAAGCATGTATTACCCCAATATACATGCAACTTAAATATGAAAAATAATATTTTAGGTCGAAGGGTAGGTCACATTCTCACAGGTGCACTCAACTCTATTCAGCTTAGCTTTTGCTTTAACTTCAACATTTCAATTGTTTGCGTGGATACTGTACATTAAGTTGGTGCTGTATGTTTTGTTTTTATATCTTTTCAGAACTTTTTTCTGCTTCATACAACACAAATTTAAGCTTTTCATGTATTTTTAAAGGTTTTGGGTTTTGATTTGTTTCATGGCTTGAGCAGGGATATTGGATGTTTTATTTTCCCACTCATACTCATTATGTCTAGTGGATCGCACACATGCTGACCAATAGCATCACTCTGGACTTGTCGTTATGTTGTGTCTGATGTATATATAATGTGTGTAAAATGAAACCTAATTCAGTGATAGCTGTCATGTAGGGACATTTTACACTTAGTGTACAAGAAAGTTGCACATTTGTTGCATGCTTATTTAGGCTTCAGTTAAAGACTATGAAAATATGTAAATAATTAGCATTATTAACTGTCTAATCTGTAGCGATTAACATTCCTGCAGCTGACTCATAAAGGTTTCATAGTGAGATTGTCCATGGTGTTTTCAATGTCAGAACAGATATTCTATATTAGAAACACACACACAAACACACATTCATTATTCATCAGTGACTGTTTTGTTGTGATTGCTGCTAGTTTATGACATTTAAAAAAAAAAATTAATGTAAACTTATGCAAGCTGAAAAGTTTTGTTTATTTATTTATTTTTAATTAGTATTGTAGCAATATTCATGCTCAGCTTTCAGGTATTACAAGTATTTTGCGTCCTCTCTTTTTTCCCTGTTAACTGTTTGGTAATTAAGACAAATGAACTCATTGAAATGAAATTTTATCTTGGTAATTAATGTGGTCCGGCTTAACTGGACTGGTTCATCTGTCAACAATGAGAAAGACAGATTACTGAGAGATTAAAGAGCTCTGAATCGAAGATCCGCAATACCTAATTACTCACTTAACAAATTAAATTACACATACAACTGGCAAACAAGATCACTAACAGATTTAAACACATGCTGATCGTATCATGGTTGAATCTGGGAATTCACAGTTTGTGTGGCACATTGCAGCACAGATCGTTTTGTGTGGCTGTCTCAATGTAATGCAGGATACTGCAGCTCTAGTCTGTGCTTCAAACACTATGGTTCACCCCCAATCTGTTCACTGACCATCTGAATTGTGTGTTCAGGCTATTTTTAGTTATGCCTGTGATCCCTAAGTACTTTCTGATTCCGCACACATTTCCACCAGTTTCCTTTAAAGCCATTCCTGTATGATGACAGAATGCCATTATTTGAATAAATGTCTTCCACTGTGATCTACTATTGTGGTTTTAACCTTATTTTAGAAAAACCTACCCTTGGATGACACTGAAAAATGTGTCATTTGGACAGGTTTGTTTTTACAAGGTCTGAGTGGTAATTAGTTTTGAATGTGCATCTGGAAAGTAAGCTTGTAGAATTGGGCTAAACATAAATATTTTGCTTTCTCAGAGGTAATTTTTCAGGCCTGATGCTACCAGAAGTAGAGAAACCGCTGAACTAGAACTGCATGTTTTATTTCAGTGATCCGAACAGAAACAGGAAGAAACCGAAACACCTTGCAGAATTTTGAGCAGGTAAACTCAGGTCACAGCGCAGCAGGCCAAACTTCTCATGTTTTTGTATAGCCCTAAAAACACAAGAGGAGAAGGAATCTTTATTTCTGACAGAAATATCAAACTCATGATGACTCTGCAATAGTGAAAATACTGTACCATCTGACTGTGCAAATAGTTCCAGTAGATTTTAGGTTGAAAGCACAGAGGTATAGTAAAGAGTAACTATCAGTGCGGTAAATGGAAGTCCTATGCAAGGGTTTATGATCATTTGATCTCAGCATGAGATGATGCAGCTACCAAATACCAGACAAGCTGATGGTGGTAGATATTGTAACTTACACAATCTGGCCAAATTGTAATCATTTTAATTATTAATAATTAATATTTAATTATAATTTTCAGCATTCTAACATTAATATTACAACATTACATTTAATTATTTTAATTTTTATATTACTTTTTAAAAAATCATAAAAATAATATATGCATAATTCTTATATAAATAAATCTAATTATTTCATTATGCATATGTATTCACACACACACAAACACTACTGTGTAAGAAAAGCAATTGATGCTTTTATTCAACAAGGTTGTATTAAACTGATAAAAAAAAGTGACAGTATATATTTGTGAACTTTTGGACTTTTTATTTATAAAATTTTTTATAAATAAATCCAGCCATTGGGAGTATAGCAGACTTCTCATGAAAAAAAAAAAATGTGAAAGAGAGAGTAATATATAATCTCAATAATTTATTTGTATTAATTAAAAAATAAAATAAAAAGTGTTACAATAATAATGATAAATATGTTTATAATATTAAATATTATTTCACAATATTGCTGTTTCAACTGTATTTTTGATCAAATAAATGCAGCCTTGGTTATACAAAAAATATATATATTTTTACACTGAAAATCGTTATTGAACATAATTATTATATTAGTGCCTATACATCACAACATCCAATGCTCTGAAATGTTCCTCTGATTGTCTTGTTTCCCTCCATACGTCTGTGTAATGACTCTGCTGGAGTCTGTTTACATCAGTAAAATGATTTATAGAACGTCTCTTTCAGGATTCGTGGAATTCAAAAGGCTTGAGGGAAAAACAATCTCTGTGTCTTGTACCTCTTTCTGTTTGTCAGGGTGGATTACTGAACGAAAAGCAGTGAGCTGTGGTACAGAGAAAGGAAAGTGTATGAGCTCCTAAAGTGAATATGACAGATCTATGAGAGAAAAATCTCATTTTTCACATCGGGGGAATATTGGCCCATTTAGGCCTTCTGTCTGATGAACAGAAAAGCAATGGGTCTTTTTTTATCTTTTCTCTTAGAGTCGTTCCCTCTAGTAAAGGCTCAATCTGTTGCCACCTGTGAGACATTGTGATTAACACATCTTTTGCTAATACTAAAGTTCAAATGACAGCAGGCAACATCAGGCATTGCTTTCCCATGAGACTGCGATAATTATTCACTCATCTTGATGGGGATACAGTTGAATAGCAAAAAACGTCATAATAAAAAAAATCAGGCAACCTATTGTACTTCCAATTCAATCAGAGTCGTGTCTGAATGGAAATACGTGGAACGAGTAATTCTTTTAACGGGAGTAGTATCGCCATAATTTCAGCTGAATGCACTGAATGTTTTTATTCAGATGAAACATGCTCTTGAATATTTATTTGGTAAAATCAGCATGGCTTGAAAAGTTGCCTGTGTTTTTATTCTGTATTTCTGCAGCCCATAACTTCGACTCATGAAAGGCCTGTTTTTAACAAGCTGAAGAATTGAGATTCATACACCGTCACCACAGCACAGAGCAATGAAAGAGATTTCTCATTCTCTGTGCAAATGAAGTCACAATAAATGATCTGTGCTTCCCAACAGGAACCATCTTCAAACTTCGGAGAGATTCTCTGACACGCTCTCCAAACACGCACGTCCTGATTCTGCCGAGTTCTACGCGTTCCGGGGTCAACAAGGGAGGTGCTTAGAGTAAAATTCATCAACCAATCAGATTAATCACGTGACATAATCCAGATGCGGCGCCACTTTTTGATTTTCTGCCGTCAACGTCGTCTTCATCTCTCACAAAGCAGGTAAGTGCATTTTATTTAAAATGTGCATTTCAGATGTGTTCGTCCCTGCTCAGCATAATGTAATAATTTCCATTTCACGGTGGATTCATAACTAACGCTAACATTAGCTAAACTGGTCATAAATGGCGCAAATCGCCGAACAGGAAGGCGCCCGCGGTCGTTTCGCAGCCCGACCCGCTGTGGAGCTTCCCCCGATGCAGTGATCCCGTCGTTGGATCGTTTCGTCTCATGATTTATGACGCTTTTTTCACTTTTATTCGACGCGTATAACCTATGAATACTTTTGCAAATGAGAAGCAAAACACTTTCGTGAATGGACTTGGACCAATAACGCGGTAAATAATAAACAAATAATGTTTGTTTTCCAACCGGAGACATAATTACTTATAAATCATCTAATATAAGACAAATATTAAATAATATGAAATATCTTGAGTTGACCCAGGGACTTCATTCCTTCATCTAATATAAGACAAACAGTAATCAATCGCTTTATTTTAATAATGTTAATAATAATAATAATAACAATAATAATGAAATATCTTGAGTTGACCCAGGGACATAATATTCTTATGTTGACCCAGGGACTTCATTCCTTCATCTAATATAAGACAAACAGTAATCAATCGCTTTATTTTAATAATGTTAATAATAATAATAATAATAATGATGATAATAATAATAATTATTATTAATAATAATAATGAAATATCTTGAGTTGACCCAGGGACATAATATTCTTATGTTGACCCAGGGACTTCATTCCTTCATCTAATATAAGACAAAATGTAATCAATCGCTTTATTTTAATAATGTTATTGATAATAACAATAATAATAATGAAATATCTTGTGTTGACCCAGGGACATAATATTCTTATGTTGACCCAGGGACTTCATTCCTTCATCTAATATAATACAAACATTAATGAATCGCTGTATTTTAATAATGTTAATAATAATAATTAAATATCTTGAGTTGATCCAGGGACTTCATTCCTTCATCTAATATAAGACTGCATCGCTTTATTTTATTAATGTTAATAATAATAATAATAGTAATAACAATAATAACAAAATATCTTGAGTTGACCCAGGGACATAATATTCTTATGTTGACCCAGGGACTTCATTCCTTTATCTAATATAAGACAAACTATAATCAATCACTTTATTTTAATAATGTTAATAATAATAATAATAATAATGATGATAATAATAATAATTATTATTAATAATAATAATGAAATATCTTGAGTTGACCCAGGGACATAATATTCTTATGTTGACCCAGGGACTTCATTCCTTCATCTAATATAA
>CM077238.1:17130877-17413377 GCA_039654775.1 Spinibarbus caldwelli
AGAATACTACCTTTTCTACTGCATCCGGTCAGGGAACCCCGTTGATGGAAGTTACAAGCTCTCAGGATGTATGGCTTACACATCATTTAAGGTTAAGAATGATTGGCTGAGCCACAAAGTCATTGTACAACGCACCAGCAAAGAGCACAATGGGCACAATGCAACTGTTGAACAAGAAGGACACTTTCAAACAGTGTGTCCTGATTTAGTCAAACAAATTGAAGAATGGATCTCATTGGGTGTCAAGCCAGATATCATTCTACTGGAAGCCCACAAATGGTCCAGATCTTGCGGACACACAGACTTGAACAACCGTCAGTACTTTGTCACTCCAAAGGACATTGAGAATATACACACATGCTTAGTACGCAAAAGCCATCTGGATAAAGATGATGCTGTTAGTTCAGCCAAATTATTGACCGGTCACCTGAAGGACAATGTTGTTTTTTTTCAGCCTTTTTCCCATGAGAAGGATCTCATAATTATCCTTCAGACTCCCAACATGAGAGAGAATCTACACAGACATGGAAAGAATGTTATATTTTTGGATGCCACTCATTGTGTAAACCAGTATAATTTTCCACTTTATACCCTGGCTATAAGAGATGACTATGGCCATGGAGTTCCAGTCGCTTTTATAGTAACAAGCAGTGAGAAAGAGGCAACTCTAGAGATAGCTTTACAGCAATTAAGGAGAGTGTGTCCTTCTGCCCCAAGGTATGTATATTTTTATTTATTTTTGGTTTGTTTAAACTGACATACTTGTAGTAGAATCATTGGTCTGGCCCCAGATACCAGAGACTATTTTCTATTTGAATATATCTAATTGTAAAACTGTTATTTTAAAGCAATAAGCCACCTTCCTTCCACTGTAAAAAAAAAAAAAAAAAAACAGTCCCTGACCAGGAACAGCAACAGAAAGATATTGCAGCATATATTTAAGCAGTTTTTATTATTATTAGTTTTATTATAAACAGGACTAACTTGAAGAAAAATGCTATATAAATGCAGGAAATATAAGCTTCAGTGAACAGTATCAGTGACAACTTAAGGTGTTGTGCAGTGATACACAGAACCACTGGATGAAGTGGTCAGCTGTGTTTGACTGGAACTAATCATTTTATAATCATCATATTAAAATGAAGTCTGAAGGATCATAAGACACTGAAGATTGGAGTAATAATGCTGGACATTCAGCTTTGCCAACACAGGAATAAATTACATTTTAAAATATATTCAAATAGAAAATAGTTGTTTTAAATTGTAATTGTAATATTTCATTATCACTTACAAGATTTTTTTTTTCTTCCTATGTTTAATCAAATAAATGGAGTCTTGGAGAGCATAAGAGACACCTTTTAAAAATATTTAAAATCTTACTGATTCCAAACTTTTGAAATGGTGTGTGTATTTTCATTTTCTGGTATGCTATGTTGTTTCCTCTAGATGCTTCATGGTGGACAAGGATATGTGTGAGATAAATGCTTTGCGGAAAGTCTTCCCAGAGTCAGATATCTTGCTGTGCTGGTATCATGTTATGCAGGTATGTGTATATATGCAATTTTCATATTGTTAACATTTTAAAAATGTACCAAAATTATTTGATGTCTCTGTTATCAGGCGGTTGTTCGTTGGCTTTCAAAGACAGACTCTGGAGTTAGTGGACCATCAAATACTGATGTTAGAACAGAAATAATTTCCTTCATCAGAAAGATGAAGCTTTGTGCAACAGTGCGTAAAATTAACAATTCAGTTTTGCTTTCTTAATTGTACTTTTACTATTATTGAATAATTTTAAAGCAAATATCCGATCATTTTAATGTAATATTAAGTCATTAATTCTTTTTTTCATTTTGTTAAAATAGCATCAAGATTTTAAGTCAACTGCTGAGCAGTTCCTCAAGAGGTTTGAAGATTTCCCAGCTCTTTGCTCATACTTCAAGGATCACTGGCTGGAAATAGGACATACGTGGTCTGACTTTGGACGTTGCTACAACCATGCTGATTCTGATACAAACAATCTTGTTGAAAGGTAATATTTGAAATTAAACTTATGCAACTTGATTATGAGTTAACGTAAATTAATATAATGCAATCACAAGCATTTGCAATTATCATTTAAAAAAATCAAACACAATCACTTTAAAATCTTTTTTTTTTTTCTTTGCTTGTCCAATTAGATTTTTCCATCGCCTAAAATATCAGTTTTTGGGTGGCATTAGGAACCGTAGACTGGACGATCTTATCAGCATTCTCATCAGGAAGACAGACGGATACTTCCAGGTCATCCAAGATTTACAGGCAGTTGGAAGAATGAAAAATGCCTCTTTGAAGTCAGGAGAAATACTTAAGTCAGCCTCAAGATTGGTGGAAAAAGGTTGGCAAGATAGCATTAATCTTATATCCCATGACACGTACCTTTATGAAGTTCCATCAGAACAAACCCCTGGTCTATCCTACAAAGTTTGTCCATCTGAAAGTTTTTGTAGCTGCCCAATAGGAATCAGAGGACATCGCTGTAAACACCTTGTACTTACTGATTTGCTGAGTGAACGTGATTTTCAGAAGTTTCCTGCTTTGGATTACCAACTGAACGCACATGCTAGTGTAATTAAGCAAAAGAAGCTTTACTCCATTCTGTGCTTTGACACAAAAGAGGTAGATGTACAAAGTTTATGTAATGAGAGGATTTACCACACTTCTGCTACGACATTTCAGTGTACCTGTTGTACATATTCTTACATGGAGAAATGTGCTTGCCTTCTACTGGCATGTGAATTATTTGATGTCATATTAGCAAGAGATGTACCTACTCTGTCACAAGAAGACACATTGATGCAGTTAAATGTCAACACTGCAGCAAACCACTCAAAAACTGAAGTGCAGATGTTAAATGAAATACTGGAGACTGTGCAGAAATTGCAGAATATTCCTCAGCACATTAGCCAACTAATTGAAAACCTGCATGACAGTGTAACAAATGCCAGCATGACTGGAACAGCATTTATAGCAGTAACTACAGATTTGAAAAGAAAGATAAGACCATTGTTTCCACACAGAGCAAAAAACATGAAACGAAAGTATAGAAAGAATTGCAAAAGACGACTAACCAAATTCTAAAAATGAATGTAGATATGACAAAACAAACAAGGCTAAGGCACTGTAATAATGTAATGTAATATACATTTAAAATTATCATGCTACAAGTATGTGTGCATATAAGAAATTAAGTGAAAGAGGCTGTTGTTGTTTTTGTTTATTTGTTTGTTTTTATTTCACTATATAAATTTTTACATGTACTGTATTAAAACAAAACAGAAAAAAAAATAATTCCATCTTCTATTGTACATTAAGCTAAGTAAACCATGAATGTTTAACATCACTCTGCTGTCTGTGTTCGCTAACAGTGATATGTGTAATAATTAAATCAATTCAGTGTAACATTGCTTAACAGAAATTGCAATTTTTGTTACAGTTTAACATTCATTTCTCTTTGTGCTCTGGCTGAGGGTACCACTACTTAAACTGATTGATTAAAAATGAGATGACAATTTCTAAAATTTGTGGGCCAAATGTATGAGTGAACAGACTAAAATGTGATTCCTTTCCCAGTTTCTCCCTCAGTAAACACTGGAGAGTGCAGAGTGCATTCCTGTAAATATAAATGAACAGACTTGTAAGCAAGAAGCACACTGAAAACATGATAGTTGGATTAACAAAGCAATTACTCTAATTTGTTACAGCCAAATTGTTTAGTTTGTCTCTAATTAAATTTACAATCTTAAATTGTAAATATAATTTGTGGCAAAGAAAAAAGAAAATTGGCTGTAAAAATTATTATTATTATTATGTAACTTGGTGTGAAAAAGTGTAACTTTTTTCAGTGCAAGTTTTAAAAAAGAAAACATATGCAGAAAGCAACTTACTTTGCAATGTCTGCCTCAGCACTGGAAACACTTGCAGTTGTGCCTAGGTGCACATGCCGCCCAAGCATGGCTCCCAGCTCCCAGGCTAAATCTGTGGCCTCCCCTTCACTGAGAGCAGAGAACATGCTTATTTTTGTCTTGGCTTTTATCGGTCGTTGTTCTCTGAGCTCCTTGGGGAGATCTTCTTTACGAACCTTTGGGTAAAACCAATATGTTACAGTTATAAATATTTTCTTCTCAATTAAAAGTAAAGCAAACAGCTAAATGTTTTACACATAGCATATACAAACCCTAATCAGGCTTCTTAACATATTGTTTGACATGTTTTCTGCCATGATCCTTCTCTTTAGTTCATCTTGAGTGACTGTGTACTTTCTTTTGGTGCCTGGCACTGACAGCCTTCCCAGAACTGTATAGTTTCTTCCCTGAGCTGTTTTGCCATCTTCTCTTTCCTCAGGTATGTTGTCTTCCTCTATGCCTTCTATTTTTCTTTTCTTGGCTATGTTTTCCTCCTGCCCTATCTCAACAACCTTTTTCTCTTCTTCACTTTCTCTTTCTTCTGCTTCACTTCCCTGTGCTGCATAAGCAAAACTCATAGTCAATCACCAGTATTGCAAGATTAATGTAGCACAAGTTAAATACATATCATCTGCCATATCAAAACAACAGAAAGTTATGCTTGTGCACCCTATGCTGTATTTAAAATAACTTCCTAAAATTTAAGAAAATAGTGACATTATTTTAGATATTTTAACTGAATTAATTTCATCAGGATTGTTTAATGTTCATTAAAAAATAAACAAATACACCTTCTAAACTACTACGCATGTTGTCCCTGATCTGCGCACGCCTGGAAAATGCATCAGCCAGTGTAAACCAGGATGTACAGTCAACCTCATCACTTAGTTCTTTGGGAGGATCCTACAGGAAGGAATTGAAACATAAATGATTTGTTTTCTTTTAGTGACATGCAAAAATACATTTTACTTAATTTCAGAACTTACCTTCAGAAAGTGCTCAGCATAGAGTAACACAAATATGCCACACTCAGACATGTTTGCTTGCTGTCCAGGTACCTTCAGGTTCAGGGCTGGCATGGACTCTGCAGAAAATATCCGGGGTGTTTTTCTTGTGTGTTTCCACATTTCTGTCAAGTAACTGAAAGAAAAAAAAAAAAAAAAAAAACTTATTAAATGTTAATTTCTATTACTACCACATTTTATTGAACTTTTTGTTAAAGCATATCTTGTCCTAGTTTTGCAACATTACACTTACTCATATTTAAAAGGGGTAGTTTGCCCTAAAACAAAAAACCTATGATTGATCTATTAATCTATAAACACAATATGAGAACATTGTCATCTTTGAAGATCGTCCTTTTCAGATTACAGCCAATAACAACTGTCACTATAAAGCTTAATTATTTTCAATGGAGAATGAACAGTCCTTAAATGAATCTCTGTAACTGCCCTAGACTAATAAAAGTATCTATGGACTACAGACTAATTCTTTGTTTAGCCAAACAGAAGGAAATAGTTTTATCACTTTAACAGGACAGCTGTTACTTTATAACATTAACAGGACAGCTAGGAAACTAAGATTATTCACTGATTGTTATCGATTTTTCAAGCTTGCTGATGTCAAATTAAATGTTAATTTTACTCTCATTCTGTTACATACTTGATGCATGGTTTAAGAAGGCTTGGAATATAATACATGGGTAATGACAGCTACTTAGTTTGCAACTTTTCATCACAACTTATCCTGTGGTTTTTTACATGCTACATGGAGTTCAAAAGCCAGTATACTTATATTTCTCACTGTATGGTAATGACTAATTCCAGGTAAACATTTCAATGTCCTCCTTTGTGTTCCATAGAAGACAGTCATGAATGATTAAAATAAATTAATTTTGGGAATTTTGTGCAGTATTTAAGTAAAATGTGGGCCAATATACAACAGAACCAACCTTCGAATGTTCTGGAAAACATCCATGCTGTCACTCAGTTGCTGGGACCGGGAGTCTAGCATTAAAATGCAAGGCCTAAATAAAAAAAAAAACTGATTAAAAAGAAAAATCTTATAAATCTAATAATATAAATGTTTGGTAAGGGACTAAAAGTAGCAGCATTATTTCACTGTAGGGGCAACATCACCAAATATAATTACCCAAATTTAATTACCCTAATGCAATATGCATATCTACCTCCTTCTTTGCACCAGTTTTCGCCCCCTTTTAATGTGTTCTCCTTCTTCGTTTCCAGGGAAGCATACAATCAGGAGTCTCCAGTGGTTTCTGAAAAAAAAAAAATCATTAACAGACAATATAAGTAAGATATGTTCTGATAATTGAATGTGTTCCATACACTGTGCTATTTTTCAAGGGACACAATCACTTACTTTATTATAAACATCTAATATGTAATATGAAAAGTACATTACATTGGTAATTGCATAATCAACAGTCTGCTAGAAGTTAAGACTGACCAGTCATATTTGAGGTTTCCAGAGAGATGTGTAATAAGTAACAACCAGTAATAAAATAATGTAACGTTCTCACCCAAGATAATTCTCAACTATCAAAAGGTAGTCCTTTCGGAAAATGTCCTCGTTTTTCGTCCAGTCGATGACACCTGAAAATCCACTGGAACTGCATAGAATTGCAAATATAGAAAGAGATGAAGTCAAATGAATTTATTGAGCTTTCTTAACATATCAGCAACTCCTACCTGTTTTGTAATTTTGTATAAAAATGCACTGGGTAGATCAGAGATTTTCTTCTTTTATGACGTCCTAATTCATCATGCACAGACCTAGAAAGATTTAGTAGAAAATTATTGCTAAGAATATTATGATTTGCAGTTTTATGATGCTTCAAATGAATTACCTCAATACAATGTCCATGACAATGTCATCAAGCCACATTCCATCGTCTAGAGTAGCAAGTGACTCCTTTGTCAAAAAAGGCACACAGGAGGACCTCAAAGGAAATACAAAAACACATTTTTGTATAAATGTTACAATGAGTGAAATTCCTTGTATATACAGACAATATTTTAATGAATATTTACCCTTTATCTTTCTCCATAGATAAGCGCTATCTGTACAAAGAGGAAAATTAATGTTAAGATTACGATATTTCAAGTGGTTTCAACCAGTGATCATCTTCAAATGAGAGAAAAAATAAAATCAACTTATTGAATGAGCTATCAGGAACGAAGGCCCTGGTCAGCACAAGAAATTTAATAATAACAACAACAATAATAATTATTATTATTATTAATTTGTTGTTGTTAAAATACAGTGATAGATTACGTTTTGTCTTATATTAGACGAACTACAAAGACTGAAGTCCCTAGGTCAACTCAAGATATTTCATTATCATTATTATTATTATTATTATTAAAATTATTAAAATAAAGCGACTGATTACAGTTAGTCTTATATTAGATGAACTATGAGGAATGAAGTCCCTGGGTCAACATTACAATATTATGTCCCTGGGTCAACTCAAGATATTTCATTATTATTATTATTATTATTATTATTATTAACATTATTAAAATGAAGCGATTGATTATAGTTTGTCTTATATTAGATGAAGGAATGAAGTCCCTGGGTCAACATTACAATATTATGTCCCTGGGTCAACTCAAGATATTTCATTATTATTATTATTATTATTATTATTATTATTATTAACATTATTAAAATAAAGCGATTGATTACAGTTTGTCTTATATTAGATAAAGGAATGAGGTCCCTGGGTCAACATAAGAATATTATGTCCCTGGGTCAACTCAACATATTTCATTATTATTATTATTATTATTATTATTATTATTAACATTATTAAAATAAAGCGATTGATTACAGTTTGTCTTATATTAGATAAAGGAATGAGGTCCCTGGGTCAACATAATTCAATTCAATTCAATTCAAGTTCATTTGTATAGCGCTTTTCACAATACAAATCGTTGCAAAGCAGCTTTACAGGAAATTAAGTTTCTACAATATATTTATATATTGTAGAAACTTAATATATTTAACTTATGGCGAAATTTGGTAGTTCTGTATGTTGTCTGAGGGTATGCTTCATCTGAGGTCCTCTGAGGGGTTGGCATCATCTCTTCTCAGGTGTTCTGGATCCAGACTGAAGCTTGTGTAAATCCTAGTTACCACGGGATGTTAATCCCGTGGCAGAAACAGAGAAACAAATAGAGACATAATTAGCGTAGCTGCTGTTCCAACCAAGCAACAATTATTTGTTCAATCCAAGCTAAAGAACAATAATGTGTGTTTGATCAGATATAACTGCAGTACAAGATCATGAGATGCATTATGTGAATGCTTGGCTAAAGAGATGTGTCTTTAATCTAGATTTAAACAGAGAGAGTGTTTCTGAACCCCGAACATTATCAGGAAGGCTATTCCAGAGTTTGGGAGCCAAATGTGAAAAGGCTCTACCTCCTTTAGTTGACTTTGCTATCCTAGGTACTACCAAAAGTCCAGAGTTTTGCGACCTTAGGGAGCGTGATGGATTGTAGCGTGGTAGAAGACTAGTTAAGTACGCAGGAGCTAAATCATTGAGGGCCTTATAGGTAAGTAATAATATTTTGTAACTGATGCGGAACTTAATAGGTAGCCAGTGCAGAGACTGTAAAATTGGGGTAATATGATCATATTTTCTTGACCTAGTAAGGACTCTAGCCGCTGCATTTTGGACTACCTGCAGCTTGTTTATTGAAGATGCAGGACAACCAGCTAGCAGTGCATTACAATAGTCCAGTCTAGAGGTCATGAATGCATGAACTAGCTTTTCTGCATCAGAAACAGGTAACATGTTTCGTAGCTTGGCAATGTTTCTAAGATGGAAGAATGCTGTTTTTGTAACATGGGAAATATGATTTTCAAAAGACAAGTTGCTGTCTAATATAACACCCAGATTTTTGACTGTAGAGGAAGTAACAGTACATCTGTCTAGTTGCAAATTATAATCCAAGAGATTCTGTGTACTGTTTTTTGGTCCAATAAGTAATATTTCTGTCTTATCTGAATTTAATAGGAGAAAATTACTGGTCATCCAATCTTTTACATTTTTAACACACTCTGTTAGCTTAGATAATTTAGAAGTTTCATCTGGTCTTGTTGAGATATATAGTTGAGTATCATCAGCATAACAATGGAAACTAATCCCGTATTTTCTAATAATATTACCAAGGGGCAACATATATATTGAAAATAGCAGAGGACCTAGGACAGATCCTTGTGGTACTCCATATTTTACTGGTGATAATTGAGATGACTCCCTGTTTAAATAAACAAAGTGGAAGCGATCAGACAGGTAGGATCTAAACCATCTTAAAGCCTGCCCTTGAATACCCGTATAATTTTGTAATCGATCTATGAGTATGTCATGATCTATAGTGTCGAACGCAGCACTAAGATCAAGTAAAACTAGCAATGAGATGCAGCCTTGGTCTGACGCAAGAAGCAAGTCATTTGTAATTTTAACAAGTGCAGTTTCTGTACTATGGTGGGGCCTGAAACCTGACTGAAATTCTTCATAGAGATCATTTTTTTGCAAAAAAGAGCACAACTGAGCAGATACAACTTTTTCTAAAATTTTAGACATAAACGGAAGATTAGAAATGGGTCTGTAATTTGCTAGTTCATTAGGATCTAGTTGTGGTTTTTTAATAAGAGGCTTAATAACCGCCAGCTTGAATGATTTTGGAACGTGACCTAAAGATATCGATGAGTTAATAATATTGAGAAGCGGTTCTTCTGCTACAGGTAACAACTCTTTCAGTAATTTAGTGGGTACAGGATCTAATAGGCATGTTGTTGGTTTAGATGCATTGATAAGTTTATTTAGCTCTTCCTGTCCTATAGTTGTAAAGCACTGCAGTTTTTCTTTGGGTGCAATGAATGGAGCTGAAGTACTAGACGCTGCAGAATCTACATTTGTTATTGTATTTCTGATGTTATCTATCTTATCAGTGAAGAAATTCATAAAGTCATTACTATTAAATTGTGAGGGAATATTTAGATCGGGTGGCGTCTGTTTATTTGTTAATCTAGCCACTGTGCTAAATAAAAACCTTGGATTGTTTTGGTTATTTTCTATGAGTTTGCGGATATGCTCTGCCCTGGAAGCTTTTAAGAATATTATGAATATTATGTCCATGGGTCAACTCAAGATTTTTCATTATTAAGTCAAGTCAAGTCAAAATTTATTTCTATAGCACGTTTAAAAGCAACAGAGTTGCGCCAAAGTGCTGTACAACAAATACAAATGTAATACAGCAAATACAGTATATAAAAAGGCATAAAATACAGACAACAAAGTGCTGTACAACAAATACCAATATAATACAGCAAATACAGTATATAAAAGGCATAAAACAGTAACATCAAAAAAATTTTAAAATTATTATTATTATTAATAATAACATTATTAAAATAAAGCGATTGATTACAGTTTGTCTTATATTAGATAAAGGAATGAAGTTCCTGGGTCAACATAAGAATATTATGTCCCTGGGTCAACTCAAGATATTTCATTATTATTATTATTATTATTATTATTATTATCATTATTAAAATAAAGCGATTGATTATAGTTTGTCTTATATTAGATGAAGGAATGAAGTCCCTGGGTCAACATAAGAATATTATGTCCCTGGGTCAACTCAAGATATTTCATTATTATTATTATTATTATTATTATTATTATTAACATTATTAAAATAAAGCGATTGATTACCGTTTGTCTTATGAACTATGACGAATGAAGTGCCTGGGTCAACATAATAATATTATGTCCCTGGGTCAACTCAAGATATTATTATTATTATTATTATTATTATTAAAATAAAGCGATTGATTATAGTTTGTCTTATATTAGATGAAGGAATGAAGTCCCTGGGTCAACATAAGATATTTCATTATTATTATTATTAACATTAATAAAATAAAGTGATGCAGTCTTATATTAGATGAAGGAATGAAGTCCCTGGGTCAACTCAAGATATTTAATTATTATTATTATTAACATTATTAAAATAAAGCGATTGATTAATGTTTGTATTATATTAGATGAAGGAATGAAGTCCCTGGGTCAACTCAAGATATTTCATTATTATTATTATTATTAACATTAACATTATTAAAATAAAGCGATTGATTACCGTTTGTCTTATGAACTATGAGGAATGAAGTGCCTGGGTCAACATAATAATATTATCTCCCTGGGTCAACTCAAGATATTATTATTATTATTATTATTATTAATATTATTATTATTATTATTAATAACATTATTAACATTATTAAAATAAAGCGATTGATTACAGTTTGTCTTATATTAGATAAAGGAATGAAGTGCCTGGGTCAACATAAGAATATTATGTCCCTGGGTCAACAAGATATTATTATTATTATTATTATTATTATTAATAACAACATTATTAACATTATTAAAATAAAGCGATTGATTACAGTTTCTTATATTAGATAAAGGAATGAAGTCCCTGGGTCAACATAAGAATATTATGTCCCTGGGTCAACTCAAGATATTTCGTTATTATTGTTATTATTATTATTATTATTATTATTATTATTATTAACATTATTAAAATAAAGCGATTGATTACTGTTTGTCTTATATTAGATGAAGGAATGAAGTCCCTGGGTCAACATAAGAATATTATGTCCCTGGGTCAACTCAAGATATTATTATTATTATTATTATTAATAATAATAATATTATTAACATTATTAAAATAAAGCGATTGATTACAGTTTGTCTTATATTAGATAAAGGAATGAAGTCCCTGGGTCAACATAAGAATATTATGTCCCTGGGTCAACTCAAGATATTTCATTATTATTATTAATAATAATTATTATTATTATCATTATTATTATTATTATTATTATTATTAACATTATTAAAATAAAGTGATTGATTATAGTTTGTCTTATATTAGATGAAGGAATGAAGTCCCTGGGTCAACATAAGAATATTATGCCCCAGGGTCAACTCAAGATATTTCATTATTATTATTAATAATAATTATTATTATTATCATTAACATTATTAAAATAAAGCGATTGATTACAGCTTGTCTTATATTAGATGAAGGAATGAAGTCCCTGGGTCAACATAAGAATATTATGTCCCTGGGTCAACACAAGTTATTTTGTTATTATTGTTATTACTATTATTATTATTATTAACATTAATAAAATAAAGCGATGCAGTCTTATATTAGATGAAGGAATGAAGTCCCTGGATCAACTCAAGATATTTAATTATTATTATTAACATTATTAAAATACAGCGATTCATTAATGTTTGTATTATATTAGATGAAGGAATGAAGTCCCTGGGTCAACATAAGAATATTATGTCCCTGGGTCAACTCAAGATATTTCATTATTATTGTTATTATTATTATTATTAACATTATTAAAATAAAGCGATTGATTACTGTTTGTCTTATATTAGATGAAGGAATGAAGTCCCTGGGTCAACATAAGAATATTATGTCCCTGGGTCAACTCAAGATATTTCATTATTATTATTAATAATAATTATTATTATTATCATCATTATTATTATTATTATTATTAACATTATTAAAATAAAGTGATTGATTATAGTTTGTCTTATATTAGATAAAGGAATGAAGTCCCTGGGTCAACATAAGAATATTATGTCCCTGGGTCAACTCAAGATATTTTGTTATTATTGTTATTACTATTATTATTATTATTAACATTAATAAAATAAAGCGATGCAGTCTTATATTAGATGAAGGAATGAAGTCCCTGGATCAACTCAAGATATTTAATTATTATTATTAACATTATTAAAATACAGCGATTCATTAATGTTTGTATTATATTAGATGAAGGAATGAAGTCCCTGGGTCAACATAAGAATATTATGTCCCTGGGTCAACACAAGATATTTCATTATTATTATTGTTATTATCAATAACATTATTAAAATAAAGCGATTGATTACATTTTGTCTTATATTAGATAAAGGAATGAAGTCCCTGGGTCAACATAAGAATATTATGTCCCTGGGTCAACTCAAGATATTTCATTATTATTATTAATAATAATTATTATTATTATCATCATTATTATTATTATTATTATTAACATTATTAAAATACAGCGATTCATTAATGTTTGTATTATATTAGATGAAGGAATGAAGTCCCTGGGTCAACATAAGAATATTATGTCCCTGGGTCAACTCAAGATATTTCATTATTATTATTAATAATAATTATTATTATTATCATCATTATTATTATTATTATTATTAACATTATTAAAATAAAGCGATTGATTACTGTTTGTCTTATATTAGATGAAGGAATGAAGTCCCTGGGTCAACATAAGAATATTATGTCCCTGGGTCAACTCAAGATATTTCATTATTATTGTTATTATTATTATTATTAACATTATTAAAATAAAGCGATTGATTACTGTTTGTCTTATATTAGATGAAGGAATGAAGTCCCTGGGTCAACTCAAGATATTTCATATTATTTAATATTTGTCTTATATTAGATGATTTATAAGTAATTATGTCTCCGGTTGGAAAACAAACATTATTTGTTTATTATTTACCGCGTTATTGGTCCAAGTCCATTCACGAAAGTGTTTTGCTTCTCATTTGCAAAAGTATTCATAGGTTATACGCGTCGAATAAAAGTGAAAAAAGCGTCATAAATCATGAGACGAAACGATCCAACGACGGGATCACTGCATCGGGGGAAGCTCCACAGCGGGTCGGGCTGCGAAACGACCGCGGGCGCCTTCCTGTTCGGCGATTTGCGCCATTTATGACCAGTTTAGCTAATGTTAGCGTTAGTTATGAATCCACCGTGAAATGGAAATTATTACATTATGCTGAGCAGGGACGAACACATCTGAAATGCACATTTTAAATAAAATGCACTTACCTGCTTTGTGAGAGATGAAGACGACGTTGACGGCAGAAAATCAAAAAGTGGCGCCGCATCTGGATTATGTCACGTGATTAATCTGATTGGTTGATGAATTTTACTCTAAGCACCTCCCTTGTTGACCCCGGAACGCGTAGAACTCGGCAGAATCAGGACGTGCCTCCAAACACACTCCATTCCTCTCAGCCCACTCTCTCCTTGAAATTCAAACCTCTCTCAAACTGAATCGTATGAATTATTTACCTCAGATGACAGGACTGTGGGCTTCAAGCTCAGCTGATGGCGGCTTCGCTCAGTCTGTTTCTAAACTGTTTATTGTCATTATAGCTCTCATACTTCTTTCTGCCTTTAACGAAACTGTCTCATATTTAACAGTTAAAAAGAACAATTACTGAATACATTCTTGGTATTCCCAGAAATATATGAAATACATACTCTTTTGGTGTCATCTCTGAGTGAGATTAAAGGTGATGCAGTATAGCAGAAGTTCAAGCGTGAATCAAAAACAGCTCAAAGAGAAAGGCTTTCAGGAGTCGGATCTGAAGATGCAGCTCAATTGCAAAGAGCACAGGGAGTCAGTGTACTCCACACCACAGATTTTCAACTTTCAGCCAAGCCACATTCCACCTTTGACATTGTGTAACATTGTAGTATATAATGAATCTTTTCCAGATCAGTACTCAACATATCCCAGTTATTGTGTGCATTCTTTCAGGTGCATTATAAAATTTTGCACTGATATAATTGGTATAATATCTGTATCCCCTGCCTATGTAGTGTATATATATATGCATGTGTGTACTGTCTTTAAGCATTTCCTGTTGTATGTTCATTTTCCGTCAATATCTAAACATGTACTATAATGAAATATGTGACCCTGGACCACAAAACCAGTCATAACGGTCAATTTTTTTAAAATTGAAATTTATACAATGACGTATGGTTTGTTAGGATAGGACAATATTTGGCTGAGATACAACTATTTGAAAATCTGGAATCTGAGGGTGCAAAAAAATCACCTTTAAAGTTGTACAAATGAAGTTCTTAGCAATGCATATTACTAATCAAAAATTAAGTTTTGATATATTTATGGTAGGAAATTTACAAAATATCTTCATGGACCATGATCTTTACTTAATATCCTAATGATTTTTGGCATAAAAGAAAAATCGATAATTTTGACCCATTTCAATGTATTGGGTAAATATTGGACAGAACACATGCTGGGTTATTTTGACCCAGCTGGTTGGGTAATGTTTTTAGCCAACATGCTGGGGTGTTTTATTTAAGTCAACTATTGTTTAAAAATTATTATATTGCTGCCTTAAAATGGGCTGGAAATAAATAAATATAAAAAATTAAATCACACACAGAATTACTAGAGGCAACAGCAATAATCAAAAGATGAACATTTATTATTAAGCAAGAACACATGGACAAAATACAAGACAAATTGAATTTATTTGGGTGAATACAGCATAGTTTACAATATTACATACATTTAAACTCATTCAACAAGCATTTTAGAAATAAAAAATGTAACATTTAAAAGTAGCATTTTAATTTAAGTGTATTCAACCGTTCTCTGTAATCACTTTTTACCGAAACTGTGCTAATTCCGGTGTGCCGCCGAAATCTGAGCTGGTGAAGGGCCGCTGTTCACGGGGGAGCTGCAAACTTCAGACCGCAGCCTCGCGATTCACTCGTAGCTGAAAGATGCCGTGACTGACTCCATAATCTGCCCATAAACAAACAGTACTGAGATTAGAGAACATATTTTAACATCAAATTAAATTAAACTCAGTATAATAACAAATAAAATCCATTTATCTTATGCAAGGCAAAAGGCGTTTCCATCGTGCGAAACGACTGCTGCTGGCACACTGACATCTCGTCCTTATGTCGCTGTAACGGAACGTGTTTCTTCGGACACAACGCAGAAATTCAAAGAAATAGATTTTAATAACAAAGAGCAAGAGCGAAACATTTCCAAACAATAATACATTAAGACAGGACACTGAACTAACAAAACAAGGGACTATAAGTACTAAATTAAATGAGGACTAATGAGGTAATCAAATGATAATAGGTGAGGAGTGATTAATCAAAAACCATGGTAACAAATGAGGAACAGAAACAGAAGGCAGGACCACAGGGAAAACAAAACCAAAACGGGCCATAAACGTAATAGTCGCGTTGTGTAAAATAATATAATTTACAGCACTTTATAAGACTTTGTAAATTAAATAAAATGTAAAATCCTTTATTTCACTGAAGAAGAGGACTCAATAATCCCGCGCTCTGACCGTAACTCAGCAGCTGAGTTGTTTCGTTGGAGAGGCTCAACTCAACGGTTGGGTAGAAAAAAAAAACAGCATTAAAAATGACCCTAAAAATGAATTTAGTTACAAAAAAACTACCCAGCACCTGGATAAAAAAATATTAAAAAATAACCCAATAAAATGACCCAATAAGCTGAACCCAGCATTTCGGTTAAAAAAAAAAAAAACAACCCAGTATTTTTTAGAGTGTAGGTGTCACGAGTTCTCTATCACCAGTCACCAGCTCTGGACTCCATACCCCAGAATCCTCCCCGGCTCAAACCTGTTCACAGTTACCGCAGTCATCAGCTCCAGTGAACACCAGATCCCAATTATACAAGCACGGATTGCCTGCACCTGCCTCAGCTCGTTACACTCCCTTTATCTCTGCACTCCTCTCACTACCCCAGTGTCCGATCTACCGTTCACTACTCTGAACTTTACCGGACCCTACAATATGATGACGGCTGAGGATAAGCTGTGGGGTTTGCGGCAGGCCGGTCGGAGGTTGGAGCGGTATGTGGAGGATTTCTGTGAGCTAGTTCAAGTGGCACGATGCCGCTCTTGGTGCGTGCTTTCTGCTGGGGCTGGACGATGAGATAATCCGTTGCGATCTTCCTGTCTCGGATTTTCCCCTGATCGAACTGATTAATCTCGTGTTCTTTTTAAATGGTTCTAACTTCGAAATTAATGAAGTTAAGGAACTTCCCAAGCCTCGTCGTCCAGCCCACTCAGAAGCACGCCGCGTCACACCAGCTCACCTCATGCCAGGAAACCCCACATACCGCGCCAATAGCTCGGACCGCCTGCCCAGCCCCAAATACCCCCGTGTCCTCCAGGGTTCCGCCCTCGTCCTCAGCCCGGAAATGCTGGCCACCGTTGACTCAAGCCCGCCGCCGTCTGCGGTTAACTCAAGCCTGCCAGGTCCACGTAAGCGCACTCCTGTACCCAAGTTAAGCCCAGGATGGGCTCCTGTTCCCGAGTTAAGCCCAGTGAGAGCTCCTGATTCTCCGTTCAGCCCAGTGAGGGCTCCTGTTCCCGAGTTAAGCCCAGTGAGGGCTCCTGTTCCCGAGTTAAGCCCAGTGAGGGCTTCTGTTCCCGAGTTAAGCCCAGGAAGGGCTCCAGTTCCTGAGATAAGCCCAGTGAGGTCTCCTGTTCCCGAGTCAAGCCCACAGAGGGCTCCTGTTCCCGAGGTAAGCCCAGGAAGGGCTCCTGTTCCCGAGGTAAGCCCAGTGAGGGCTCCTGATCCCTGGTTCAGTCCAGTGAGGGCTCCTGATCCCCAGTTCAGCCCAGGGCGGGCTCCTGATCCCCAGTTCAGCCCAGGACGGGCTCCTGATCCCCAGTTCAGCCCAGAACGAGCTCCTGATCCCCAGTTCAGCCCAGGACGGGCTCCTGATCCTCAGTTCAGCCCAAGGAGGGCTCCTGATCCCCATTAAGCCCAGAGAGGGCTCCGGATCCCCCGTTAAGCCCAGGGAGGGCTTCTGATCTCATGTTAAGCCCAGGGAGGGCTCCGGATCCCCCGTTAATCCCAGGGAGGGCTTCTGATCACCCGTTAAGCCCAGGGAGGACTCCAGTCCCCGAGTTAAGCCCCATAAGCTCCCCTAAGTATTTTTTGGGGGGGTGGGTAGTATGGCTCCAGCCGTAGAGGCCGGGGCAGGGGCTGGGGCCCTGCACTGCCATGGCCTCCCTAGTCACCTGCACTGCCATGGCCTCCCGAGCTCCCTGCACCCCCATGGCCCCCCGAGTCTCCTGATCCTCCCTGGAGGCCATCCGTCCCTGAACTCTGCCCCTTGAGGCCTCCAGAGCGCCCACCTGTTGGGGAGGGGGGAGTGATGTCACGAGTTCTCTGTCACCAGTCACCAGCTCCGGTCTCCATACCCCAGAATCCTCCCCGGCTCACACCTGTTCACAGTTACCGCAGTCATCAGCTCCAGCGAACACCAGATCCCAATTACACGAGCACAGATTGCCTGCACCTGCCTCAGCTCGTTACACTCCCTATATCTCTGCACTCCTCTCACTACCCCAGTGTGCAATCTACCGTTCACTACCCTGAACTTTACCAGACTCCCTTGATGCTACTTACCTGTCTCTGCTTACCTTTAGATCTCCGACGACCTGCCTATGTTGCACTCCTCCGCTCCTGGATCCCGAACTCCCCACGAACCTGCACAGAAACCAAACATCAGTACACCGCTAAGACTCTTTGAACTTTGCTACGTGTTGGAATCTCACCTGTCATTGCTCCCTACGTTCTTCCTCTGCCAACCTGTCAATAACCCTGCCTTTGATTCACTTACCTGTTGTCTCCGCCGTGTATTGTGACAGTGGGCCTATTCAGTTTTATTCATGCAGAACAAATGGCTACATTTAAATACTTGTCAATAAAGATTAAACATTTTTGTTTGATTTTTAAAAAGTTAATATACTGTAATACATTTTTAAATATGTTTAAAGACCATTATCTTAAGAGATTTTTATTATTTTTTTTTTTTGATAATGTAAATAAAATATAAATCACTGGGGATTTTATCGTATTATCTGCACTCCAAAAATAAATAAATAATACTTATTCATCTGTAACTTTCATATAGGGTCACAGTCAGGATCGCTTCAAAGGATTTCAGACAGGTCATTACTTTAATAATGATGACTAAGAGCACTTCTTCTTCTTTCGGCTTCTCCTGATTAGGGGTCACCACAGTGGATCATCCATCTCCATTTTGTTCTGTCCTCTGCATCTTCCTCCGTCACACCAACCACTCGCATGTCCTCCATCACCACATCCATGAACCTCCTTTTTGGCCTTCCTCTTCTCCTCCTGCCCGGTGGCTCCATCCTCAGCACTCTTCTCCCAACATACCCTGCATCCCTTCTCTGCACATGCCCAAACCATCTTAGTCTTGCCTCTCTCACTTTGTCTACAAACTGTCCTACCTGCGCTGTCCCTCTAATATGCTCATTTCTGATCCTGTCCATCCTCGTCACTCCCAAAGAAAATCACAGCATCTTTAACTCTGCCACTTCCAGCTACTCCTGTCTTTTTGTCAGTGCCACCACCTCCAAGCCATACAATATAGCTGGTCGTACTACCGTCTTGTAAACTTTACCTTTCACTCTTGCAGGTACCCTTCTATCACAAATCACTTCTGACACTCTTCTCCACCCACTCCACCCTGCCTGCACTCTCTTCTTTACTTCTCTACCACACTCTCCATTACTTTGGACAAATGACCCCAAGTATTTAAACTCATCCACCTTCACCACATCTGCTCCTTGTAACTGTACCTTTCTGCTTCCCTCTCTCCCATTTATGCACATGTACTCTGTCTTGCTCCTACTGACTTTCATTCCCCTTCTCTCCAGTGCATACCTCCACCTCTCCAAACTCACCTCCACCTGTTCCCTACTCTCACTACACATCACAATATCATCTGCAAACATTATAGTCCATGGAGGTTCCTCCCTGATCCCATCCGTCAACCTGTCCATCACCATTGCAAACAAGAGCTAAGAGCAGATCCTTGATGCAATCCCACCTTCACCTTGAACCAGTCTGTCATTCCTACTGCACACCTCACCACTGTCAAACTGTCCTCATACATATCCTGCATCACCCTCACATACTTCTCTGCAACATCCGACTTCCTCATACAGTAGCACAACTCTTCTCTCGGCACCCTGTCATAAGCTTTCTCTAAATCCACAAACACGCAATGCAGCTCTTTCTGGCCTTCTCTTTACTTCTCCAACAACATTCTCAAAGCAAACATTGCATCCGTGGTGCTCTTACCTGGCATGAACCCATACTGCTGCTCACAGATCATCACCTCTCCTCTCAATCTAGCTTCCATTATCCTTTCCCATAACTTCATTGTGTGGCTGATCAACTTTATGCCCCTGTAGTTACTGCAGCACTGCACATCTCCTTTGTTCTTATAGATCAGTACCAGTACACTTCTTCTCCACTCTTCAGGTATGCTCTCACTTTCCAAGATTTTATTAAACAACCTGGTTAAAAACTTCACTGCCATCTCTCCTAGGCATCTCCATGCCTCCACTGGTATTTCATCTGGACCAACCACCTTTCCACTCTTCATTCTTTTCATAGCTGCCCTCACTTCATCCTCACTAATCCCCTGGACTTCCTGATTCAATATTTCCGCATCACCCAACCTTCTCTCTCTTTCATTTTCTACATTCATCAGTTCCTCAAAATACTCCATCCACTTTCTCAACACAATCTCCTCATTTGTCAGCACATTTCCAACTGCATCCTTTATCACCTTGACCTGTAGCACATCCTCCCCAGCTCTATCCCTCTGTCTAGCCAGTCGGTACAGGTCTTTTTCCCTTTCCTCAGTGTTTAACTTCTCATACAGCTTGTCATACACTTTTTCCTTAGCCTTCGCCACCTCTTTCTTTGCGCCACATCTCCTTGTACTTCTGACTACTTTCTTCATCTCTCTGACTATCCCAATTCTTCTTCACTAACTTCTTCCTCCTTATGCTTTCCTGTACGTCCTCATTCCACCACCAAGCCTCGTTGTCTTCCTTCCTCTGTCCAGATGTAATGCCAAGTACCTTTCTAGCTGTCTCCCTCACCACTTCTGCAGTGGTCGCCCAGTCGTTCGGTAACTCTTCACCATCACTGAGTGCCTGTCTCACCTCCTCCCTGAAATTCACGCAACAGTCTTCCTCCTTTAACTTCCACCATTTTAATCTTGGTTCAGTCCTCACTCTCTTCCTCCTCTTCACCTCTAAAGTCATCCTACAAACCACCATCCGATGCTGTCTAGCTACACAATCCCCTGCCACCACCTTACAGTCTTTGATCTCCTTCAGGTTGCATCTCCTGCATAGGACATAGCCCACCTGTGTGCACCTTCCTCCACTCTTATACGTCACCCTGTGCTCCTCCTTCTTCTTAAAATATGTATTTATTACTGCCATTTCCATTCTTTTTGCAAAATCTACCACCATCTGCCCTTCCACGTTCCTTTCCTTGACACCGTACCTACCCATCACCTCCTCATCACCTCTGTTCCCTTCTCCAACATGTCCACTGAAGTCTGCTCCAATCACCACTCTTTCTTCTTTGGGTACCCTCACCACCACTTCATCCAACTTACTCCAAAAATCTTCTTTCTCCTCCATCTCACCCCCCACTTGCGGGGCATATGCACTGATGACATTTATCATCACCCCTTCAATTTCCAGCTTTACACTCATCATTCTGTCAGACACTCTCTTCACCTCCAATACACTATTTACATACTCTTTCTTCAGCATTACCCCTATGCCGTTTCTCTTTCCATCCAAACCATGGTAGAACAGTTTGAATCCACCTCCGATGCTCCTGGCCTTACTCCCCTTCCACTTTGTCTGTTGCACACACAGTATGTCCACTTTTCTCCGTTCCATCATTTCAGCCAGCTCTCTCCCTTTACCAGTCATAGTGCCAACATACAATCAATCCAACTCTCACCTCCACACTCTTACCCTTCCTCTTTTCTCGATGTCTCTGGACACGCCTTCCTCCTCTCCTTCTCCTCTTTTGACCACCAGTAGCATAGTTTCCACCGGCACCCTGCTGGCTAGCATTACCTGTGGCGGTCGTTGTTAACCCGGGCCTCGACCGATCTGGTATGGAAATCTGGTTTATGATCTGCATGTTTAATTTGGCACAGATTTTAAGCCGGATGCCCTTCCTGATGCAACCCTCCCCATTTGTCCAGGCTTGGGACCGGCACTGAGAGTGTACTGGCTTGTGCAACCCCAATGGCTGGGTTAATGATGACTAAGAGCACTATTCTTTACTCTCCATTGTGCATAAAAGTTGTATATGATGTGTTTGATGGCGCATGAAATTCATGCAAGAGAGTCGAAAGAAATCAATGTCCTCCTCTCAACTTTCCCATATGAGTCATAGAGGAATTTTATTAATTTTAATTGATAGCAAGGTTGGCATCTCCCTGTCCCCAGCTTCTCTGAATTCCCCATGTGAGTAAATCTGCATTGATGACAGATGAGAAATATTGGCCAATAAAAAGTGAAATTTTGAAATCTCCATTAATCTTGTGACAGCTTTGTGATTTCTTTTCAAGAATGAAATATGTGCATTTAATGAAACGTCATGTGCCATGCAGTTTTTTGGTGTGTTTTTGTGTTCACACTCTGTCAGATTTTTCCAGCACTCTCTTTTTGGATCTGTCAATGGAGACTTGAGATATCGTGTGGTTTTGTTGAATCTTAGCAGGACTTTGACAGTTATTTTTTTAAGTGAAGGGCTGAATTTTTTCCTCAGCAGATTCTAATGGCTATATAACTGGAACCAACAGTTATTTTTTGCCTTTTTCACTTTATATACTACAGTATAGCACCACTACAAATGAATGTTGTTCTCAGAAGACCCCTAAAGGCATTTTCAAAGTGAACTTTCTCTATATCATCTACTGCTTTAACCCATAAGAACCCAGACCAATTTCTCCTTATAGGAAAATTATGGGGCATATAAAACAGACCAAATGGACCACTTATGTTTCTGCAGTTGTTTTTGAAATACAACCCCTCATTGTGAAAGATCTGTAATGTTACATGTATATGACATTGGGCATTTATGATAAATTTTTCATGTTACATATATGTCATATTGGGCATTTATTTATCAATTGAAAAAAATACATTTTATAATTTTTTTTTTGCTAAATAACAGATTTTTTTCTGTTTATTTGCTTTTCCACAACATATATCAAAATGATTACTGATCTGGGAAGATCAAACAAAAAGCTTTTTTCAGAAGTAATATAGTTTTTGCATTTTATTTGCTTTGCCACAACATATTTCAAAACCACATAACTGTGACTATTAATTTTACAACAACTCTTTTGTAACATATCAAAATTCTACCTTTTCAGGTATATGATTTAACCAGAAATTAATTTTTAGATTTTTAGATTTTTTTTTTTTTTTTCACAACTCGAAAATGTGCAAACTGAATAAAAATAAATAACTACCTTACACTGGAGGTCAATATGTTAAACATGCACATAGATTTGTTAAAATATGCTTTGAAATGAGCAGCAGAGAATATATAACACTAAAATAATTGAATCAGCTAAATTAATTGAGCAGCTCATTACCATTTTTACCATTTTTCTTAATGTTACAAATACGTCACATCAAAATTCCATCTACGGTTTTAAGGTTAACAGCCCGATGTGACATATATGTCACCACAGTATCTTTGTAACTTGTTTTATATCAATTTGTTCAAGAAATGTATTAAAATCAGGTTAAGAGTAATCTAGGATATGTTATTAAAACATTAGAATTGTTGCATGGGTTGAAACATACCTTTTGTAATAAAAACAAGCGTTTTTAAAAATTGCTGACACTGTAACGTGCTAACCAGACAGGACACCATTTTGGAATTGTTGCCCTTGCAACAAAAAATGCACACATTATCACATGACTGAACCTGGGTGTTCGTTATATGTCACTTAGGGACTTCCTGAGTTGAAAGTGAGGGATAATGCTTTAAAAAGACCTTTCCAGATAATCAGCAGTGTTTGTGACACCCGCATCACCGTGGGTTCTTATGAGTTTTAAGTCTGCATTCTCACCATAGGGGTCAAACTTCAACATTCTTTTAAATGAACATGAAAAGTACTAGTTATGTTTCTTTTTGAAGTCCTAGTTTTTTATTTTTGACTCTAACATGGTTGTGAACACTAGCATTTAAGCATTAAAGTCATTACATAAAATGTTATTTCTGCTGTAATCGCAAACATAAATTATTGATCCTTCAGAAATTCTTCTGATATGAAAGAAACATTCCCTCCATGATGGGAACCAAATGTCCCCACAAAGATAGCAATACCATTAAACTTTGACCTTGTGGGGACATTTCTTTTTCTTTTTTTTTTCTTTTTTTGGTACCCATGAGTAAAAAAAAGCTTATAAATCATACAGAATGGAAGTTTTTTCAAAATCTAAAAATGCAGAAAGTTTTCTGTGAGGGGATCGTTTAGGTGTAAGGTTAGGGTAAGGGGATAGAAAATACAGTTTGTACAGTATAAAATGTATATGTATATGTGTGTATGTATATAATTGATATAAATATTTATATATTGACAAAAATATTATTTGATATATTGCAACAAGACATGGGGACTCATAAATTCTTGTTTTTGTTTTTTTTGTTTTTTAGAAACAGTTCATCTAAAGCTTGGCTCACACTACAGGATTTTTAGCCCGATTTAGCCCCGATTTAGCCCCGATTTCCCCCTCCCGAGAATCAGAGCAAAAATCTTGTCGAGCACCTCGATCGGTCCCGATGTTCGGCGCAGATTGTCTGGTAATGTGAGGCATTCACCGATCGAATCTTGCACCTCCCGATCTGCTCGCACACAAATCAGGGCCGCCCCGATGATATCAAACATATTTGATATTTAGGATTTAAATCGGGATGATGACGGCTATATGATTATGTCAGTACTTTAACAATAGCCAATGCGTGACCGCAAAACAGCTGCTGTACAGCTCCGTTGAATAGTGGAGAGGGAGGAAACTGCTTCTTGACGTTTTGTAGTAATACGACTGTCTGTATAATGTGTCGAAAACGTATCACAACCGTAAGGAGAAAGAGAAGCGCTGGAGTGAAATTGCCTCAGTTTTGAACGTACCGGATGAGTGCAGAAAGCTGCTAGCAGGCTAGTGTAGCCCCTGCTACAGAATTTTTTACGGTTTTATATTTTATCTGCAAGTAAAGTTTATGTTAATATTGTATAAAGTTATAAGTTAAAGTGTACTGGAAAAAAAACACTTTGAGAGAACCTAAAATGTTGGGCCTGTCAATTTTATTTATTTATAATGTAAATGGGTGCCTTGTGAATAATGACCAATCAGGTATCAGGATATGGGAGGGGGTGGAATGAAGAACGAGAAAAAGAGAAGGATACAAGCGAGAGAAGGAAGATGTCGGCTGTATATGTGGGTTACTGCTGGCTAAGCATGACCGCGAAGTTCCCGACTAATTTAAAGTGCATCACAGACATTAATAGGAGAACTATTGGTGGCGAGCCAATGCATCTCGCATAGGGCTGGGCGATAATTCGATAACGATAATTATCGCGATTTAATTTTCCTCGATAAAATGATATGTTCGATAAATGTTCGATAGATGTTTATGCACCAAAAGCGGAACGAAACAGTGCGACTCATTTGAATTGGATCAAAGTTCAAACTGCCGCGCAGTGAGCGAGCACACTAGAGCAGATGTGTTTACTCGGTCACGCGAGCACTAAACAGTGCTGTGAGATCCAGTGTGAAGCTTTTGAATTCAGCGATGAACACAAATGACTCCGTGATTTAAACTAGTTTAAAGCCAAACAGGAGAAACACTGTGTGCAACAAGACAGTCAGAAGGCTTTTCAATCTATACATCGCCATCATTTACCATGTATTTACTGTAGTAACACTCACTGCACCATGGTATTGTGGCAGAAATGTGGGATATTCACATTGAATTTTATTACAGGAGAATGGTATATAATTATAGTGTATGTATTTGTGATTAAGCTATAGCATGTGTGCATTTATACTGAATGTTTTTAGACTACTGTTTTTCATACAAATAAGCTACCTAAAAACCATATAGTTATATTTTTACCATGCTGTTGAGGTGCTATATGTGTGGTTTTAACTGTTTATCATGATTTAAATGTATGCTACTATGGGAGATCAATGCTTAATTATAAAAAAAAAAAAAACTAATCCAATTAGACCAGTAGCATCGTGTTCAAAAATCACCAAAGAGTTTCGGTATTTTTCCTATTTAAAACTTGACCCTTCTGTAGTTATATCATGTACTAAGACCGGCGGAAAATGAAAAGTTGCGATTTTCTAGGCCGATTTGGCTAGGAACTATACTCTCATTCCGGCATAATAAGCATGGCCGCAGCAGGCGCAATGATATTATGCAGCGCCTAAAATTAGTCCCCAGCTATGTTATAACTAGTTACCAAGCTGGGGACTACTTTCAGGCGCTGCGTAATATCACTGCGCCTGCTGCGGCCATGTTAGGGCAGCAAAGTTCCTTGATTATTACGCCAGGGATAGAGAAGAGTCAAGTTTTAAACAGGAAAAATATCGAAACTCTTTGGTCATTTTTGAACACGATGCTACTGGTCTAATCGGATTCAATGATCTATGCTAAGCTATGCTAAAAGTGCTATCGCCAGACCCGGAGATCGGCTGAATGAATTCAAAAACGGTAAAATTAAACTTATTAACTCAGGGGGAGTTGGAGAATGAGCCTATTTCCAAAAAAAAGTGGAGTGTTCCTTTAAGTTAGTGGCACCCTTACTTTAAATTTCACTCCTAAACATTGAGTTGTTGTTGTTGTTTTTATATCTGAATAACTATATCTTTTGGTTCTTGTCTTTTTACATATGCTAATACAGTATCTAACAAAATGTATGAGACAGTGATTTAAAGATATTTACGGTGGCCGAGATAGCTCAACGCGCCGCAACTTCAGAAAACACGTGCAAATAGAAAAAGAACCAGCAAATCAAGAAAATATCTTCATCAGTTTGACAGCAGGGGGGTGTTCCAGAAAGCAAGGTTAACTTAGTATCTGCTAAACCCTGAACTCTCAGTTGATTAACCCAAACCTTGCTTACTCGAGGTATGCTGGTTCCAAAAACGCGTCCGGGGATAAGTTCATTCAACACAGAGTATGCTCCTGGTTAACATGAAAGACATTCTCAACAGAGCGATGAATCGACGAGTCACTATGGAAACTGACGCTAAGAAAAAGCGCGCCATACTGTTTCTTTCTTCTTCTTCTGTTCAAAGGTCATTTATATACTTCGCCACCTAACTTGTGGTTGTGCAATCATTTTTTTTTTGTTTAATCTTTAATCCTTGAGAATAAGAATTATATTGTTTGTTTGATGCTAATTATATAATTAATCATATAAGATATGTATTCTTATTATAAAAATACATTATAGAAAATGCAGATCCATGATGTGTGAGATGATAATAAAATATAATAAACATATATAATAAAATAAAAATTACCTTGTCATAAGAGAATTTTATAATTTATACAGATAACTATTATATATGCCAATAAATGTTATATTTATATTTATATATTTATTATAATAAATATAATATCCATATTAGAATAATATATTACATATTATACAACTATATATATATATATATATATATATATATATATATATATATATATATACATATACATATGGGTCAATGACGTGACACCTAAATTTTCTGTCCGTTTGCATTTTTTCAGTTAAAAATTGGTTTAAATGTATAAAAAAGATGTCATATATAAGAAGTACCTCTCCCACATATGTACCAACTTTAATTTTTCAAAAAACATTAGTTATTTGTAATTTTTCTGTTATTCAAAGTGTCAAAACATCATGTGGTGCGACTGTCCGGCCATAATTGTTGTTTTGGAAACATCTTTGAAATTACCCTAAATTTATTCAGATTAATTTTCTGCACTATTTGGCATGTTTTCCAAAGTGTTTTGTAATCCTGTATAAAACTGCAAAGCATTTGCATTTATATTTCCATAATAATATTCAAACAAACTTTGTCCAATAATTTCCATTTTATGAAATATCATGTGGTGCGACCATCAAGAAACTACCATTTTGGTACTTTTATGTTGAAATCCATTCAAAGATAGGACGTTGCATCACATAACAATTTGCCAAGGACCCATAGAAGCATCAGGCAGGTTTGTAACTCTCTTTCAAATTTGGAAAAAAATAACCTTTTGTATGTAGTTACCATATTTGGATATCATGTGGTATGACTTCAAAAAAACAATGAATATTAAGTTATTTCTACAAGCATTTATTTTTATTATAAATTTCATAGTGATCTTTCATGGGAAGCTAGCTTGTTTTGTTTAAGTGGCTAATTCTGTGCTTGTAAATTTTGACTTAATTTGAAAATATCATGTGGTGCGACCAAATATCATGTGGTGCGACCACTGCAGAGTGTTTTCCATTATAGATATATGTCCCAGATTCGCAGTTGTTGTGCTTTTATATTCAATTAATGGTTTATATACACAAAATACTTTATTTTAATATCATTTGGAATAGATTTTTATGTAGTTTGGGTCATTTTGAGTGGTTTATGTGTAATCTTTGTACAATATGAGAAAAAATGCAAAAAATAGGAATTTAGAGCATCTGATTTTAGTTAAACTATGCATTTATTAGTAATTTATTATATATTTATTAATAATTATTTTAATCTATTTTACCAGATTCCACTGCCTAGTAAAGTAAAATAAACGCTCATCATAGGCAGCATGTTAATTCTGACCCTGCAGTCAAGCAAAAACCCCAAATGTAATTTTCTGCTGTAAGAACGATGTTTATGATTTCATCTCAGAACCTGAGCCAGCAACTCTAAATTGACCCTTAGCGAAGACCCACCCTTAGTTGCTGTTGCTACTGTTGCAAACCATCTGACAAACCATGGCACTTTTATGCCACACGTCATGTTCTCATGCAGTGAAAAATACATCACCGAGCAAAGAAGACACTGACAACACGCCGACATACAAGACAGAGCAGGTTACTTTCGGTATTAAACAAAGTCTCAGAGTTCAAATTTTGTCATAAAGAAATTCAAACAACAAATACTGTTTTGTGGCTCTTTAATGTGTCATGACAGATCGCTGTAGCACCTCAGTTCAAGCGGCATGTGACCAATCATCTCTTACTAGTTATAGCACAAAATAAACATGAATGAACATCAGAAGGTATCTTGTTTCAACTGTGAAAAGATGTCAATAAACACCGACGCTAATCTACTCAAGTCAAGTCCACCAACGCTAATCTACTCTCCTGTCTGGTTTGTTTGTCGGACAAAAATGGCAGATTTGGCATTATGATTGCTCAGATTGCCTGTTAATCAAACTCCCGGCGAAGGGTCAACTGAGCAGCCAAGATTGGACACAGTTTAGAAATAACTGGGTCTAAAGAAGTGCCTGCAGTTAATGCCATATGCTGAACTTTTCACACATGTTTCTTTAAATAGATTTTTAATGATGTAAGGTCTTTGTGTCATTTGGAGCGACCACTCATCATGTGGTGCGACCGATAATAGCAATAACTGTATTAAATTAAAAATAAAATTATCTAATTTCTGTGGCTGAAATATGAATCACTGCTATAGTATGCTTAAGTGAATGGTATTTTAAAAATATTTTTCTCAGTTTTATGCAATTTACAGAAAAAAAGTCTGCTAACTACAATTAAGAAGGCAACTCTGAAATTATAGAACAAAAATATGAGATCATTATGTACAAAAACTCAAAAGAAATGCAAATACTTTGTTTCTAAACACTTCAATTACTGAGAACATCTAAAAAAATGTTAAGCATGTTAAGGAAATTAATTAATTTTAATATAAATCATGGTCGCACCACATGACATTTTTTAAGGCTACATCTGATTCATCTAGATGAAAAAACACTAAAATCACTTAATTTAAAATTCTAATATGAATTTATGTGTACACAACATTCTTAATGTTTGAAAAACTACAAAAGATATTATTATTATTTGTATTTTAAAATTTGCCTGTCGAAAATCCTTATAGGTCAATGACCCATATATATATAAACTTTATTGTAATAATATATAATATTGTGCGTAATCTGTCACACCCACTGGAGTCTCGTCAGCAGAGCACGCACGCTATGCGCTGATAGCTCTGAAGTAAGCTAACCCTGAAACATAACCTACTCCAGAGCAGGTTATCTTCAGAGAGCAAGTTGCTATGGCTACTTGCATACCCTGAAAGTTACCTCCATTTTTAGAACCGAAAGTTGAGATTATCCGCTTACTTACTCTTAAACATACGTCACATAACCTGCTTTCTGGAACACCCCCCCAGGTGGTGCAAAATGATCACAATGCAAACAAATAAAGAAACGCGCTGCAAATGCTCACAACACAACTAAATAAAGAATTTTATTTGCAGCGCGTTTCTTTGTTTGGTTGTGTTGTGAGCATTTACAGCGCGTTTCTTTGTTTGGTTGTGTTGTGAGCATTTGCAGCGCGTGTGTTGTCAAATTGATGAAGTTGTTTTCTTAATTTGCAGGTGTTTTTTTCTATTTGCAGTGCCTTTCTTAATTTGGTTGTGTTGTGAGCATTTGCAGCACGTGTGGTGTCAAATTGATGTTGTTTTCTTAATTTGCAGGTGTTTTTTTTCTATTTGTAGCGCATTGAGCTCTCTCAGCCACCGTAGATATCATATTATTTGAAAATATATCTCTGAAAGTCATTGAGGTTTTAATGCACTAGGGAAGATATGCCACTCCACAGAGCAGATGGCAGGTGAACATAATCTCCCACATACACCTGCTAAAGCTGAAGATTTTCAGCATGAGGTCACGGATCATGTTCAAGTTCACCATGCAGAGATAGTTGTGAAATTGCGTAAGCAGTGGGGCATTAGCTAGTTTTCACAGCTAAAATCTTTATTGTATATTTATTCATGCAACATTCTCATTCTCATTGCAATAAATGTCCAACATTTTAAGCTCATCATGGAGAAGAGATTAAATACAAACTACAAAAAGGACACAACCAATCAGTTATTCGATCACCTAACAGTTGTACACCTGCAGTCTAGATTAATCAGTTGCTAAATGTGCTGAAAGTCACTCTGTGTTGTGAGAATCATTGTTATTCTTTGCAGCATCAAACACTTTTGTTCATCATAGACTGTTTTACTCACAAAAGATTGTAAGTTTTTTTAAAACAAACCAAAAGACACAACTTTAGCTTAGCAGAAAATATAAAAATATAAACTAATTCAAGATATTATCAAAAACTATGGTATCCCAGTGATGCTAAAATAACAAGCTATTTGTGATATTTTTTATTAAAGGGTCATGAAACCCCAGACTAATTTTTCTGAGATTTTAGAAGAGGTGTTTGTGTTCCACATCATAGAAGACAATGTTAGCATCCGATGATTTTAACTGTTGGAGAAAACTGGTTAATTTTAAGCTTTTTTGCACTAATTTCATCTTCTACATTTCTGTTTAAAATCTACATTGTGTTGTCGTCACAATATGTGATGTGGCAATGGACTATAGAGACAGAGCGCAACGCGTCATAATCTGAAAACCACGCCCACCGGGGGGCGGGGGAATCCAACGCTCTCCATTGACTTTGTATTTCGGGAAGCTACCTCCTTGTCATTTCTGACTTATAACAAAAAACAGAGCAATGTCTAAAAGCTGATATGTAACAAGGTGTACTGTAAACAAGCTAAAAAACCCAGAACTATGTTTTTATAAGCTATCGACCCAAAAAAACAAGCGTTTAGGACACAAAAGTAGAGCGCAACGTGTCATATTACTGAGAACTGCGCCCACCGGAGGCAAATGTAATCGACGACAAGACCATTCATTATTTTTAACCATGTCAAAGGATTATTTAACACATCCTATGTGAATCTGAAAGGAGGAGATTTATTAAGAAACTAAATTTTATTGGTCTATGTCAGTGCCCCTTTTCCTAACCTTCTTTTTGTTGATCCAACTGAACGACCCAACGTGAAATACCCCGACATCTACAACTATTTGTGTTTTTGGGTAGACAGCTTATAAAAACGTAGTTCTGGGTTTTTTAACTTGTTTACTGTACACCTTGTCACATAGCAGCTTTTAGGCATTGGTCTGTTTTTTGTTATAAGTCAGAAATGACAAGGAGGCAGCTTCCCGCAATACAAAGTCAATGGAGAGCGTTGGATTGTCCAAAATGTATCACCGCCCTGCCCGACGGGCTACCTTAAATACAGGGCTCCCGCGGGTCCTTAAAAACTCTTCAATTTAGTTGTATCAAACTTAAGGCCATAAAAAGTTTTAAATACGTTAAATGGTATAAGAAATGTCTTAACTATAATTTCAAAAGGTCTTACAGTTGGGGACGGAAAGACAAGAATGGCGATACAGCTGGATTAAACTTCAAAAGGCAATGATGCAATTGAATAAATATGAGCGCTGCACGTTTCAAGTCAAAACGCACCGCAGATGTCTTTATGTGAATCCATCTGAAGGGAACCGACTGTCCTCAGAAATGTGTCATTGGCATTTTTATTTCATCTTACCTATAGCACCGTTTATGAGCGTGGACGGTGCTGCTTTGTGTACAGCCGCTAACAGGGAGTGTCTTCTTCTTGTTCTTCTTCTTTTGGTTTTTAATGGCGGGTTGCGAACCAACTTCAAAGGTGCATCAGGGAGTGTCCCTGAGGGAAACCGCTATATTAAGCCGCTCCTAAAGCGCCAGCTCGTGGCAGAGAATGAATTTGCATTTCCAATAAGCCTTTCTTGCTGTTTATGGTCAGATCAATGCAAATATCGACCCATGTTTTACGCAGCAAACACATAGAGTTGTAAATGAGAAAGAAGTTAATGTGCCTTCTAAAAATCTAAACAATCAAGACAGTAATATTTATTCGTTTTAAATTAATATGATAATTTATATGCTTGATTTATCCCTTTTCATAAAAAATGGTATAAAGGCTGAAATGCTGTTGTATAAGATTTTCCTTTTTGTGAAAACCTGTATCTGAACTGTAAATCATGTCATTTTATGGCTTAATACTGTATGTTACCATAGACGTTGTCCAACCCCGCTCATACTGAGTTTTTAAAAAGGTTCATAAATTGCCTTAAATTTATTTTTAAAAAATTCTGCAGATACCCTGTAAATAGTGAAATAAAATTCCTTCCTTGTTGATATTTGTGTATTGGAAATATTTTTGATTGACATTTAGACTCCTATCTGATGTTCTATATTTAAAAAAAAAAAAAAAAAAAAAAAAAAAAGTCTTTTTTTTTACTTGGGCTAGTTAAATTAATTTTCGGGCTACCAAAATCTGAGTACCTGCCCGAAGGGCTACCAGGGATTTTGAAATTTTGAGAGACCTGTGCTTCAGACTGTGAGATGACATCGCGCACTTTAACTGAGAGAAATGTTTATGGATCGAAGAAGAGCGTTTGTTTTTGCTTTGTAATAAGAGTTCGGTACAAACGCGATTAGTGAGTGTAACCGTTTTTACAGCTCGGTGACACAAGCCGTCAAAAGGCTTATATAAACACAGCAGAATAAGCTTAAAAAGTTATCAGAGGTGCAACAGCGCATTCATATATATGTTTTTGATGCAGAGTGCAAATGGCTGTGCATTTATTTGTGTTTTTAACTGGATGGGAGTGAAATGAAACTTTCTGAACCCAAAGCTGTGTGTGTTGTCTGTCTCCCCTCTTCCCCCTCCACTCTGCAGCGCACCACACCACATCCACTTTTTTAGCATTTTTTAAAACTGTGGTGAGAACATCTCGGTTACGTATGTAACCACGGTTCCCTGAATAGGGAACGAGATCCTGCAGTAACGTCACCGTATGGGAACACCCTTTGGTGTGACGAATGTCTGAAGCCCTGTACCATCCCGCCAATCCTATTGGCCAAATAGCACTTGGCACCGCCTTACGCATGCGTAAGCATAGTATACCTGCGTGCCACGCGCTATTTCGCTCAGATTTCATGGACTAAGGAAACACTATCAACGGTACGGAATGGCCTGAACCGCAGCATCTCATTCCCTATTCAGGGAACCGTGGTTACATACGTAACCGAGATGTTCCCTTTCATAGGTCACTTCCATGCTGCGGTGACGTCACCATATGGGAACACTATACCATCACGCCTGACGTACCTGAGATAGCTGGGATCCGAGGAAAGCATCTGCTCAAGCGGAAAGAACCCGGGAGCCAGGGGCCGTCCTCACATCCAGGCTGTAGAATTTAATGAAAGTGCTCGGTGAGGACCATCCTGCCGCAGCACATATATCATCCATAGAAGATCCACTAAGGAAGGCTTGCGACAAAGCCACCACCCTCGTGGAATGAGCTCATATTCCTAAAGGCAAAGCGAGCCCGCGCACCTCATAGGCTAAGGATATAGCCTCAACCAGCCAATGGGACATGCGTTGCTTTGTAACAGCACGACCGTTATTTTTACTCCCAAAACAGATGAACAGCTGGTCAGACTCACGCCATTGGGCTGTACAATCAACATAGATCTTCAGCATCCTCACAGGACAAAGGCTTATATTTTCTGACCCCGCCTCCGTGGGCGAGAAAGCTTCCAATACCACCTGCTGGAAGCGAAAAGGATTAGAAACGACTTTAGGAACATAATCAGGCCTTGGTCCCAGCAAAACCTGCACCAATCCTGGTGCGAAGTCCATGCACGAAGGTGAGATAGAAAGAGCTTGTAAATCCCCAACTCTCTTGAGGGAGGATAAAGCTAACAATAGGACTGTTTTTAGAGTCAGGATTTTTTCAGTCACAGTTTCCAAGGGCTCAAACGGACGTCCTGATTGCCCTTGTATTACAATGGATAGATCCCATGGTGGAACTCGCGCAGGGCGGAAAGGCCGCAGCCGTCGTGAACCCTGCATAAATCGAGATACCAGGGGATGATGGCCCACTGAAACGCCGTCTATGTACGCGTGGTTAGCGGATATGGCTGCCATGTATACTTTAAGAGTGGCTTGCGTTACTCCCTCTGAAAAACGGCTTTGAAGAAACTCCAGTACTGAAGCGATAGGGCAGTAAGCTGGATACATATCACGATGTCTACACCAGGTAGTAAACAGTTTCCATTTGAAGGCATATAAACTTCTCGTAGAAACCGCTCTAGAATTAATTATAGTCTCGGTAGCCTCCACTGAAAGACCGGGACATATTAACTCACTCCGCTCAGAGGCCACACCCACAGTTTCCATAAATCTGGCCGTGGGTGAAACCTGTTCTGAGTCCCCAGAAGGACATTCCTCACCAGCCTGCATAGGGGGCGAGAGCGTAATCCTCCTTGGTGATTCAAATAGGACACCACCGTTGTGTTGTCCGTCCTGAATAACACATGACGGCCATTCAGCAGTCTTGAAAAATGTTGGAGAGTTAGAAAGACCGCTAGCAGCTCCAATCTGTTTATGTGCCACCCTCGCTGTGCCTCCGTCCATGTTCTGTTGATAGCGTGCTTGAGTCTGTGATTGCGCTAATACCAGCCAATCGTCCAGGTAATTTAGCACACAAACGCCCTGGAGCCGCAACGGGGCCAGAACTGCGTCTATGCATTTCGTGAAGGTTCGTGGAGCCAGGGCTAATCCAAAAGGAAGAACACGGTATTGATACGCTTTGACCTCTAAAGCGAATCTGAGGAACTTCCTGTGTCTCTTGATGATCTGAATATGAAAATATGCATCCTTCAGATCGATCGTAAAAAAACAGTCGTTTGGTTGAATCTGAGACCAAATAGATTTTACCGTCAACATCTTGAATTTGCTCGTTCTGAGTGCAAGATTCAAACAGCGTAAATCCAATATTGGTCGTAAGCCTCCATCTTTTTTGGGCACAACAAAATATCGGCTGTAAAAACCTGACTCCATCTGAGAGGGGTGTACTTCTTCTATAGCCCCTTTCCTCAGCAGAGATGACACCTCTTGTCGCAGCACTGCGGTTTCTTTTGAACTCACAATCGTGGGAAGAATCCGGAGGCGGGCGGAGGCGGGCCTTTTCGAAACTGAATGGTGTATCCGTAACGAATTGTGCGTAATACCCATTGCAGAATGTCGGGCAGGCGTTCCCATGCAGCCCGAAAATCCTTTAATGGCCTCAAGACCTCCGTCTGCGGCTGTAATGTCTCCACATGTGTTAGAATTTCCACGCACGGAAAACTCGCGGCGTCTGTAAGAGCGGGAAGTACATGTGTCAAGGTCGCTGTGTTTCATTGTATAGGATCCTGAAGTGTGTTTACGGCAGGATTCATTCCAACAGGATTCATATCGGGCCCCGCTGCTGGCAACAAAGCGGCAGCATTGTGGGCCGTCATAAACGGGCTGTTCTTGCGGGCTGTTCGGGCTGACCCTTGGGCCGTCCCTTGCGGCGCCTCGGCAACCGCAGAAGCGACACGGCAGGGGTTGGATGCAGGGGCAACCTCAGAGAAAACTTCTACCCTCAAGCGCAGAGCTTTCAGTCGCAGGCTGTCACAGTGGGGATATGTCGACAGGCTGCTAAGCGCCGACTGCGCGTGATGCAGGCCCAAGCACACAACGCACCTATCATGAGTGTCCCCCGCCGTGATAAACCTGCTACACGGCTCCTTACATCTCCGATGACTCATCGCGTCCACGAAGAGGAGTTAAACACTGCTCGAGAAGAAACTATCGCTGAGAACGTGGGATGCTTTCTAGGGCAGTGGTTCTCAACCACATTCCTGGAGGACCCCCAACACTGCACATTTTGCATGTCTCCTTTGTCTGACACACCCATTTCAAGTCTGTGAGTCTCTACTAATGAGCAGGTGACCTGAATCAGGTGTGTTTGATTAAGGAGACATGCAAAATGTGCAGTGCTGGGGGTCCTCCAGGAATGTGGTTGAGAACCACTGTTCTAGGGCACAGAAAATTCACTTTCGCTTTCCTGAAGTAAATGAAATCTGAGCGAAATAGCGTGCAGCAAGCAGGTATACTATGCTTACACATGCGTAAGGCGGTGCCAAGCGCTATTTGGCCAATAGGATTGGCGGGATGGTACAGGGCTTCAGACATTCGTCACACCAAAGGGTGTTCCCATATGGTGACATCACCGCATTGAAGTGACCTATGAAAAGGAACTAACCAGTGCTAAAACAGGGGGTTTCATGACCCTTTAAAGAGGTCATATGATGGTGCTAAAAAGAACATTCTTATGTGTATTTGGTGTAATGCAATGTGTTTACGTGGTTTAAAGTAAACAAAAAAAACGCATTATTTTCCACATATTTTACATTATCTCCTCTAAGCCCCGCCTTTCTGAAACGGGTCGATTTTTACAAAGCTCATCGGTGTGAAACAGCGAGGTGTGCTCTGATTGGCCAGCGATCCAGTGCGTTGTGATTGGCCGAATACCTCAAGCGTGTGATGGAAATGTTACACCCCTTACCATAATATGAGGCTGCGTCCCCGCGACGACACAAAAACATTAAAAGCCATTTCAAATTAGGCATTTATTGCATCCAGTGGGGACATAATTACTGATTATAATGACTTATACTGTCTTTTTACGCGTTGCGTTGCATCGCGCCGCGTAAACATTACCATGTCTGCATTTGTGATCGGAGAAACACAAACAACAAGCACTACTTACACTCGCGTTTGAATAGTAACGTTAAGTAGCAGATTCTTTAAATAATAAAACGTACTTACTGTGAGTCAGAAGCACCAGACTGTCCTTGTAAAGTTGGAACTGCCCCACTTTTGAGTAAAAGCCTTTCTGCATGTAACAGTCATGGTCCAGCAAGTGCTGTGCGAGTAAACCTCACTCCCCTGATCTCAAGAGGCGCTCTAGCGACTGACGCTAGAGGCCGTGGCCTGTAGTTCCCGCACCGAAGACCGCGGTTCAAATGCCTCGGAGTGAGGCAAGTAGGACCGGTTGCACACAATGTTCAGAAAACAATCCTCCGTGAAACTCGAATATTTGTGTTGTACTGCTCTGGGACAGTGTTGTAAATAAAATTCAGCCACAGATTTCTTGTTATGTCCTCTTTTGTCAGGCCAAACAAAGTACTTTTTCTTTCGCATCCAAACACACAGCACCTCTCCACGACATGGCACCGGCGGAAGCAGCAACACTAGAGCGAGAAAGTGATGCCTTCTTTCTTTGCGTATACATTTGGGCGGTGTTATGCAAATCTTACCACATCGTGACGTAGAGATGTGGGGCATGCTAGAACGAGCCGTTTTAGGTAGGTGTGGTTAACTCTTAACTTTAATGAAGAATATCTCTTTGGATTTGAGACTTTAGTTTTTGCAACTTTACAGATCTTCTTTATCCACCAAGAGCTTGTAACACTCCAAAGAGAAAGGAAAATTTGAAATCGCATCATATGACCCCTTTAATAATGGCAACAGTTAAAAAATATGGAGTGTCTATTTACACTAAGTGCTAATAGCCCACCTTGTTGGCAAAGGATATTTACACTTCTCCCTTTTCACATCACATATCACATCAGAAAGGCATTTATTTTCAATCAAATAAAGGAAATAATCAAAAAGTGTAAAATAAAGTGCCTCACATGTGTTGATCGTTTAGATTTAGGGGTAGGTGTAGCGAGGGCTTTGCCAAATGCGGCATACATTTAATAATTTTAATAAGAGCATTTACACTCAATATATTATTGCATACTGTTTTATAAATAATAATGTATAGCTAATTACTAAGCAATAGACGCTATTTACACTAAGTGCAAATAGCAATGGATTCTCAGCAGCCCCGGCGCCAGGACGCATGACTTGGGGGGCTTTTATATTTCTTGGGAGGGGGGGTGTAATAATGAACTAACACTTTAATACATTAACTAACATTAACTAATGGAACCTTATGGTAAAATGTTACAATTATTTGTTATTACAGAATACGTTCACAAAAACACTTAAATTAAACAGAAAAGCAAGCAGGTGCACGATTTAACATGGCAGCCAATACAAATAGCCTAATTAATAACCGTTTCCTTACCTAAATCCTGCGTTTGGACCAGGCTCAGTTGCAGAATCACATCCCTCTGTGCTTCTGAAATTATTATCTTTATCTATATAGTGTAGTAGTTAGCTATCTCTTGTGTCGTACGTGGCCGCTTGTCAAGCATGAAAAACACATTTTATTTAAATTCTGAATGTTTTATCGTATACAGCATGCAAAGAGCGCTCCCTTTAAATATATTAAAAAACTGTCACTCATTCATCACGATCTTACAAAGATCAGTTTTAACCAATAAATGTGACAACACAATTAAACTTTTTTTTTAATGAAGTTACGAGCATGATATAACTCAGCACTGGACAAAAAGTGGTGAGTGCGTGGATTCCAACCTAAACACCTCTGATTGGCAAATCGCGTTTTAGAAATCAACAAACATGTCTGTGATTGGCCACTTTGCTCCCCTCTGCCAAAATGCATTGTAAAATCATTTGACGCTTTCCAAAGCAGAAGGGCAGATACACTGGATTGTTTGCCAAATCTATTTTCTATTATTACGAAGAAAACAGATCCTAGACCAGGAGTTATGGGCAGCTTTTCCATCTAAAAGCAATCAGTTAGACTATTTTACACTATGAGTTAGACTATTAGACACACTAAACTAAAGTCCGGCCGTCCCCCTCGGCACGGAGGGGGGGCACAGTGATGTCCGTGGGGGGGCAAAGCCCCCCCCGGCCCCCCTCTGGCGCCGGGCCTGATTCTCAGTATTGTACCTCAGTATTGTACATTATTAAACAGTATGCAATAATAATTTTAATTCAAATTATTAAATGGATGCCACCTTATTGTGACAATAAAGCTCTCTCTATGCCTACCCTTACCCTACCTGATACTTTGTTTTCAATTTTTTGATTATTTCCTTCCTTTTTATTGAAAATTAATACCTTTCCAATGTGATACGAGATTTGAAAAAGGAGAAGAAAGAGGTCGGCAAAAGGCGGATTCGAACACGGGTAAATCGCGTCAAAAAGACTACAGTATGCAATCCACCATCTACGCCACTGGAGCTGTCAACCTGGTCTCATGGCATAAACGTACCTGGGGGCACTTTTTAGTGAGACGCGAAATACGTACCAATTAGTACATATCACTGCAGTTTCCAAAACAAATGTCCACCGAGTGGTGCTAAAACACGGGTTCAATACGTGAACCCTGGCACGTTTTTATTACGTTGATAAAGGTACGTATTGCTGTGTTTTTATTGCATTGCTTCAGGTATTGCGGCGGTTCAGAATTCAAATATCTGGGGACTGTCACTAAAAGTTAATGCTCTATCGTGTTGGAAATATGCCCTACACCAAACCCAACCCTAAACCTACCCGATAGTGTTAACAAATGCAAAACTGATATAAAAACGCATTTGTTGATGCAACTGTGCCATTTGAACTTCCTTATATGCAGATTTGAACTGCTTTGTCAAACTGTAGTTACACAGGATTCGAACCGGAGCTCCTCACCTCTCAAGTATGTTTCCGTACTCCGTGAGCTACCGAACAAACCTTCCGTCTATGAAAACCCATAGATATGTGTGATGCTAACATTCAAAAGCATCAGTTTTCAAATCTACCAGCATATTAATATTGTTTTGAAGTCATAACATGATATTCTTCAAGTAATTGTGCGAAAATTATGCTTTATTAATTGAAACTTTGTGTGCCTCTAGTGTTCGTTTCTTTTGGAAACTGCAGTGATATGTACTTATTGGTACGTATTTCGCATCTCGCTAAAAAGTGCCCCCAGGTACGTTTATGCCATGAGACCAGATAGGGAGCTGTTGTATTGATTGCAGTCTTTTGTATTGTTCACTATCTCAATCACACGTTGGTGGGCGGAGTTAGTATAAATAGCCTCTGCCAACAAGGCGGGCTATTTGCACTTAGTGTAAATAGACACTCCGAAAGAGAATTCATTGCTATTTGCACTTAATGTAAATAACATATCACTAAGAAAATACTGCTGTTTTCACTTAGTGTAATTAGAATCCATTGCTATTTGCACTTAGTGTAAATAGCATCTGTCGCTAAGAAAATATGCTATTTTCACAGTGTAAATAGCATCAGTTGCTATTTTGAAAGGAAAGGATGTATGGTGTTCCATACTCAGAATTTGTGCTTTGCATTGCACCCATGCAAGTGCACACACACAGCAGTGAGTAGTGAAAACACATACACCGTGAATACACACCTGGAGAAGTGGGCAGCCATTTTTGCTGCAGCGCCCAGGGAGAAGTTGGTGGATCAGTGTCTAGTGATAATAGCATCAATCGCTGCTGCCTAAAAAATATTATATACATCAAATAACGGTGAAGCAATATTAATGCCAAATTCGTGGTGTAGAATTGCAAACTTTTAAAACAACTGCATTTAAAAGAACCAATTTAGATGGAGCATTCATGTTCAGTCTCAGTAAAGTATGACAGATCACGTTAGTCTCCAGCATCCCTCATATCCAGCAGTGCGCGCAAATAAACAACGCAATCAGATCTCGGTGTATTCCTCTGTCAGTACACTATTTACCCAGCAATCCTGTCAGTCAGTCACAATCAATCAGACACTGCTGTGCTCCAGGCCTGAATGACCTTGATCATATTGCAGATGTCCTCAGAACTTCAATTACACACCTGTGGTGACGTTAAGAATCAGTCATTCCTGCTGGCTCTGATACAAAAATAAGCATTGAGACCAGCTTTTAAAGTGATTCTGAAAGTAATTGTGTTTTTCACCACTATGAACTTTCAGATAACAATGACGCTGAGTTGAAGGTGAGGGACAGAGAGTAGAAAACAAACAGAAGAAGACATCAAGCTTTTGAATCACATTTCAGTCTTCAGGGTCAACACATCAGCCCTTATCTATAGCAACGGCTTGTACACGGTATGATCAGCAATTCAAAAAACAGCTTCATTGAGTTTCCCAGAAAGCTGTCAGTGTGAATTATTCAGCTCTATTAAGGGTGAAAAGAGATGTGAAGCAAAGATAGACACCTAAGAATCTGAAAATTACACAATGTTCTCAGCTAATGTTCAGGCAAGATTAATGTTCTGACAAGGTTCTCTCAAAGTTATAAACAAACATGCAGTAACGTCATTACCATGTTATCTGGTTTATTGTTTTGACTATATTCTTGATCTGGGAAATGCAACTCAAATAAAATGTTGATCAAAAAAAAATGTTATCTGGTTTATTTTGTATCTGGTATGTTCCCAAATCATTAGCACAAAAATGTTTTACATTGTTCATGTTTTTTTTGTTGTTTTTTTTTTAAATTAGAACGTTTGTCTAAAAATTTTTAAATGTTACACGTTTCAGAATGTTCAGAGAATATTCAAAACTAACATTTCCATAATGTTTCCAAATGTTCCATCAACGTTATTTTTCAAAAATTATAAACATTCAAAGGACACTCGGATATATCTTTGTTCAAGATTGTGTATCTATGACAAAATATCCTTAGTAAGGGAAGAATCTACTGTAACGTCAGGTAACAAAATTGCAAAACATTGGACACAGCAGGAGCGCAAAGTTGGGTCAAACATTCAGTCGGTCACATTGAACTGAGTGTGCTTTTTACACATCAGTATGCGGCTTGAACCGGCCTTGGGCATCGTTTCTCTGAATTCATCTTCTAAGCAAACGGTAAGAAAAATATTTATGAAGCCAGCTCACAGAATCAAGCACAGGAGGACTATAATTAAAGAGATGAAGCTGTTTCACTCTGTGTACTACTTTGTACTACTGTCTGTGGGCCAGACAGGCCGTGACATGTGTGTGCTTATGTTTTGAGAGGTTAAGGCTTGCAGTGCCACTGGAGTCGCTGGTAAAACATTATTATCAAGTGGATTTAGAGAAGAACATGCTGTGGGTCAAATCATTGTGTCGGCCCCCAGGGATGTGAAACTTTACCTCAGGCAAAGCTGAAAGAATATCTCTATATCAGTCTCTGTTGGACCGTACTGTTCCCCTACCCTGGGGGGATGGAAAGTGTGCTGTTTCTTATCACAAAGTGCAGAAATGTAATAACTAATGAGCAGGATTGGAAGCAGATTTAATTAATTATACAAAACACATGAACATATTAACATACAAATTAGAGCTAGAAGGCAGAAGGCAAAATTCTTAATTCTAACGTGGAGGCCAAATCATTTTAATAAGAAAATCACTCTTATGTTTAAAGAAGCACAAGTGCACATGCATTGAAACGGCACTTCAGAATATAGATTTTGTTATTTAGAGTTAAAGCTTAAAACAGCTTTTAGTTTTTATCATGAAGCTCATGGTCCTTATGTTATTCCAGAGCTGTGAATATGTGAACATCGCGACTGAGTTGTTGAATCAATAAAAAGAACTGGTTCATAAGAATCACTTGTTCATGAATCAGACTTCACTAGCTGTACTTCTGTTTTTGCATGCAGCTCGCAAGAAAAACTCAATAGAAAAATGTTTAATCAATTGGCATCCTTAATTTATTCTAAATGAGACAGTATGGTAGTAGCAATACACAATGCAGTGCAAAAGTAAAAGAAAGAAGTCACTTTTTTACTAAGTGAACAACATTTACTTGGCCATTTAACTATAGATTTACTGATAACCAAGTTTGAAGATAACACTGGCTCAACAATCAATAGCTCAGCTCCAGTCGGATCAGTGGGATCAGTGATGATGACATAATATCTGAAAGGCCATTACACACGTTGTGGTTTCCATGGTGATCATGAATGTACTTTGAGAGATGCAATGGTGAAGTTTATTCAGTCTCTTCTGATTAGAACATTTGTTTGAAACGCAACAGGGGAAATTGTATGTTTTGACATGGTTGTTATGCCTTACGGTGCCTTTCCTGGCAATGCTCTTTGGCGCTCACTTTCAGAGCATTCTGGGCCTGATTGATTGCACTCTGTAAACTATCTGCAAGAAGGAACAATTCACTTAATCAGTGGATCTTAGAGATTGACAGTAGAATTTTAATAAGAACACAAACTGTTTCTCTCATTCTTTTAAATGGGTATTCAGCTGCTACTTTGTAAGCCTTAAAGGGATATTTCACCCAAAAAAAACAAAAATTTGCATTTTTATTTACTCACTATCATGTGGTTCCAAAACTGTGTAACTTTCTTCTGTCACTGACAAAAAATAGAAGACATGAAAAAAATAGGATTTTGAAGAACTGGACTTCTGTACATGCAATTTAAAGATTCAAAAAGGCCCTAGGTCTACCTATTACCTTCATGAGAGTCATAAACCTTTACCTTCACCCAATTCATTCATAAAATTCATTCAGAAAACTCTGAAACACAAAACACAACTGTTTTAGGAAATGCAACAGTTCTACTGTGGCTCGCTTTAGAACTATTTTTCTTGGCGGCATAAAGAAAAAACAGTCAATACTGACAGTATTGTGTCTAAAGGCCAATGCTGACAGTCTCCAGATTACAGTATGTCACTTCTCAGACATTTCAAGACCCAACAAACACCGATTCAACATGTTCAACCTGTGAAAATAAGGGCCAATCAATGCCAACAGATGCTGACTGGGTTAATGCACTTGTAAGACTTGAAGAACCTAAGACACTTTGATCTTCTGAGATACGGAAAATACACACAGTGCATTAAGATATAGACATCTGTTTCGACATCTCACTGAGAGAAGATGCAAGAAAAGTCCCTACTCACCTATCCTTTTCATCCACTTCCTTCATCTCACCCATCTGTGATATTCACAGCCATGTTTGGTATCATTTGAATTGTCTCTGTGTGACTGGTACAATAGTCTCAATCTTACAAGATGTAGGCTAAAAGGTAATAAAGATCCTAAGAGTTTAGAGATATTTTGCTCACTGTATAGGGTGTGTCATTTCCCAGTGTCTTTCAACCAAATGATAATCTGTCCCCAAAAGGTGTAAAACTCTCAATGTCAGGGACTTGATCAATGCAAATTCCAATTTTTAGTTCCTGTCTCTATTTGGAAGATGTTTGTCTTGGTCTGAGTACTTAAAGAAATCTTGCAAGAAGATCGGGGCGCTTCTGTAGCCAGATGAGCCCGTAGCGTGGAGTGTGCCCATACACTCCATACTATGTATTTTACTGAAGTCAGGTATGCATCCTTTATTCTTAGTTTATTTTGAGGATTTGATGTCTTCTATTGATTATCTCTGAAGTGAATATGTAATTGGCATAATACATATTTATCTGAATGATAATAAATTGTCACATTTAAATTGATTCCGTTTACTCTGAAATGATTGACTCTAGTAGATTACGTTGTATCCTTGTTACCGCATTTCTGCGCCAGGTTAGAGAGCCGGCTAACACTTGGTATTAGTTCAAATGTACTTAGACTCTAAGGGATAAAAGGGAATTTCCGTTTAGGTCAACTGGATGTTATTCAACCAACCTAAAGCCTAACCTCTATTTACTGTAATGTTATTCTAGCTAAGTGTACATGGGAAACCATGGAACGACCAAACCAAAGCTACTATTAGAGAAAGTCAGCTTATATCTTAGTAGTGGTTGTGTCCTCTGACTAGAGATAATGTTGCTTTATTCAAGTGTGTGAGAAAAAAGATTCCAGCACTACTTGTGATGAAGGACACTTTATTACTTAAACAATACCGACGCGTTTTGGCCTAAGAGCCTTCCTCAGGGTATTCAACACACATTATACACAGACATTTAAAGAGCACATCTCCATACTGGATTACTCATTCACAAATTAGCAACAGCTGACAAGCTTAACTCAAGTCATCACACTGATTAATAGGAGTTAACTCTCCACAAGTAACAATCAATCTAAGTACATATCAAATGAACACACATTAAAAAACATACATTACAAAATCATACTTAAAACCATCATAGAAACTCTTTAAGAGAAAAATCCTCGTTCATACCTTTTGGAAATAGACTTTTCAAATAAAAAATCCAAAAAGCTTCCCACTTCTTCCTTATATATTTATCCACAACCTTATTTTATGGTTACATTCACAAAAATGTCTTGCAACAGGACTCTTTAGGTCCTTTCTATTTATTGCACTTCTATGCTCCGTGATCCTTTCCTTTAATGAATGCAATGTTTCACCAACATAAATTTTATCACGTGGACATTGAATTGTATAAATCACATTATTTGTCTTACATGTTATAAAACTCTTGATAAAAATAGGACTTTTATTATCAGGATGATTACAAAAACTTTACATTTTTTGTGAATTTACAATTAACACAATTGCCACATTTAAAACTGCCCAATGAAACCTGACCTGTAAGAGTATTTTGTGGAAGTTTTTTTATAGAACACGCTTTTACAAATCTATTCCTTATATTACTAGCCCTTTTATACGTAATTAATGGTTCTTTATTAAATACCCCATTAAGTTTTGAATCATCTTTCAGAACGTACCAATACTTCAGTAAAATATCTTTAATGTTAGTTGTCTTTGGGGTATAGCCTATGTAGTACAAAAGATAAGGTCTGGAGTAATCTTAGGGGTTTTTTTTAGAATTCACAAGCATCTAAAGTATTAGTCAATTACCTCTGTTTAACAACCAAGACCGGTGAGTATGTGACTGTGAGGTATGCTAACGGCCGATGCAATATGAATGAATGAGTACAATCAAAATAGGAGTCAAATAGGATAAACTAATGCCTAGAAAATTATATTATTTTGACCAATGATCAATTGATATTTCAACCTAAATTCGAGGTTATAATAAAATGGAGTCAAATTAGAATTTAACTTAAATAACTCTGTGCACTAAAATGATAGAACATGAAGGAAACCTTCAGCCATTATTGGATACCTTCGTTGGGCCAACTGCGTGGACCTTACACACTGATCAGACAAAACCCATTAAACGTGTCTGTTGCTGTTTATCTGCATCTGTCGATGCAGTGTGAACTGGCCTTAAAATGTAGGCCGCTTAATATTAACTAAAACATGGACTATTTCTAAATTCTTTAGTTTTTCATTAGATACCATTGGATAAAGTGTAAAACAGTGATGATTTTAGGAGGACAAATGAAAGCGGAGCAGGTAGGTGAACATGGTATTTCAAAACCAGACTGTCTGACCTAAAACTGGACAGATGATCACACTATATAGAACACTTTTATTGAACTTTTATGGTGTTTTTGAGTTTTAAAGCCCCGTTTTCTATGGTTGCATGGAAAAGAACAACAATTCTTCAAAAATTTTCCTTTGGGGTCTCATGGGAGAGTCACAGGTGCTTGGAAAGACATGATGAAAGTAAATGAAATATTTTCATTTTTGGGTGAACTACTCCTTTAAATTCTTCACTTCCCAAACTGTGAAACAAGATAATACACCATTCACAGTTTAAACTCAGCCTGTTATTGGAATAACAATTCTCCAGCAAACAGCGTGAGCCAAGCACGCTTTACTGATGCCCATCCATCCCCTTCCACATAGACAGAACTTTCTCAACACTGTCAAGGGGATTGCTTGGGATAGGAAGGTTGCAGCAATTCTTTGATGCCGCAGCAGGATTCCATTAAAGATGTGTGGTATGAGACAATGACAGGCTTTCAGAACTGCACTTCACATTGTGGTAGTGCTGGCGAGAGACAAAGAGACAGAAGGAAAGAAGAGCGAGAGAGTGAGGACAGCTAAAAAGGGCATGTTTAATGAAGTCCCAGAACAAAAAGAGGTATACACACTCTCACACTCCAAAAGAGCAAGTGCAGGCCTTTGTTTTTATAAGCTTCCAAGGAAATGTTTAGCACAATATGCATGTGCACGTTAATGATAATAATTCCTTACGTTTATATACAGCTTTTTTCACACTCAAAACATTTTAAAAAGAGATCTTCTGAATCTTCTGAGCCCCCGCCAGTGATTAGAATCTACCTGGATGATGCAACTCCAGACAAAGAGCACAAGAATGCACTCCACACACCAGCTAACAGTGAGAGGAGATGGAGATGGTTGTAGGCAAACAGTGAATGTGATGGTTAGGTGGTCATGGGATTTTTAGTATCCAAAGAGAGTCACGACCTAAATTTGACTTCTGATCCAAAAGACGGTGCTTTTTTTTTTTACATGTCTCAATCACTGTGCTGGGGCAGTAGGACCCAGAACAGCAGAAAAGAATACAGCAGGAAAAAATCCAGTAAATACAGCAAAAAGATTTTATATTTTCTAGTTAGTTGTGAATATTAAACACATTGATACTTGAGCATGTGAAAATAGCTTTAATGTATTAAATATTAAGACTGTTTGTTGTATTAAGTTCTCATCTATTTGATTCCAAAGTAAAAAAAAAAAAAAACAACAACAAAAAAAAACCTGTTGTATTATTTATACGCAGACTCAAGAATAATTTAAAAGGTATAAAATTAAGTTATATCGACTGGACTGAGGTGCTGGTGGTCCCATCCTGCATAAGGGCATGAATAATTAATATTGTTGCATTTTGCCAGTTTTATTTACACTGTTATTTTGAAAGCAAGTTGTTTTGCGTCACCTGGAGTTAATTTTCTATGAATTGTTTGGGTTTAGAAATTATACACTGATTGTAACCATTTTTGTGTTTTGTGTACCAGGTGTTGAGATGTGGGCTGTTTAAAATCTGTTTTAAAGGTGTATAACATTTCACGTTTTTTAAATATTGTTGGTTTAAATGTTTTTAGGTGACACTGCAACAGATTTGTATGTTAATCTAATTAACATTTACTATTATTATGCATATTTTACTATTATTATTATTATTGTTGTTGTCTCAAGCAGCATATGGCATATTGAAGATTCAGATATTGTACTGAGGAATGATATGATACTCTAATGAAAATTGCAGCTGAATGGTGAAAGTTACTATGGAATCCCTCGGAGTGCATTAAAAATGTATCAAAGGCTGTCAAAGTAGCCAAAGAATGTTGAAGTACCAAGTCAAGCAAAAAAAATCTGGAGTATTAGTATGGACTACCTTGAAAACGCATCTTTCCCAAGGATGGATTGCTGATACATGTCAGCTTCTGTTACTATTTGTGGGAGACAGACATGCCTGCTCTGTCATTCAGTGTCAGTCAGCAGCATACTGAGATGAAAGTCTGTCAAGGCGTACAGTGGTTTAATCAGAGATTTGGGGTTTGATGTTGAAAGCAGAGGCCACTAATGGATTCAATAGATGTAGAGTCTCCAGAGAGGGGACTTTGAGCAGCAGGGATTACATGAAAAAACACCATGTTAGTTCAGTATAGCCATATAAACCCACTAGTGATTGGGGCAATGCATGCATGGCAAGAAGTCAAAATCCCTTTGAGACATTTTACACCATCAAAGAAAAGAAATGTCTTTATCTTGATTGATTTATTTTTTTTATTTTTTGGGGGGAACTGAGTCTTCAAAGTACACAAATATATTTCTGATCGATAGCAAATAGCTTTCTTTGACTAAATATGAATGCATTTGTGCAACAAAAAATAAATAAATAAAAAACAGTATGCAATATTATTTGATTTGCAGCTCTGTTATAGCAATACGATTAAAATAAGAAAACACAAAAGGGAGTGTGTATACTTTAAGTTAACTGGGAGCTATATATTTGTCCAGAATGATGCTGAAGGCATACCAAACCAAAAAATAATTTATTGCCAAAGGAGCAAAAATAGACAGAGAAACAGAAAGAGATACAGGGAATGTAAACAGCTTCTCCAAAATAACCATCTACTTACACACCTTTTCAGGTACATTTGCCTCATACTTTTTTAAAAATCTTTTTACATTCTCTCCCCACTATCACAAGAACTATGAATCACTAAGAGCTAGCAAACATTATAAAATGCAATTGCATTAATGTTGATATTTTCTTTTAACATGGACTTGTTTTGATATTGAATGTTTGTTAATATAAGGTAGATTTATGTAAAATCCAGTCAGTCATGTAACCTATATTATTTTTTTCAGGAGCATTTTTCATATTTAATAAAGTACACTTTAGACAAAATATTGCAGTCAGTTTTTTCTCCAGCAACAAAAATAGTTCCAAACAATGCCACAGAAGAACAAACCATTGGGCGTTTCTGAGCTTCACATACTTTTACCGACTACTTTCAATGGAAAGTAGGCCTATCTCAAGCCTGCTTGAAAACTTTCTAAATGTCGCTAGATTGTTTTATGTATATATCAGCATATACTGGTAAGTCTCGGAAGCTAGATTTGTGTAGTTGCTAGATTTGTCACTTTTATTTTTTTTTAGAAAAAGTCATTAAAGGGATCTGAAAAGTCATTAAATATCACAAAAATATTGTTAAGTTGGCTACACAGTCTAAACACAGTAATTGTGTTTCGTTCCAGTGAACCAGTGTTTTTGAGTGAATCATGTTGAGTGAATGATTCAGTGACTCAGAGACCATCCCTGCATCCCAATGTGCATACTATCCACCCTATCTGCACTAAACAGTATTGAAAATTAACTATCACATCGAATTTATGATGGATAGTATGCACATTAGGACGCAGCGAATCACGTTTCGTTCTTGAGTAAATCAGTGTTCAAATGAATCAGCTGACTGAATGATTTAATGATTCACTCATAAAGACAGTTATTGCCACCTACTGATGTAAGATTGTAACTGGAAAAATGCAAAAACTTGGCAGTCCGTCTGGAACATATCATATTTGATCTTCCTTTTAAACAAATACTTTTGCCTTTTCAAATACTATATAAATTAGGAGACTTGACACAAATCAGTTATGATTCTGTTCATAACTGATTTGTGTCGAGTCTGACATATGTCAGATTTGCTTTAAATGTACTGCAAACTCCAGCAACATTCTTAGGGTCAGATTTAATAACAGCTTGTGCCAGCATAAAGCCTCTTTAGACGTTAAAAAATTCAGGCAGGATTTACTAAAGACTTGAGGTGGAAAAGGTTTTGTGGCTAACCTTATTGCATACAACGTCCCTTTAAGGCTAGTAATTTCACTCGGCAGCCATCTTTGAAATGACTCTTGGGCAGCTATTTCAGTCATACAAGTACAGCTCCTAACTCTATGAAAAAGGAAACATCAAATTCTCCAAAGCTGTTCACCAAGCTTACGGTTAAATTCCATATTTGAATCATCAGTGAAATCTGGCAATGTTACTGTGTCTTTTTTTTTTTTTTTTCTTATGCTCAAATAGCGTTAAGACAAGCCAATGCACACGTTCGGTCCTAAGTGTGTGTCTCAGAACGCTGATTGTTATATAGCAGAATTCTATATAATTCTATTGGAGCTTCTAACAACAGTTTCAGTGACGCAATGACCAATTAGCAATTAGCTGCGGAAAATATTCTGCCATATTGTGTGCTGCACATTCTTCCATTCATAAGTAACATGAATGCACTGTCTTTGTATATCTAAATTCTTTGATTGCATATGCATTTGTAGGAGTTTCCTATTCAGGCACAAATTTTATGGGAGCAGAGTATTTAAATAAATCATGCAAGGTTTTCAGTAAGTCAGTTTATTAATGCCATTTTTTAATGCCCAAAAAACATGTCTTAACTCATTTTGCTTCTGTGTTGTTAGTAGTTCACCCACATCTGATTATCATGCACTGCGTCCGAAATCAAATACTTCCCTAGTATATAGTACATGAAAAACATTATATCAATGGAGTAATATGTATGAATTCATAGTAACCTAAAAAAAGCAGGTGAAAAGTACCCAGATGACCTATTAGTTCTGGCGATATTCTGAATTGCACATCTGATGGACACTTTACTATCCTATGAGGCCATGGAAGAGGATTTATAAATGACAATGAAGCGACAAATGCCAAGTTCCGTCTTGAAACTCTAGATGGCACAGGCTGATGGGTCATTAACGCAAAATGATGATATTCACAGCGTTAAACTACTTGGCACAAGCTGATTAGTTCATGTTACATACACAGCCAATGAACTTGCTGCTTTACATTTAAATGGCTGGTTCCTCTGAAACCCTCCACCTTCCCCAGCTCCACCTGTATGGATCTGCTATGGGTTATTATATATGCTATTTGTGCAGCAGCAGTATGTCTTAAATACTCACAGCTTCTATTCCACCAAGACCAAATACATTAACATTGTCAAATCCATTGCTGCCATATCATGCTGAATTACCATGCACAGAAGAAAAAAATGTGGTTGAACTATCCTTTATATATAAGATATATAATGCCATACAATGGATTTTGAGTTTCATTTTGTATTGTGGTCTAAAATGTGCATACGGTAAAGAAATTATAAAATCTTTTCTCTCCTTTCTCTGCACCCAGGGTGATCAGTTTAATGGTGAGTGCCAATACAGGGAGTGATGACATCAAGCTGACACCTGCTCTGATAAATTCATGATTGTAGAGGGCATTTTCTCTTTCATGTCATACAGTATTGCAGGGAGATCTCCCTCCTACGCAGGGTACATACAGAATGATGACACCAAATTTGAAAAGCTCTTTGAATAAGGAACATTATGAAAAGGAATAAGAGATGACGACTCAGCGAGGGTCCTGTTGAATCCTCTTAGTAATTAGATCAAGGTAGATATGGCTCTGCATCTCAGTCCTGCTGGGGCAGTGTGACCCCACGATCAGTTCCGAACGTGATATGAATGTTCAGAAGGAGAATAGGAACATGGGAAATGCAGCTCGGGGGGGGGGGTCTAATTTTATATTAGTCTATAGGTTTTAAAATCAAGATATTGAATTTAACAGTTTTTCATGCCATTTACATCTGGCCTAGAGTTAAAATAACAGTCATTAACTATACTGATTTTAAGTGTCACAAACCTCATTTCACAATGTGGTCTCCAGATGCTTAAGTGTGCATAACAAAGTAACAATTCTTAATTTCAAGTTGAATATTACAGTTGAAAGTTGTCTTAAAGGGGTCCTATTATGCTATTTCACTTTTTGAATTTTAGTCAGTGTGTAGTGTGTATGTTTGGGTATAAAAAAGATCTACAAAGTTACAAATCTCAAAGTCCACTCCAAAGGGAGATATTTTGTTTTTTAAAAAATCCCTTTTCAAGAACTACAACGAACGGCTCGTTTGGACTACAAGGTTGTTTTCCTGTATTTGTGACGTCACAAATTGGCCCAGTAGAATATCATTAAAATAAATCCCGCCTCCGGAAATTCAAATGCACGTTTCAAAATCGAAACCTGGTGCTGGTGTTTTTATATCACTGTATTTCTGATGGAAACCGACTGTCTTCAGAAAATTTTGGATGTCATTTTCATTTCATTTTGCATGTAATGTCTGATAAAGCAGCGTTTGTGAGAGGAGCTCTGCTTTGTGTACAGCTTTACCGGGGAAACCTCGCTCTCTCCCGGTTCAACAGTGCCTCCCGCTGGTAGAGAATGAATTTGCATATATATGCCGCCACAAATAGTGTAACTCTGTACGTGGGACTATGGTATAAATAAATTCAACTGTATAACAGTTTCACTGCAATTCATGTTATAATGTTATAATTAAAGAACAATAAACATAATACATATTACCGTTGCACTTATCTGTACATAGTAAATGCATTTATTTTTAAGTTGTTGTTGACATCCTATCTAAAATGTGATTTAGCCAAAAAACAACAACAATATCGTTACCACTTTAATATGTCTTGCAATATCCGTGCGTGCACAGGTTCTGCGCGATCCTCTTGTTCAATATTCTCAGGGTCTGAATTGATATGGCAATATTGACTAACTTGCTGCTTTGGCAAGGGGCGGGGCAGTACTGAAACACCGTCTAAGCTGTTCGCCAATCACAACGCACTGGGACAGCTAACCAATCACAACACATTTCGTTTTTCGGAAGGCGGGCCTTCATCAAACTCGGAACTAATCGAGCCTTTTGTGCCAGGCCGGAGAGGAAGGTATTGTAATAATGTAAATTATGTGAAAAATAATAACCACCAAGCACGAGAGCATGTTCTACTACACCCCCAAAACAAAATCAAGACTTTGTAAAAGAGCATAATAGGACCTCTTTAATTTGGTGAATGATTCATTAGAATGATTATTTAGAATTTAGAATTAGAATGATTTAAGCCTCTTAGACCCCGTTTACACTAGTGCGTTTTCGTTTTAAAACAGCATTTTAGAATGAAAACGATCCTCGTCTACACTGGCGTTTCTGCTGCATTTCAGAAACAATCTCCGTCTACACTACACAACCGAAAACGCATGTCACGTGACCATTCATGCAGGTACAACCATAGATATGTATAGGTAGATTCCTATTTAGATGACGGACATGTCTACGTGCTTGGAGTGGTCGAATGGGGAATCTACCTATACACATCTATGGGTACAATTATGAGCATGATGTTATTGCTTACACGGTCATCAAGGATAAACAGTGCGAATGTGGGCAGCCACGCCATTGTTTTCAAAAGTCTCCGTTTTGGTCCGTGTACACTGAAACGCAATCCCAGTGTTCCCTTTCGATTCGGTCACTCTACATTGCTATGGGAAATACCCTTTCCTCAAATACTACTGAAGCCTTATTGAATCATGCCAGTGAAACTGGCCAATGGCGTTCAAGCATGCAAAATATGAGTGAAATAGTCCCACTCTATATAAGGCGGCGCTTGTACATCATCCATTCAGAATCTTTTCCTTCAGCCAACCTTCTACGAGAAGCAAGAAGCCTATCAAGAAAGAACTACTCACCGTGATCTACACGCTGCAGTGGACACGCCTTCTCTTCCCCTGCTGTGTTCCGGTGAACTTCGGACTCGGAAAAGCCAATCGAATCTTCTGATGGCCACGAATCGTGCGTCTTCTGCCTGGGTCGCGCCCACCCAGAGGCGGCACTTGGGGGGTCGGACTGCCCCCACTGCAGAGATATGAGCCTCCGGACTCTCAGGTTCCATGTGGCCATCGTCCAAGGCGATGAACTCACCCAACTAACTCTGCCACGCTCTTCCTCTGCAGCCTCTTTCGAGCCAAGGAGAAAAGTGCCGCGAGCTTCTGGTGCGGATCTGTCAGGGTCAGGTGATGAGCCCGTGCCGTCTCAGTGCCCACGTGCTCCTCACCCCCCTGCTGTAGGTCCCCTTCCAGTGTGCTTCATGACCGCTGATCTCCACCCCTCCCCCGACCCTCAAGATGTGGTGTCCTTGGGTGCCATGGAGGGCGATGAAGAGGCGGATGATGCCATTTCGGTGGCAGCATCTGCGAGAGAGGAGTGGTCTAACAGTCCGCTGGATTACACTGCGCCCCACGGCAGCGACGCGGGGGACCTCCATCACAGTGATGTTGAGCTCCTAAGCGTCCTGTCCAAGGCAGTTGATGAGCTCGGTTTGGAATGGGCGCCTCCTGCCGAGCCAGCCAGAAGCCGTCTGGACGAGTGGTACCTCCAGTCGGATCGCGGCCCAAAAGGACACCCCGCAGAGACCCGGCCCCTTTTTCCCTGAGGTGCACGACGAGATAAAGTCGTGGAATGCACCGCTCACCAGTCGGGTGCACAACCCGGGATCCTCCCTCCTGTCTTCTGTGGATGGCGCTGAAAAAAGTGGGGTATGTCAAACTCCCCCTCCGTGGAAGAAGCCCATCTCTGTCCTTCAGCCACAGCGAACTGGAGAGTGAGAAACAAGGCGTATCTCCCCTCTAAACCTTGCCGCGCCACTGCAAACCTCACCGGCAAGGCTTTCTCCACAGCAGGCCAAGCAGCTTCAGCACTGCACGTGATGGCGATACTCCAGGTGTATCAGGCCAAGCTGCTAAAGTCTCTGGATGAGGACAGGCCGGACTCTGAAGTGTTCAAAGACCTCTGACACGCCACAGATCTGGCCCTCAGAGCGACGGAGGTGACAGCTCGAGCGATCGGCCGCAATATGGGGAATCTTGAGGTGCTAGATCGTCACCTGTGTCTTACTCTGACCGAGTTAAAGTACTCAGAGAAAACGGCCCTTCGTTGAAGCGCAGAAGCAGTCGAAGGCCATTAGCCACTTCCTGCCAAACTGCGCGAATCCTCCTGCGCGTTCCTGCTCCTCCTCAGCGCAGCGTGCGGGAAGACCGCATGTCACTTCTGCTGCTGCTCGGCGCGAACATGAGCCTGCGGTGACATCAAGACAGCCGTTGCCGAAGCGCCGTCAGGGCTCGAAGGGCCAGAGACCCCGCCCTGACAGACACGGCAGGCCACCGGCACCAGAATCAAAGCCGCGTTCCTGATGCTGTCTCTCAGAGGAGGAAAGCTGCACCCAGCACCGAAGACAAGCCACTGAAGAAGTCCGCTCGCTCCACTGTGTGTGCTCACCACGCCCCCCTGCCTGTTGCGGGTGACGAGAGCAATTGTCATGTTTGTGTTTTGACTGTTCCACTATGCAGTGCAATAAAGTCGAAAAACATACAAAACTCATCTCAATATCAGGGTAATTTTCCTCCTCTCACTCCCCTCTCCCCCATCACTCTCACACTTGTGTGGTACTAAACTCCCCGCCCCCCAACGGCAAGTTATCCCTCACAGTGTGCAGTCCACCTCGCCCGCTGTCACAGTTCACAGAAGCGTGGCAGGCACTGCCAGGGGTATCAGAGTGGGTTATGAAATCAATAAAGAATGGCTACGGGGCTTCAGTTCTTCCGCAGACCGTCCCATTTCAATGGTGTGTTAATGTCCACTGTACGGGAGCGGAATGCCTCAGTTCTGCGAGAGGAAATACACAATCTTCTCGCAAAGCACGCTGTAGAGACAGTGCCCCTCACAGACCGCGAGAGCGGCTTCTACAGTCGTTAATTTCTGGTGCCAAAGAAAGACGGCGGTCTCTGCCCAATTTGCATTCGAGGGGATAGCGTACCAATTCACGGTCCTGCCCTTCAGTTTATCCCTGGCCCCTCGTATGTTTACGAAATGCATGGATGCTGCGCTCTCTCCTCTGAAGCAGAGCGGAATGTGCATCCTGAACTATCTCGACGATTGGCTAGTCTTAGCCCAATCAGAGAGAGCGCTGCTCAGCGACAAGCTCAGACTCCTCGCTCATCTTCAGAGCTTAGGGCTGACTGTGAATATGCAAAAGAGCATGCTGGTACCGAGCCAGAACATCTCCTTTTTAGGAGTGGAGCTGAATTCAATCAGAGTGTATCTGTCGGAGGAGCGCTCACAAAAACTGATCAGCTCTCTCACAGTCTTCAAGTTAGGGCACTCTCCCCCACTGAAATGCTTTCAGAGGATGCTCGGCCAGATGGCTGCTGCCTCGACAGTGTGAAAACTAGGGCTCCTACATATGCGACCGCTTCAGCTCTGGCTAAAGAGCCGGGTGCCACAGAGCGCATGGCGCACGGGCACCTTGCGCATCAAAGTGACGCGCGACTGCTTGCATACGCTGACCCCTTGGCGCAATATGACTCTGTATCGCCAGGGTGTTCTTATTGGCCAAGTGATCAGGAGAAAGAATGTTATGACAGATGCATCGAGCACGGGCTGGGGAGCCATATGCGATGGCAGACCAGCCTTCGGGACGTGGTCAGAAACGGAGAAGTCGTGGCACACAATCTGTCTGGACACCTAGCACTCGAGTGCTTTCTCCCGGATATTCTCCACCGTCACGTTCTCATCAGGACAGACAGCATGACAGTGGTAGCGTTTATAAATCACCAAGGCGGTGTGAGCTCGCGACCACTGCTGCGGTTGGCGAGAGACCTCCTTCTGTGGGCAGATCGACACCTCCTCTCCATCTGGGCAGTACATGTCCCCGGACCCCTGAATTATGGCGCGGACTTACTGTCGAGGGGGCGGGGTAATCCACGGGGAGTGGAGATTACACCCTTTGACAGTCAATATGATTTGGAGTGTATTCTGCAGGGCGGAGGTGGATCTCTTCGCATCAGCGGAGAACACTCACTGCCCACTGTTTTATTCACTGACACACTCTCCCCTGGGAGTGGATGCACTAGCTCACAGCTGGCCGAAAGTACACCAGTATGCCTTTCCTCCAGTGAAACTTCTGCCTTGCGTGCTTTGCAAAATCAGAGAGGAAAAGGAATCTGTTCTGTTAATGGCCCAATCAGCCGTGGTTCCCAGAACTGGTGGAGATGCTGGTAGCCCCCCCGTGGACTATCCCACTGAAGAGAGACCTCCTCTCTCAAGCACAAGGAACGATATGACACCCAAATCCAGAGTCATGGAGTCTTCATGTCTGGCCGCTTGACGGAGCTTGTCAGTAACAGATGCACTTCCTCAGCGCGTGTTGAACACTATCTCTGAGGCAAGGGCTCCTTCCACGAGGCGTCTTTACGCACATAAAAGGAGCAAGAAGGCTGAACCCTCCCCGCCCTTCCACTCTACCCACTTGGGACTTGGCGCCTGTGCTTGACGCTCTCACGGGACCCCCGTTCGAGCCCATACAATCAGTGAGGTTGCGAGCGCTCCCTCTCAAGACAGCACTCCTGCTCGCGCTGGCCTCTGTTAAGCGAGTTGGTGACCTGCAGGTGCTTTCAATTGATGACTCGTGTATTGAATTCGGGCCAGGTGATTGCAGACTCACCTTGAAGCCTAGAAAAGGTTATGTGCCTAAAGTGCTTTCGACTCCATTTAAAGCGCAGGCCATAACACTTTCTTCTTTTCCCCCCGAAACACCAGCCGGGGCGGAGCCGCTTAATACACTCCTGCTGTGCCCTGTACATGCAGTGCGCACTTATATCGAGCGCTCTAGACAGTTCAGACTCTCAGAGCAGCTATTTGTATGTTTTGGAGGACACACAAAAGGCCTGCCTGTGTCCAAGCAAAGGCTGTCACACTGGATCGTCAATCCAATTGCTTTGGCTTATAGCTCTAAGGGTGTGGAATGTCCTATAGGGGTTCGGGCCCACTCAACCCGCGGACTCGCGTCCTCGTGCGCCTGGGCAAATGGCATATCTATTCAGGACATTTGTATGGCGGGAGGCTGGTCGTCACCCAGCACTTTCGCGAGGTTTTATAACCTAGATGTGTCGTCGCTTGCCTCACATGTGCTGTCAGTGCGAGCAGCACACGCGCCTACTCAGCCTCAGTTATGATCTGAGATGCGTGCCTCAGTGGTTTCGACTAGGTCGTACACACCTCTGTATTGACGCATCACCAATTCAATGCTGTCCCTATCAGTTTATCACATTGTTATGATATAGTTCATCACGTCTTTTAGGACGTGATCACCAACATACTCTGCTTATTGAGCACCGGTACGGCCGTTGCATCATAACACATGATTTCATTGAAATTAAACAATTTCAACTAATCTATATGTGAAAGCGCCGAAGCCGCCACCATTTCACATTCTTTGTTTCACCGGAGTTAACTCCGCCCCTGGTGTGATGCGGCATCGTCTAGTTGCCGTGCCCCCCCTTGACTTTTACATGGTTTCGACGAGGTCCTGTAGACCTGAGCTGTGTTTACCAAGAGGGCCAATATCATTGCCGCTCTCATTACGGCTCAGAATGTGAAACTTGACATACTTAGTCAAGCCAGGCTCCATCGCTGTGACACGGCGGGATTTTATACGTTCCCATAGCAATGTAGAGTGACCGAATCAAAAGGGAACGCTCTCTTTTACTAACGTAACCTCGGTTCCCTGAGATGAGGGAACGAGACATTGCTCTTATTGCCGTGTCACCTAGCTCAGGATCTTAGAATGCCAAGTTGCTTCAGTCAAGATTCTGAATGGATGACGTACAAGCGCTGCCTTATATGGAGTGGGACTCCCGCTCATATTTCGTGCGCTTGAACGCCATTGGCCAGTTTCACTGGCATGATTCAATAAGGTTTCAGTAGTATTTGAGGAAAGGGTATTTCCCATAGCAATGTCTCGTTCCCTCATCTCAGGAAACCGAGGTTACGTAAGTAACCAAGAGCGTTTTCAAACTAAAACGGTGTCTGCAGCATTTCCGAAAGTCTCCATTTTCGAGGGTGGAAAACGCCAAGAGTAGTGTAAACGATAGACGTAACCGTAGCAAAAGTTATGCGTTTAAAACGAAAACACACTAGTGTAAACGGAGCCTTATGCTCACCAAGGCTGCACAATTTGGTCATAAATACAGTAAACATAGTAAACTGCAAACTAAAACAGTAAAAATAGTGATTACTACAAGTTAAAATAGCCAGTTTAACATGTTTGAAAATGTTATTTATCCATGTATATCTATAAATTTTAGTTCTTAAGTGCATTTTTATTAGGTTCTTTTTTTATTCCTTTAACTTTGTATTAAACTTGCATTTGGATAAAAGTTTAAGTTTTCGTCTAATATTTATATTTTTATTTCAATTAATAAAAACAATTAATTTAATTTTAGTCATCAACATAACATGCTTGTTAACTCCTTCACAATGAGTCACTATTTTATAATTATGCTCATATATTTTAACATGCATTTTCTGTGAAGCTGCTTTGAAACAATATACACTGTAAAAAGCTTTAATAAACTAAAATATTCTAGAACTCTCTAGTGCTGCCCCAAAAGAAACTATCACTACTTACACCCAACCCCCCTAAAAAAAATTAAAATTGAAAGAGTTAATAGGAGATACTTTGAAACTATCAAATCTATTCTGTAACATGTGATGTAATAAAGCAATAGGCTTATAAAAAATTTACTGGATGTATCTGCATCTTTGGATGTCTCATGAAAAATCTGTGTGTTCTAACTTGAGATTGTAGTGTTGTCATCTATTGAAAGACTGTTTTAATATTTGAGTCAACAGCCCTAATGGTGGATGCATTCATGTTTATTTGGTCTTATGAGAACGGCATAATTATTGCTTCTGTCTTGATTAAAATTTCATCTTGGCATGCAGCTGATTAACAATAGTTGTTTCACCAATTGGTCTCTCTTTTACAATAGCTAAGTATTAATTTACCACTACAGAAGAGAATATTCTATTTATTCAAGAGAGAAACTGAACTGAACATAATGTGACAGACAAAGATCCTTGAGGAAAAGATTGCGATAATTAGTATTAAAATAAAATATCTGAAGTTACATACCCAGCATTTCAAACAACAGAAAGTGTTGTCCTTGCGAGGTTCACTGCACAACAGTTGCACACATAATAGTGAACTTGTCAGCTCCTGTTGCCATGGAAACAAAACAAACACTGTGAGACTAAATTTGATTTGAGGGGTTAAGTCAGGATATAGGAAGCGGAAATAAGATGAGCATGCAAATATAACACAGCAGATGAGATTTTACAGTATACACATTTCTTTACAAATATTACCTGTTTACCGTGCTTCCCCCACTATTAGTCACTGTCCACACGGCTCCTTTATAAATGGTCAGGGATTGCTATAATCAGTGGAGTGGTGTAGTCATTCCCAGAGTTATAATTTGTTTTCAGTCATACATTGTTAAACTCATGTGCACGCTCGTTCTCGCCCAGATATGGGCCATTAGTCACCGCCACACGTGTCTACCCTCATTGAGCGCTATAAGGTCACTTCGCCCTCTCTGATTTTGCCTCCTATGTCAATGTTTTACAGTCAGAAGGCGCTGAGAAGAGCAGAAAGGCTGAATCTGAGCGCAGACAAGAATCAGCATGGCAGCCTCACACCACTCAACCTCAAACACACCTCAGACACAGCATGCTGATTACACAGGACAAGCGATAGCACAGATATCACCCAATCTTCCACTTTCACAAAACACACGGGAACGACTAACGCTAGTAAGGGGATGGAAGCCTTAGAAGCGAGTGCCACCGCTGGTACACGAAAGGGTAGGCCTAAATGTGAGGAAAAACCAATATCATTCAAAGATCATACAATTTTCATCAGTAGCGACATTAAAACACATTTTAGGTTTAATATTTAAAAATATGCACTGTGCACAGGTAGTACTCCGAATAAAGTTTAATTATAATTTTTTTATCAGTAAGTCTCGAGCAATATGTTAGTAAATATGTTAGATTTGAACTATACTTAGTATGAAACAAATTAAAAAATATTCATATTTAAAATATTCATATTTTTGTGGAAACCATAATACATTTTTTAGAATTCTTTGAGTGATAGAAAATTCAAAAGAAAAAAAAATAGAAGTCTGAAATAGATTTGAAACAAATCTTTGCAATATTATTAATGGATTTGCTGTCACTTTTTATCAGTTTAATGCTTCCTTGCTGAAAAGGGAAAGGACGTGATGTGTAGCCAAGCATGGTGTCCCATACTCGGAATTTGTGCTCTGCATTTAACCCATCCAAGTGCACACACAGAGCAGTGAGTAGTGAACAAAAACACACACACACACACACACACCTGGAGCAATGGGCAGCCATTTTTGCTGCAGCGCCTGGGGAGCAGTTGGGGGTTTGGTGTCTTGCTCAAGTGTCTCACCTCAGTCGTGGTGGTCGTGACTGAGGTGAGGAAGAGAGCACTGGTCATTCACTCCCCCCATCTACAATCCCTGCCGGTAACAAGACTCGAACCTTTGGGTTACAAGTCTGACTTTCTAACCATTAGGCCACGACTGCCCCAAATAAATAAATTCTGAACCCCAAGTGTTGAAATATTATTTCATGCTTTTTACTTCAAATTTAATTCAATTAACTTGCCTTTTTTGGTAATTATTTGTGAAATTTACTAGCAATTTGTAAAAGTGAAAATTGTTTCTACAACAAGTCTATACATTCCATAAGTCTTTTCACAGTGATGCCATAGAAGTAGTTAAGTTTTTGCTGAACAGTGCTTAAAAGCCTTCTTTTTTTTTTTTCTTAGTGCACATTTTAAAAATCGTAAGAACGTTTTTCCACTATAAAGAACCTTTAGTGAAATGGAAAGGTTCCATGTATGTTAAAGGTTCTTAATGGAACCATATAGATATCAAAAAAGAACCTTTATTTTTAAGGGTTTAATGTGAGTGAAAGTTAGCTCTGGGAAGTGAATAAAATATTTAAATTGAATTTTAAGTATGATAATCCAACCCTTGATTATACAACTGATATGAGTGATTAAAATCAAAGATTAAACTCACAAATGAAGGTGTTGGAAAATTCATCTGATGCTGATATTTTTCTCTAGATCTCCATGTGGTAACAAATATGTGGAATATTCCTCACTGTAAGCAACCAAACCATAAATCTGACAAAAACTGATCTGTGCTGCAATGGGGTGTGCAAGTTAATGGATGGGGTGACCTGTGGGTCATGCTGTGTGGTTCAGTTGGGTAGTGCGGCAGCACTCAGGGCAGCGCTAAAGCACTTTGGTCTCTTTTTTTTTATTTTTATTTTTTGCTTTTTGTTATCCAAACATCACTGTGTAAATGATGGGATAGCACTTCATGTCAAAAAGGTTACCAGCACCTACACTGGTACAAAGAGAGTGTCTTTTCTTTTGGAATTAGTTATGATATGAACAATTACGGAGTCACAGTTTGTGTTGGAGTATATGAGTGTAAATAATTCAATTGCACAACATCACTGAGCTCAATGCTGCAGTGGCAAAAACAGCAACAGTAAATGCCACCGAAAGGATGAATGACCTGCAAAGATAAGGCAAATTGCTGTTATTCAGAATTACCTCTGTAAATTGGTGTCACACATTGTATGTAATAAAAATTAAGAGTCTTTGTTTTTGATCATATTTTAGTACTGTGTAATGTTTCCATGGCAGTGTTGTTTCCATGAGATCCATTTTAGTCCCATCGAAACGGCCTAGTGAAGAAAGAAAATGTTCAAAATGACAAATATTGTATTTTTAACTCTCTGAGGATTGATTCAATCTGAATAACCCGTATAGCGAATTCCAGCTTAGTTATTGCAATTAGTCTGCAGGGAGAATGTATGCCTACTGAACAGTAAAAGCTCCATGCAATATTTCTTCAAAAAGGCCAGTTGTTGTCAGGGAGAAATGCGTTCTAAGCTAAAAAGCCCAACCTCGGTCAAGAAACTGATGCTCATTTTAGTGTTAGTAACCAATCAGTAAACACAGCAATTTGGAATTTTGTAAAAAGAGAGTATCCACATAGACACTCTTTGGCCTGAAATCATATCCATCCATGAATTCTCATAGTTATAAAGATAAAAGGAAACATCTAGTAAGGACAAGCAGCAAATAAATGACCCTAGTTGTTTACATTTAAGCACAAAAATCTGCAGTAAACCTTATATCAGAGTTGTGAAAAGCCTTATAATAAACAGGGGAAGGCTTTCGATAACTGAACTGGTGATCTGGAAAAGACAGATTGTACAAGGCTATTGCTTTCATCTCATGATGTTCTCTATTTCTAGCATTGGACAATTATCACCACTGTATCATCAGCTACACAGCAGGACTTATCAAGGTATGAACGTTACATATTTTTATATATTACTAACAAACAAAGCTGCTGGTCCAATACTACTCTATATTTATGGGTTGATAGAACACTTTTTACCTTTAACTGATGCTACATAAAAAAAATAAAATAAAATTAAATAATCGGATGTATAAACAACAAGCAACAATAATGGTCTAAGATTGCAAAACGCACAATACGGCCAGATGATGCATTAGCACATCTGAGAGGTTTTTTGCACAGTTTACTGTATTTGGCCACAGAAATGATTATGGCGATAATAGGCTGAGAGCATGAGCTATTTGAAGGACATGGGCATGAAATAAAGAGTCTGTTGTGGCATACTGTGAAACACTCAGTTGCCACAGGGGAGATCAACATCCAGCAGACAAAGACGCCCGACTAACTGATTGACTAAAATTGAGCGTTTAAGAGAAACAGAGAGGCAGCATTTGTCATTCATATTACTAAAGTTCTAAAGTGTTTTTCAAACCAGAACAGAAGAGGAAGAAAATTATAATAGCAAAAGTGTGCAGGAGTATATTTTGATCAATACTACTGTGTGAAATATGTTTTCATGAACCTGTTTTGTTCAATAAGTATATTGGGGAGACTGGGGATAGCTGTCAATTAATTAATTTGCGAATTTTTGGTTGCCTTTTGTGTTTCATTATTGTTTTACTGTATAAATTTTGCTGAAAATCCATGAGAGATTCCACTGTGACAACCCACATAGTCTAAAAATATGCCACACTATTGGGGCATGTTGTCACAGAAGGTCAACCTGTGTTCAGCTGTATCTTTCTTTCCAGTGCAATAAAGGTAGGAATGTTCAATATAGCTTTTTTGTAGTTAAAACTTTCAGGTAGGTGGTATTGGTTCTCAATCACACTTTTAACAGCATAACACTACACTGATACCAACAAATTCCAATCGTTGTGGGGTTTTGTTGGGGTCAGTGTATTAAGCCTGTTGTTTTTCGTTTGGGCGGAGTGAATCAGCCCATACACAGTGTCATAAAAGAATGATACAATCAATAGTACGATTTACCTTGCCTGTATAAAAAAAAAAAAGTGACTCTGCTAGCTTTACAAAAAGAACTGAGGTAAGTGATTCAGACTGACTAGTCATACAGATCCTCACAAACCTTATAACCTTGTGCATTTACCACATACCTCAAGATCACAAAAGATCAGTCTGAACAAATCTGAGGCAGCAGCAAGCAGACAGGTATATGTGGCCTTCAGGTTCAGCAGTAATTATTCTGCCTCTCTAGGCTTCTTCAGTTGGTGATTTTGTAATGCTAATAAATGACTTTCAAAGATAAGACCATTACTCTCTGTACAAAATGCAGAAAGTTTTCCTCACGGCAATGTGAAGTTTTGAAGCTTTGACCAGTATCATCGAGGGAAATTTCACTAGGAGACTCATTATTTCACCTCGTCAGATTATCATATGCAGAAGCCCAGAAGGCATCTCTACTTTCAGCTGTGAAACAGTGTGTACCAGCCACGCAGTTATTCACCTTAAGCGTTCCTGTAATTGGCTAATTAAAAGATGAGGTTTTGTAATGGTATTATCTTTAAGAACCCACAATCAGATTAGACTTTGATTAGACTTTAAATAACAAACCTATAACATGAAATGTTCATTTTGAAGAAGAGAATAGAATTTCTGTATGTGGTTTTGCATAATGATTATTCCTCAGAGTACTATTGACTTTACCCAAAAATGAAAGTTTTTCATTTACTCATGTCAAACCTGCATGCATTTCTTCCTTCTGTGAAACACACACACAAAAAAAAGAAGATATTTTGGAAGAAAAAATTTTTTTTATACTTCATTGATTTTCATTATGTGGACAAAAAATATCTTGTGTGTTTGCGTTCACCAGAAGAAAGAAGGTCACAGGTTTGGGTGAATAAATGATCACAGAAGTTTCATTTTTGGGATAATTACCTCTTTAAATGGGTATACTACTTTACATTTTGTACTGCACAAAGTTTAACTTGTGTGTCTATTTTGTTCAATAACCATATTGGGAAGACAAAATCTGTAATTAATTTGCTATTCATTTTCTATGTTGCCTTTTGTGTTTCATTACTGTTGAACAGTCTATAACAGGCTGTTTAATAGCAGATCCATCATGACAACTTAGTCTAACAATATGCCCTACTATTGTTGTCACAGAAAATTCAACTTGTGTTCAGCGTTTTTTTGTTTTGTTTTGTTTTGTTTTGTTTTGTTTTTCTGGACAGCAAAAGTAGAAATGTTCAATAGCTTCTTTTGTAGATAAGACTTGAAGGTAGGTGTCTGTATAGAAATTGACGTTCAAAAAGAAAGGCAGAAGCATGACAGCTAGCCCCAGTCTCCGCTATTTACTTCTTGGTTATTCCTTCTCAGAACACAGGGACAAATTCATCCTTTATAAGAAAGTATAAACACAGTCCAGTCAAAATCCAGTTACCTCGTGTTTTACTGAACAAAGAGAGGGCCAATCAATCCCAGACGATGCAGTTTGTGAGACACTTTTTGTGACACGTCAGCCGCCAGTCTGGAAGAAATGATCACTCATGTTACCCTGAGGGCCACAATAAAAGAAAGGAAAGCTGGCTTTCACTGTCAGACTCTCTGCGCTATTGAAGCACTTTCCTCCTCAGATGACAGTTCGACACAATTGTACTAGCAAAATTTATCTGACCCCCATCTCTCCAGACAGAATGTACACACACACACATACATACACATTTACCCACCCACGATTTGGAGCCAAATAAAAGGGACAACAGCGCCCTCTAGAGCAGAGACGGAGAAGTAGAAATCAGTTAAGAGGTGCATTAACGTCTCCTGCTGGAGGAAATGATCTACTGTGTCTGCAGAGACACAACACCCACTACTGTTTTTCTGGTGAACCTTCGGTCCCTTAAGATGAAAGGGGACCAGTATCTCAAGGGGTTTTGCCAGTTTTGTAATGTGTTAATGTGTGTTAATATCAGGATTGTATAAACAGATTTAATCCCTGTGCGGTGTGGAAGAGCACTTCTGTGGCAGCATACATTTCACACCCTCAGTGTTTCATTGTGACTGTAAATCCGGATCAGAGAGGATGTCTCACAGTAACTGGATTACAGAGATCTGGATTACATTTGTCCTCCACATGCTTAGCCTGGGTTTATTATTTGCTTAGTACAAACGGGGGTTCAAAAGGGAAATAGAAGCAACAAGAACCTGGGAGCCAGTGTAAGTCATATTAATTCATTTCAGATCCCTTGTAAACACCAGCTTAAATGTGGCAACAAGCCAGTATGGCTGATAAAAGATTGCTTGTGTAAGGTCAGATATTACCAAGGAACTTTTATTTTGCAGTTTTTAAATCAAAACTAATCCAGCTACTACTTTATTTGTAGATGTAAAGTTGTACTTGTAATGTAGATAATGTCATAATCTGATGACATATTTTAACTGTATAAAACAGTATTGTAAAGTCTGATTCTGAGCACTTTCTTAATGTGAGTTGTACAGTATATAAGAAAAATCCTGATGAAAGAATGAATGAATGAATAGATACATGAGCAGTAAATACATTTAATGTTTAAATAAAAACTGAAATGAATAATTTATTATAAGAATTTATAGTGTAGAAAAGTAATTTACAAAGCTAATATATACTAAATGAGTGAAGAAGTGCAAATATGTTAAAATGTGTAATATAATTCTACATCATTCGTACATAACTTTATTTTTATATTTATTCATTTTGTATTTTTACTGTACTTATTTAAATGTAAACAAAAATTGATTCATTTAAAATTAATATTTAAATCAATTTATTTTCTCACTTATAAATTATTATTTATATTATTTTTTATTAGCCCTATTATTAATTTGCTCCACTGCCCAGTTATTGCATGTGTGAAGTTTGCATTTTCACTCACTTTTTCTTCTCCCTATCTCTTCTTATTTTTCCCCTATGTTTTGGCACGTGCAGCTCAACACATGAGAAGAGAAGGATTCTCCAGCATACTGATGCATCTGAAGAGTCGTGAGGGTCACTCACAGGCGGACAGTAGAGTACAGATCCTGGACAGCAAGCAATCTGGTTCAAAAGAGGCTATGTCATGCTGGAAGAACCATACCTGAACGGGTGGACACGGCTTGTCAGCTACTTACATTCGCAGTCTAACATCTCTAACCCAGCAGTTTCACTTCAATTCACACTCTGCAGCGGCTGTGACAGACAGGATCAATCAAAGCAGTTAATGTGTGAAAAATCTACAAATAAAGAAAAATGAAACTGACTCTACAGGTAAACGGATGGAGAACCTAGGATTCTAGAACCTAGAACTAGGTGAGGGTGCTCGCTGCAGAGCCAAATGGGAGGAGCTGGGGCTCTAGCTCCCCCTCGCTGGAGGTAATGGGTGGAGATGACACCTAACCACACCCGAACCCTACCCCTTACCCTATCACTAAACATAACTCCACCTGTTAGTTCCACAGAGGTGGAGCTGGACATCCAGAGAGGGGGAGCTGGAGGCCATTTGGCTCTTCAGTGAGCAGTATTTGGGAACTAGTGACATCCCATTGGTGAACAAATCATTCTGTTCAATGAATCAGTTACACCTGTTCACTTGTTCACAAACTGAATTGAATCAGCAAGAGCGGTTCTCCAGACCAGTCAACAACTGACTGACTCACTGACTCTTTCATATGGGATTCCTTGCGAGCATTTGGAATAATGGAGCGAAAAGTAAGTTACTTGAAGAGCAGAAATGTTACAAATAAAACGTACTGTAAATTTATGATTTGATTGTGTGATGTTATATACATGTGAAAAATTTCAGCCAATTGGCAGGTTACATAAATATTAGTATTATTTGTGTTAATTCAATTTATAAGCTACTTAGTTTCTAAATAAAATGTTTTATTCCTTACGAAAATTAACCATGGTTTTACTACGAATAAGACCAAAAAAAAAATAATTTTTGTAAGGGATTAGATAAATGGCTGTAGAAAACTGAACTAGGACGATGCACAATGACAAAGTACAATAAACATTAAAATGTAGCCTTGGTTTGGTTTTAGCATGCCACACAAGAATAACAAGGACCGCGCGATTACGTAATCGTAAGTCAAGATGCAAATAATCACATTATTTAACCAGTTCTTTGAAACATGTTTAAAGGGATAGTTCACCCAAAAATGAAAATTCTGTCATCATTTACTCACCCTCTAGTAGTTGTATGAAAACTCCAAACCTGTATGGATTTATTGTTGGAAGATATTTTGTAGAAAGTTTGTAACCAGGCTGTTTTGGGGCACCATTGACTCCCACAGTAGGGAAAAAAAAAAAAAATACTATAGAAGTCAATGGTGCCCCAGAACTGCTCTGTTTCCCACATTCTTCAGAATATCTTCTTTTGTGTTCAGCAGAACAAAGACATTCATACAGGTTTGGAACTACATGAGGGTGAATAAATGATGACAGAATTTTCATTTTTGGGTGAACTATCCCTTTAAGAGTTGTTTCTTGGAAATGAGTGGGACTTGTGTGGTAAAAAGTGTTGCGTATTTAATCCAGCAGGTGGCAGCAATATAGTACGTCCCTTGAGATTGATGAACGTCAAACAGACGTGACGAGTTTGTGTCTGTTGTCAAGGAAGCGCGTCGATAGTTACCGAATCATGGCGCAACAGTTTCAGCTGTAGCGAACGACGATAAATGCTTACCTTTGCCTGCTTTAATTTAAAACAATGTCAAGATAGCATTCAGTCGGTTTTGGTCTAGGTGTATTTCGTATCAAACTACAGGAAGTTGTAAAGTTATAGGTAGTAAGTGTTCTGCGCTGTCTGTCTGTGTTTATTTAGTAACTGGCTGGCCAGTCTTCATTTTGCTCTCATTTTTCAGTTTATTTTGCCAGCTATATGTTATTGCGCGGCCGTTCCAACATTAATAAGATGCAGTTTATTTTGTTGGGATGAGAAGTGTGGTGTGTGGAGACCTGTCATCTGCTTGTCATCCTGATCTTCGGGATGCCAGTCCTGGAGGACACTCTTTACTACTCGTATCCTTTTGCTTGTCTGAATTACCAGCGTCTATTTATGTGGAGGTCGTTCTCATAGTTTTACTAGCGGCGCATAAACTACTGTACTTTAGAAAAACTGACTTTATTTATTATTCTTGCATAATGGACTTGGCTGACTAATGACCAAGTATAGGGGCGGTACTATACTGTGAAACATTATAACAATAAATAAATTAAAAAAAAAAAAAAAGGTTTCTATTTGAATGTATCCTAAAATGTAATTTATTCATTTATTTTCCAGCAATGGCAAAGCTGAATTTTCAGCAGTAATCTTTCTAATGATTTGAAGATCAGTTATTATTGGTGCTCAATTAGTAATAATGGTTCTTTTTATTATCTAGAATATCTTATTAATATCTTATATTATATATAATGTTGAAAAGTTTTTGCTGCTTAATATTTTTGTGGAAAACCTTGATATATGTGACCCTGGACCACAAAACCAGTCTTAAGTCGCTGGGGTATATTTGTAGAAATAGCCAACAATACATTGTATGGGTCAAAATTATAGATTTTTCTTTTATGCCACAAATCATTAGGATATTAAGTAAAGATTGTGTTCCATGAAGATATTTTGTAAATCTTCTACTGTAAATATATCAAAACTTAATTTTTGATTAGTAATATGCGTTGCTAAGAACTTCATTTAGACAACTTTAAAGGCGATTTTCTCAATTTTTTTTTTTTTTTTTTTTTTTTTTTTTTTGCACCGTCAGATTCCAGATTTTCAAATAGTTGTATCTCAGCCAAATGTTGTCCTATCCTAAGAAACCATATATCAATGGAAAGACTATTTATTCAGCTGTATAAATCTCAATTTCAAATAATTGACCCTTATGACTGGTTTTGTGGTCCAGGGTCACATTTTTCTTTTTTCTTTTTTTTTTTTTTGTAACATTTATAATTACCTTTACTGTGACTTCTGGTTGATTTAATGCATCCTTGCTGAATAAAAGTATTAATTTCTTTTCTTCTTTTTTTAAAATATATCGTACCCAAACTTTTGAATGGTAGTATATCCCACTTTTACATAAAAAATATTAAGCAGCAAAACTTGATAAAAATATGAATTAATTCTTGAGCACCAAATCAGCATATTAGAATGATTTCTGAAATATTATGTCTGCAATAATGGCTGCTGAAAATTCAGCTTTGCCATCACAGGAATACATAGCATTTTAAAATATAATAAAACAGGAAACAGCTATTTTAAATTGTAATAACATCTCATAAGAGGACTTTTTACTGTATATGATAAAATAAATGCACCTTGGTTATGAGCATAAGAGACTTCTTTAAAAAACTTCATTACAAACTTTTGGCCACCACCTCTATATATTTATACATGTTCTATAATGTCGTCTATGTTTAGATATTACTTATATATTTGTGTTTTCTTTGTTGTTGTATCTTTGTGCTGTGCATATCATGAGATAATGTTTTATCCTATAATAATAATACCTTCCTTGACGTAGTATCACATTAGGAACATTAGATCAGATGTACATGAAGAGAATGAAGATGAAAGAGAAGCGTTGGTACAAGAACAGAGGTACTGTCGAACTCGGGCTCGCAAGCTTTTCCTGGAAACAAGTCGCAGACGAAAGTAAGTGTGTCAAAAATAAATCAGATTTTATATTTATTTCATTACTGTGTAAAAAATCTTGTGATTATATTTGAGTAATTATTTTTTAGTTGACATGAATCAAAAATTAAAAAGCATTTATTTGTATGAGAGAGAAGTATTTAGATGATGTATCAATTTTTATTTATTTATTTATTTACTTATTTAAGTTTTAACCACTTGTAATCAACTTCTTGGTTTCACTGTTTCATTTCAAATGTCCTGTCCAAATTTACTTTTAGATGTACAAATAAGTAATCACTCCTTATTCTTAACTTAAATATTGGAAACATCTTATTTACTTCCTGTTAAATTTGTGAGTCACTTAGCATTAAGTCAATAATAAACCTTTTCTTACATTTTAGCGAAATATGTAAATTCTTTACCAATCAACAATGAAAAAACTAATTGAATAGGTCATTTCATGTTAAAAATCTTTGTTTGTTCAAATAATACATTTATAAGTATGTCAACATCTATTTCCTACAACATTTAATACATTGCAGCATGGATATTAAACTGCACAGCTCTAGCCTTTCAGTCTCTGGGGACTTGTTATTAGATGAGGTGACAGTAACAAGAAAAAATAGCATCAGCGTATTCACCGAGGAGGCAACTACGCTAAAAGACTGCCGGGTGAGTGTCCCAGAGATCAGAAGCAATGCACAGCTGCTGAATCTGGTGTTGACAGTGAGTGTCAGATATACTAAGAACTGTCTCCATGCTGTTAATGACTCAGTCTGGGTTTTTGACCTGGTCAATCCCTGTGCACACTGAAAGTGAAGCTACCCTACAGAGCACAGATACTGTTATACAATCCTTTATTTGTCAGCCAGGATTTACCAGCTTGAAATAGAAGCTCTAATCAGCAAGAGCAAAGGAACATTACTTTAAAGAAAGCAGTGATGGTGAGGAAGACGAGTGCGTCCCCCCACTGAGTTCAGAGAAGGCTGAGACACAGATCCGGAGCTATTTTTGGGGTGATTAAATAATTCCCGAAACATATAGAGTATATTACAGAATTTCATGACTATGTGCAATAGTGTCAATGACAGGATACTCATTTTTGTCCTTATTCAGAATTAATTAAAAAATGCTGTTCATGCATATGAAAACACTTCTGTGATGAGTATGCTTTTAATTTATGTATTAAAATAAATTTAAATATTTTAAAGTTAAAAATATCAGGGTGATAAAATTCTCCTAAAATCATAATTAAGAAAAAAGCTTCATTAAAAGAATGCAATTAAGCAGTAGAAACCTTATTAAGTAGTAGTATTTTATTATAAATTATAAAAAATAAATAAATAAAGACTTTCACTATAGGTGGGACCTGTGACTGTGTGTCAAGATCAATACGTCTCTTAAAATATAATTTTTAAAAAAATATATTTATTTAATATTTTTTATGACAAAGCAAGGTTAGTTCAAGTTGCTACTATGGTAAATGATTTTGCATCAGTTTAGTTGCATCTCTGACTGACAGCTCAGTGGGTGCGCAGCACAGGCACGCACCAGTTTCTGTGCCATTAACAAATTCATTTAGCTGAAATGCATCTGTTACAGAAGTCTCAGGTTTCTGTTGACCCTGGAAAGTAAACGTCTGAGATAACTCCAGCTTGCACAATGAGCCGATATTGCAAATTAGATTAAAGCCTCATTTCCATTTTAAGTCAAGTGGTGTATTTGATATGCTGCACACGGTTGCCAAACTTCTCATCCATCTTAAAAATAATTAATTATATCTTTAAGAGGACACAGTGTGTGCAAAGCATTGTCTATCTGTCAAAGGTCACATATTTTTGTACTGTCTGATTGTCTCTCTAGGGCTCTAGAAGAGAGAAGGAAACAGTGGGATGTTCAGGAGAAGAGACTGAGGGAGAATATTCTACAGCAGCGCCATCAGAGGGTCCAGGACGCCACAGAGAACTTCCAAAGAGCTCATCTCCCTCCTTCCCAGAGAAAAAGACCAGGTAAGTTCAGCGAAACAGCCTAATCCATGTGTCTACATGCTCTCTTTATCTCTTGAATTGTCTGTCAGTGGTTATTATTAGGTCAGTATGTGATGTAAACATCTCATCCTCCATTTAAATAAAGTAATTTGTGTCCTTCAGCAGCCTTTAAGAGAAGAACACTCAACCTTGATGAAGCACTTCATCATATTCAGGGCAGTCCGCACTTATACAATCAACAATCTCCATTTTTGGCAAGTGGCTCCACCATTAGCAGGTATGACATTATTGCCATGGCAATATATTATTGGTTGAAGATACATAACACTTTGTAATAAAGTCTATCTAAATAATATTTCATATTAAATATTAAAAAGTAAAAGCTCAATCAATAGTATTTGTGAAAAATAATTTCAGTTATTTTTACAATTAATAGAAAATTGAATATTATATATATATATATATATATATATATATATATATATATATAACAAAAATGTAGCTACTTTTTTATTGTCTTTTTTATTTTGAATAACATTTTGAAAAACACTCATTTTGGTAGCACTTAAAAAATTTCTATACAAAAAAGTTCTTTACAATTTTAGATATTAGGGAAGCTAAAAACTTCTCTTCACTTATTTTAGCTTTTAATTAGCAATGACGTTTCTAAAGCATTCCATGCATTATCTTTTTCTTTTATTCCACATTTTAATTTAAATATTTTTCATGCATTTTGTTGATAATTATTTTCATCTTTAATTGTATGTTACATTAATAATGGTAATTATGGCTTTATGCTTGTTGTAATATTTTTAGCACTGTACACACTTTGGGCTGCATTTCTTGTATTAAAGGTGCTATATGAATGTATATTCATTATTACTGTGGTTGCCTTGAATCACCTCTTTATTTCAGGAACTGCACTCCCTCCCCAAAGCCTTCAGGGGGCGCCCGTCACCTACGTGCCTTATCTGCAGCTGAGGCCTACACCAAACTCCTGCAGGAGAAGAGCCTGAGCAACTTCAAGAACAACCAGCTGCTCTTCCTCAGTGAGCAACAGGAGGCCCAGGCTGTTCTGAAAGAAAAAGAGCAGGCCGATCTACAGGTTAATATGCATACTCATAAAACTAAATGTATAGTTAAACCATACCTGATGGTATTCATTTAAATTACTTTTTATAATAAAATGTTGCTGATGAGTTTAGTCCATCATCTGGAAGTTTATGCAATGCCGAGTTGAGGCTTTTGTTTGTTTACAGTTACAAGATTGTAATTGTGATCAACTTCCTTGTACAAGTGATAGTTCACAGTGATTCACTAGGGCTGTGATTGTGTGTGTTTAAAGGCCTGTTGGCAAATTTGCTTAAGGAGTGTGTGAAGGTTTTAAGATCCAATTCCAACTATTGGGGAAACAGAACGACATTGTAATTTTAGCCCAGGGCTCCTCCTGCTACAACATGCTGCAGCATCTTCTGAACAAACTGAAGTGTTTTAAATAGATGAGCTCATCCTGAAGATTTAATCACACAAACGCATATTAAAACCACAGATACGCGTTCCCCTTTCTCTATACCCCAAACAAACATTCTTTCACTTTCACACACTTAGTTATGTCCTCTTACACACACCAGCTGGAATGTTACCTGCACTGGCTTGTAGCCAACCCATAATTTAATACAGTGAACTGTGAACAGAGCAGGACACAGAAGGTAATGACCCTATTTATAGGATAGGTTTTAGGCTTAGGTATTCTTGGAAAAGTGTTCCATTTAGTGCACAAATGTAGTCAGACTTATGGAATGCCCTTCATAGTCTGTCACCATTATGCTCTATCTGCCTTTAGTTTTCCTTCTGGATATTTAGTATGCTATTATATATTATGATTTTACTTATTTTTTTGGGTAAGAAGATTTTAATATTTGTGATACTCATGCTTTTTGTAAACAGATACATAAATACAGATTCTTAAGAACTCAATCGTCTTACATAATTGTAGATCAATGTTGTATATTTACAATACCATTCAAAGGTTTGGGGTAAGTACTTTTTTTAAATAAATGAAAGACATTTTAAAATGTTACAAAAGGTTTCAATTTCAAATAAATTTAGTTTATTTTAACTTTGTTCATCAAAGAATCTTGAAAAAAATGTATCACATTTTATTCAAAATATTAACTGCATTCGGCATTGATACTAATAAGAAATGTCTCTTGAGCGCCAAGTCAACATATAACAGAATCATTTCTGAAGGTTCATGTGACATTAAAGACTGGAGAAATAGTTACTAAAAACTTAGCATTGCCATCACAGGAATAAATTACATTTTAAAATATTTAAAAGTAGAAAACAGTTATTTTAATAGTAATATTTTAGTTTTTTACTGTATTTTTGATTAAATAAATGCAGCCTTGGTGAACATAAGAGACTTCTTTCAAATACATTAAAATATCTTAGTAATGTATATGTATATTGATCTGTCCTTCTGTTCATTGTAAAAAAATAAAAATAAATGTAGTAGCTGAAACATTATTTCCCTTAGAGTTAAAAGATTAATTTCTACGTTTTATTTTCCATCCCTCTGCAGCATGCATGCAACATAATCTACAAAAAGCACCCAGTCTGCCAGTGTTAGTGCATAAGTGCTCTAATGTTTTTTATATATATTGATTTTCAGGAGTATCTTGATACCCCACATAGTGAGACAGAGAGTCTGTCTAGTCTGGACAGCTTAGAGAACGGAGACACTCAGAAGACCCATGACACTACACCAGTTTGCTGCTCCCACCAGAGCACCACCTGTACCCAGTCTTTCTACCTCCCCGTGAATCCCCCTAAGCTCCAAGACCCCAAAAGTCCTCCAGCACCATTCAGACAGTCCAACAACCCATGTTCACCATCTCACCCCTCCTCTTCCGTATCAGAGAGCTTCCTGGAGGAGTTCTTAAATCAGGAAAGCAAACTCAGTCTCAGCTCACCCTCACCAAAGGATCGTGAGTCAACAGAAGAAAACAGGAGTCTCCGGAATTGCACGCAAGAAAGATTTGATAACTCAAAAGACCAATTCCAGACCTTCAACACCCATAGTTGCCAAAAAGAGTTGACTCAGCAGGACTTAGCAACTAATTCAGAACATATGACTCATGATAATGACAGAAAGGCTCAAGGGAACATTTTGAAAGACAAAGAATCTGTGGTTGCCCACTGCAAAACACAAGCCGTGCCAGATACCACACCCCTGGAATTCTCAAGTCTGACTAAAGACTTCAAGTCAGAATCCAAGCGGCAGACAAGAACCCTGGAGGAGAAATATGCTAAACATTTATCAGAAACACAGACGGCTCTTCCAGCCAGCAGATGCAAACACAGCAACAGTTCATTCGAAGCCTTTTCGAGCTCCTCTGCCCATCTTAGCATAACGCATCGGACTGACACGAGTTCCCCAAACATACAACCAATAGAAGAACTGAGTTCTTCACAGTCACATAAACGCAAACCAGATGTATATGTTGCCACAGGGCTCAAGATAGAATCCAAACCACTGAGCATGGAGGAGAGTATAAGCATAGATCCTAAAAATGAAACGGATGTCACCAAATTGGCAAAAGCTGGAATGCTAAATTCTTCTAAAAGCATGGAGGAACCAAACAGAACATCTGCAGACCCCGTGACCCATTCTGCTCCTAACAACAATGTCAGATTCCTGAAAGGGATTCTTAAAAACCATTTAAAATCCAAATCAGGAAATGTCAAATTCACTTATACTCCTGGCCATTTGCTTTTCACCAAAGAAGTGGCCATATTAATCCGGGACAGCGTAGAGCTGGCCAGGACAAAACTCAGTGAGCCAGAGCAGAATAGGACCGTTAAGAAGAAACTACGCTGGTTTGATGAGGTAGATGGAGTTGAGGAGGTGGACCGAGTGTTTAGAGACCCCAGCAGGCATGCTAACCTGCCTCAGCAAACCCATAAACAGCTCTCAGCAGATCACTTGGACCATGTGAATTTACTCACAGGGGTATCAAAGAACATCTCCAATAAGACCTCTGCTGTCCCCACTGGACCCCAATCCACTAGACAGGCCTGGGCAGATGTAGGCCCCCTAGAAAGCCGTACACAGGAGCCCACCTCTCAAAGAAGAGCCCTCTGCACTGGGGGCCCACGGACTCCCCGGAGAGCACGCTCAGCTAGAGTCGGCTCGTGTCCCGTTACCTCCCGGGCCAGGAAGGGCACTATCATCAGACCGCAATCTGCCAGGGAAGCGCAACATGTGGCCAAGACCCAGGGGAAGATTTTGATGCCTCGACCCCCTCCAAAACCTGAAGCTGTGGAGTATAACTTAGCCGAGGGTCCCGTGTACATCTCAAAGGCATCCTGCAATGACAATGGTGTGCAGAACAGACTGGATCTGCAGGATCTGGCCCTTTGCAAAGACACTCCAGATAGCCAGGCAATAGTTCATCGGCCTACCCTTAAAACAGATGCTATCTGTGCTCCAGTGCCACCCTACTGTACCTACACCCATGAGACAGGCATCTGTTCCCTCTCCCCTCCAGATGCCCTTGCAGACAATGCCAGGCGCAGGTGTGGAGAGAACGGGATATGTTTGGACCGGACTCCAACAGATGAGGAGATCTCACTGCTGTGGCATGGAGTCCGAAGTGCTCTCGCCAGTAAAGACGGTAAAAAAAAAAAAAATCCCAAACTTTGTTTCTCTGTCCTAACACATTTGTAAAATGATTTCACTTGAGTGAGTTTGAAATCCCACTACACATTGGTGTATAACATGTTAACTCTGTAAAGCCTGACATGAAATATTCTGAGGGTGCATTTTTGTGATCAATAAATGATAATAAAAGCATGATTTATATCAGGATTTTTTTTTATAATTTATTGATCAAAAATGTGTTTTTGATTGCATTTACAATTATTGAATCAAATCTTCTTTTTTTAAAATGAAGGAACTTTTTCTATTTTTTTTTCTTTTTTTTCTTTCTTTTTTTTTTTTTTGGTAGACAAAATAATAGTAAAACTAAACAGAATTCCACAGTCATTCCACTGTAAATAAATCCACAATGTTTTTTTATAATACATATTAAAAATTGGAAAATGGTTGAAATTGTAATAATATGTCAAAAATACAAATATACATTATAGTATATAATCATTTTTGTAACACTTAAAAGGCTAATTCTCACTATAAATAGTTGCTTATTAGCATGCACATTACTAGCATATTTGCTGTTTTATTAGTATTAGGCACATATTAATGTCTTATTCTACATAACCATATTTTAGATCTACCTTACTAACTATTAATAAGCAGCAAATTAGGAGTTTATTGAGGGAAAACTCTTAGTTAATAGTGATAGTGAATACTTGTTGCACCATGTTTGTAACAAGTTACAACCAATATTTATACTACTCACAAAAGATAATTACTTCCCTATTTCTGTATTTTTCCATTCTGCCTTACGTCTTTCAAATGTTAGGAATGATTGTTAACCTGCTGTGGAAAAAAAGAAACATTTTCAGTAGGTGTCTTTCAACTGACAAAGAACATCCCGGCCACATTTTACAAAACCAACAATCATGGAATCATCAGCTTCCCATGAACTTTCACTGCACCTTGTCATATAGTCAAATGAGAGTCGATTGAAAGAACAGCAGCTTTGTTTGAGATTCTTGGGGGATATTTTTCTAGAGTCTTTGGAAAAGGATTTTTTTTTTTTAGTGTTGGATCAATAGAGTCTGTTTTCTTTGGCCCTCTCCACAGCACTGCACCACTTGGGATTACTACTCTGTTGAAAATGGATCCATTTAATGATGGACTGTTGTTCCTCAGGGGTCAATTATTTTTTATAACATCAGGAAACTTCTACATTTTGAGGACAGAGACCTCAAGAACAGGATAATTGACTTTCATGCATTGGGACATTTTAATTAAACTGTCTTACATCTTCTTCTTTTGTCTTTTTGTGTTTTTCTCTCTGAATTGACTTAGGTGACCCTCAAAGTTTTCTTGCTCACAATGGCCCGTTGTCTTCTTCGCCTCAAGTCTGTGCCAGTCTGTCCCATGTCACTATCAATGGTGATAGTCTGATCAGTGGTGTCAAAGGAGCCTCAAAAATGGGTGGATTTTTCTTGTCTTCCTCTAACAGTAAGAGTCTATAGTTTTATGTAATTAATGATGTCAAACAGGCTCTTATAATACATTTATCTCCTAAAAGACCAAAAGCCGGGACATTTGCCCTTGCTAGCGCAATATAAGTGATTAAAAAATGAATAAAGACATGTCAGTTGCTTCACTGGAGTTATTTAGACTTTAATGCCAGAGCTTACATGTGAGCCCATACATCAAGACATTATTTTTCAGATATTCATATAATTGGGTAAGTTACCTAAGGTGAAGTGGTTTGCTAATTACTGAAATGTGCTGCTTAGATATGAATGTACTTTTTAATCTGAGTTTCTTCTGTAAACCAGTGAGAAGTCCAATAAGGAGACAGGCTATGGAGAGTAATATGGCAAAGAACCGAGTTTCTGTGGAAAACAGCAGGAACCAAATGACAGGAACAACACAGAGAAAGCATAGTTTTCCTTATCAGGTAAATATGCACATATTCTAAAGATACTGTCCTAGAAAGCAAAGAAAACTAAGCTATTACTAGAGTTGACTTACAACTGGTTCATTTTGCATAGATGTATTTATAGCATCTAGTTCAGTGCTGTGGAAAAAAGAAACATTTTCCATAGCTGTCTTTCAACTGATGAGGATATTTATATCATTTTGCTAAATAAATAAAAAATATATATAAATAAATACAAATAAACTTAATTAAAGCAGCCCCTTGGAAGTTTGCTTACCACTTATCTTGCTTTTGGCTTTTTAACATTTTGGATTAAGTGTTCATTAACTGTTGACTTTGGGTTTAACAGGTCACTGTGCCAAAACCTCAACACCCAAATAAAAATGGTCATGCAGCTGACAGTGAAGGTAATATATCATGTAAATGAATATCTGATATCCTGTTATGTAGATAAATGGGTCTCCTCTACAGATTTTCAACAGGGCAAAAGCAAACCATTTTTAAAATGTAAATCTTTTATTCTCATGTACAAACATACATCAATCATGTAAGGTGCAACATGTTTTTAAAAAATTGCTTTACCAAACTCATTTTTATACACAAAAATATTATTATTACATTAAAAATATTATTATTGTGCCAAATATTGTCAATATTTACTTACTGTCATTTCAGTCCCATGTGCTTTCTTTCTTTCTTTCTTTCTTTCTTTCTTTCTTTCTTTGGGATATAGAAGTTATACAGCCATACAATGACAGTTCATAGTGACAACAGCTGTCAGGCTCCAAAAATAGTCATAAAGCACCATAGAAATATCATAAAATTAGTTAATATGACATAATATAATTCACAGGGAGGGCAGAATTATTAGTGAATATTGCTGGAAACTGCGTGAAGTTATCATATGGTTTAAGAAAACTTGGAATATAGGGCACAAGATGGACTTTTAATTGTTTTTATTTTATTTTATTTTATTTATTTTTGTGTGTGTTTGGCACCCCCTAAAATATGAACACGAGGGAAATCATTGATTTCATTTCCATTTTTTGCTCATTTTTTATAAACTTACACTACCGTTACACCACGGTCAGTAAGATTTTTTAGTGTTTTTGAAAGAAGTCACTTCCATAATACTGAAAAAAATATAATATTGTGAAGTACTTTAAAATGTAATTTATTGCTGTGAGGGCAAAGAAACCCTGATATTTTTTTAAAAGAATTCTTTGATTAATAGAAAGTTCAAAAGAACAGCATTTATTTGAAATAGAAATCTTTTGTAACGTTTTGTCTATACTGTCACTTTTGATCAATTTACTTGTTAAAAAAACTGATTTTGATATGGTAGTGTGTGTTTTTAAATCAGACTGCTATCAGAAGCCAAATTGTTTCACACCCTTGACTTTAAGCATCAACATTGTTTTTTTTTTGCACTGTGACAGGCCCAGAGGTGTCAGACGGTGCTCATGAAGTAGTGGACTGTGCTCAGACCCATAAGTTCTGCAACGGTCCGATTGGTCCATTGAGCCAGAGAATACAGTCGCTCAGCGTCAGCGCTCTGTCACTAGAGGAGCAGAAGATCCTGCAGTCACTCGAGAGACTTAATCAACGCCTGCAATGTCAGTTTCATTTTAAAATCATATACATTTAATCCACACAGTCAAAGCTTATATGTTTATCACAGATTTGAAGCGAGGGCAGTACCTTTTAATTTTGCCCTATGTGTGTGTTTCTTGTTTTAATGTTTTCAAAATATCATCAACAGCTGTGTTCCTGATCACTTCCACTTGATTTAACAGATGTGCAAGATACAGCTGGTGGCAACCCAGGAGCGAGGGGCATCTTTACTTTGGGTCCTGCATTTGTGAGTATTGCCCATGTGTTCAGAGAAAGTGATCTGTTCACTTGAATTAATGTGACCTGCTCACAGTTCTGTCCCCTCTTTCTGTATTCTCATCCTTGAAGAACCAGACGGGTGAGACTGTAGGTGTCACCGTGCGTAGGCGAGGAGCCTCTGCTGATAATCGCACCAGAACTCAACAGCGTTACTGACTACACCTCCCATGATCCACCACTCCCTCGAGCTGCACTGTGCAAACCTTCAAACCTTATGATTATATGCTGTATATTGCTGAGACATACTGAAATACTTTATCTGAGTGGTATTGAGAGTATTTAATTGTTTTTTAAAGGCATAGTTCACCCAAAAATGAACATTTTCAGAAAATGTAATTGCCCCCTGGCCATCCAAAATGTAAATGAATTTGTTTTTTCATCAGAACAGATTTGGAGAAACTTAGCATTGCATAACTCGCTCACAAATGAATCCTCTGCAGTAAATGGGTGCCGTCAGAATGAGAGTTCAAACAGCTTATGAAAACATCACAATAATCCACAAGTAATCCACGTGACTCCAGTCCTTCAGTTAACATCTTGTGAAGTGGAAAGCAGCGTATTTGTAATTAACAAATCCATCAAGACATTTTTAAATTCCAATATCCATTAATTCATAATATTGCTTTTCCCAGTGAAAAAGTTGTCTCTTCTGAATCAGGAGAGAAATATGCACAGATCAAGCAGTGTTTATAAGCGAAAACAGTCCCAAACAGTTCTAAACAAATCTGAAAGATTTTGATGTGAGAAGATAACAGGAGGAAGTTTTAACTGGAGGAAGCATTATTATGGATTTTGGAGGCAACAGTTTAAAGTTCAAAAGTCTTGGTGATGGATTTGTTTCTTACAAACAGGCAGCTTTTCACGTCACAAGATGATAATTGATTGACTAGAGTGTTGTGGATTATTGTGATTTATTTTTTTTTTTTTTTCCAGCTCTTTGGACTCTCATTCTAACGGCGCCCATTCACTGCAGAGGAAAAATTTCTCTCAATTTCTCTAAATCTGTTCCAATATTGAATGGCCTGAGGGTGAGTAAATTTAAATTTTTGAGTGAACGATTCCTTTAATATGTGTGAAATGATTCTGGCAATACACAATACTTAATGTTTGTGTAATAAAACATTTTTAAAAAACATTTGAAAGAAAATGTATTTTATGTTCATGTGTTGTTTGCCTTCTAATTAGTTGGTATTTATTTTTTACCTTAAGATCCTAAATATATTTTCATAAGAATTGTATGTATACATGTTGGTATTTTTATTCTAAACAATCTTGACTCTTGGAGAGAAATAAATTAATTTGAGAAAGGAAAAAAAAGTTTCGTTTTGCTTTGTTTTCTTAGTGCCAAGACAGGATAAAGGGCTTTTTGTGTAACCTGACCTCAGTCAAGTGTCGGTTAAGCATAAAATGGATACAGATTTACACTGTATGTGTGGCATAACCATGACAGGTTTTTCTGGGTGTGTATTTTACGTTTGTATCTGTGTGCCTGTGACCTGTGTGAGTGATGTTTTGTGTTTGTGTGTGTGTAATCAGTGTATACATGCATGGGAAAGCTTATCTAGGTGTGTGACAGTGACGTTTGAGTGACTATTAATTACTCCAGTGCATTAGAGACTCGCCACACAGGCTTTTCAGGATAACGAAGTCAAACTCCTGATGCCCTTGTGTCATTACCACCCTATAACTGTCATCATGTCATGTAACCCCTCTGTACAAAGCTCTCATTCTCAAACGTACTATTCTGAGCAATCAATTGATACATCAAGGAAAGCTACAATTTCAGTTTGCTACAAGTTTGCTTTTTTTGATTGTTATTGCAGAATCTTACATATATTTTTTGATTTTTTTTTTGTTTTATTACCTTTATATAAAAGATTTTTTAAATATATTTGTAATAAGTCTCCTATGCTCAGTAAAAATGATCAAAAGTACAGTAAAATCAAATATTGTAATATATTACAATTTCTATTTTTCCCATTTTATTACAGTTTCTATTTTTTCTATTTTTTATTCTCTCTATTTTAAAAAATCTTTTCTATTTTGTCTTTTTTATTTTATATATTTATATTATTTTTACTTCTATTTTCTTTCTTTCTATTTCTGTAAATTCTATTTTCTATCTTTTATTATTGATCATTTTTATTTATTCCTGTGATGGAAAAGCTGAATTTTCTAAAGTCTTCAGTGCCACATGATCCTTCAGAAATCATTCTGATATGCTGATTTGCTGCTCAAAAAAAAATATTTCTTATCAATGTTAAAAACATTTGTGCTGCTTTTTTGTGGAAACCATGATGCATTTTTCTTTGGAGTCTGTGGTAAGTAGAATAGAAAAAGAACAGCATTTATTTGAAATAAAAAATAAATAAATAAATAAACCTTTAGTAACATTATAAATGTCTTTACTGTCACTTTTGATCATTTGCATACTTGTTAAATAGAAATAATGAGTAAGATGAATTTCTTTCCAAAATAAAAAAAACTTGGTAGGGTTTTTTTTTTTTTTTTTTTTTTGTAACGGTCACTACTGTGCTTAAATGAAACATAATAATGGTAACACTTTACATTGTCATTTATTAACATTAGTTAATGTATTAACTAACATGAACAAACAATGAACAATACATTTATTACACTATTTATTAATCTTTGCTAATGTTAGTGAAAATACAATTGTTCATTGTTTATTCATATTAGTTCACAGTGCATTAACTAAAGTTAACAAACACAACTTGTGATTTTAATAATGCATTAGTAAATGCTGAAATTAACATTAACTAAGATTAATAAATGCTGTAGAAGTATAGTTCATTCTTAGTTCATGTTTACTAATGTTGTTAACTAATGTTAACTAATGAACCTTATTATAAAGTGTTACCAGAAATTATTGTCCAGAAGAGAACTGGTCTCCCGAATGAATCTGGTTTTTCTCAAGGCTTTTTCTCTCCTGATTCAGACAATGTCCTTTTTTGTTTATTACAAACATTCTGTTTTTCACTTCACAAGAGTGTGGATTACATGTGAATTATTATCAGCTGTTTGGACTCTTGTTCTGACGGCACCCATTCACTGCAGAGGATCCATTGATGAGCAAGTGATGTAATGCTAAATTTCTACAAATCTGTTCCAATGAAGAAGAAACCCATCTACATCTCAGCTGGACTGAGGGTGAGTAAATTTTAAGCAAATGTTCATTTTTGGGCAAACAGTTCCTTTAAATGATCGTTGAAAAAACTGATTTCAATAATCTTGCATTTAATAACGCATTGTACAGTGTAAATATTTTTAATGTTAATTTTTAACTTGAACTTTTCTAAAAATCTTTTAAAAGCTGAATAGACTACATATTGCTGCGACATAACTCTTTAATGAGCTCCATTGCTCTTATTATTATTACTATTATTTTCTAAAGGTAGAGTGCTATTGTGGACATCTGTACAGTTTGCCATTCTTCTGCATGGCTATAACTGCAGTTATCTCATAACCCCCAGCCTACTATGTCTGTGATGGTTTAATTGCAAGGTTTTGTTACATAACATGAACATCTGTCAAGAACTGACTGACTGCTGACTGATACTATTATAATGAAGGCAAGGAAATTGCCATGCCCTTTCTTTTGTATGCATGTATTCACTTCATCCAAATGTAAAAAACTAATTTCAGAATGATAATGGAGCTCAAATGCGACCGAACAACACCTCTAGATCACACTTAGGGTCATTAGAGACTGTAAATGTTTGCTCCAAAAACCAAGTATCAGCCCAAACATCAATCATGTCCTAAGTCATGTTATGATTTTTAGTAATGAACCACACCCAAGGTAATACATTTTGTTTTTAGTTTACTCATCTCTAGTCTCTTTTTATAATGACCCATTATTCATTTTAAAAACAAGTTAAAAAGAGAACAACATATAGTCATGTGAAGATAATGAAATACATGATTCCATGTTCTCCACACAAACAGCATTTGCACTTAAAAAAGTTTGATATGACTGGGAACATTTTTTTTTGTATATAAAATCTGTCCGCAAAGGAAAACCTCAAGTGGAAAGAGAAATTTAGGTGAGAAACTGCCCTTTAGACAGTACCGTACAGACACACAATGAGTCAAAAACCTGTTCAACAAGTGTGTTCTTGCAATACATTTCAATTTGTCACATTTCAAAGAGGGAAGGCAATCTCTGCCAAATTCTTCAAAGGTGCAAGGACCTCCTCCACCCGCTGCAACAAGCCAAGGCAAGCTGACCGGAGAAGAGACTGCACCCTTCCCAGAAAGACCTGACAGAATGAACGCCGGCGAATCTTAAACCACACAGAGCATGAAGTTATCAGGGTGTTTTTCTTTCTCTTTTGCATGAGCGGTTAAGTAAGCATTGGTATCCTGCAAGCCTGCTATCCAAGTTAATAACTGAATTGGAAAATTGACTGTGATTAGCGTAACACATCAACCAGCGTTCTGTCGAAGAAAACCGAAAGCTGGGCTTCCTCCAAAAAAGCCACGTTTGTTACCAAACAACCAAAAATGCTTGAATAGATTTTTATATACAGTGGGTACGGAAAGTATTCAGACCCCCTTAAATTTTTCACTCTTTGTTATATTGCAGCCCTTTGCTAAAATCATTTAAGTTCATTTTTTTTCCTCATTAATGTACACACAGCACCCCATATTGACAGAAAAACACAGAATTGTTGACATTTTTGCAGATTTATTAAAAAAGAAAAACTGAAATATCACATGGTCCTAAGTATTCAGACCCTTTGCTGTGACACTCATATATTTAACTCAGGTGCTGTCCATTTCTTCTGATCATCCTTGAGATGGTTCTACACCTTCATTTGAGTCCAGCTGTGTTTGATTATACTGATTGGACTTGATTAGGAAAGCCACACACCTGTCTATATAAGACCTTACAGCTCACAGTGCATGTCAGAGCAAATGAGAATCATGAGGTCAAAGGAACTGCCTGAAGAGCTCAGAGACAGAATTGTGGCAAGGCACAGATCTGGGCAAGGTTACAAAAAAATTTCTGCTGCACTTAAGGTTCCTAAGAGCACAGTGGCCTCCATAATCCGTAAATGGAAGACATTTGGGACAACCAGAACCCTTCCTAGAGCTGGCCGTCCGGCCAAACTGAGCTATCGGGGGAGAAGAGCCTTGGTGAGAGAGGTAAAGAAGAACCCAAAGATCACTGTGGCTGAGCTCCAGAGATGCAGTCGGGAGATGGGAGAAAGTTGTAGAAAGTCAACCATCACTGCAGCCCTCCACCAGTCGGGGCTTTATGGCAGAGTGGCCCGACGGAAGCCTCTCCTCAGTGCAAGACACATAAAAGCCCGCATGAAGGACTCCAAGATGGTGAGAAATAGAACTTTTTGGCCTTAATTCTAAGCGGTATGTGTGGAGAAAACCAGGCACTGCTCATCACCTGTCCAATACAGTCCCAACAGTGAAGCATGGTGGTGGCAGCATCATGCTGTGGGGGTGTTTTTCAACTGCAGGGACAGGACGACTGGTTGCAATCGAGGGAAAGATGAATGCGGCCAAGTACAGGGATATCCTGGACGAAAACCTTCTCCAGAGTGCTCAGGACCTCAGACTGGGCCGAAGGTTTACCTTCCAACAAGACAATGACCCTAAGCACACAGCTAAAATAACGAAGGAGTGGCTTCACAACAACTCCGTGACTGTTCTTGAATGACCCAGCCAGAGCCCTGACTTAAACCCAATTGAGCATCTCTGGAGAGACCTAAAAATGGCTGTCCACAAACGTTTACCATCCAACCTGACAGAACTGGAGAGGATCTGCAAGGAGGAATGGCAGAGGATCCCCAAATCCAGGTGTGAAAAACTTGTTGCATCTTTCCCAAAAAGACTCATGGCTGTATTAGATCAAAAGGGTGCTTCTACTAAATACTGAGCAAAGGGTCTGAATGCTTAGGACCATGTGATATTTCAGTTTTTCTTTTTTAATAAATCTGCAAAAATGTCAACAATTCTGTTTTTCTGTCAATATGGGGTGCTGTGTGTACATTAATGAAGAGAAAAAAAATGAACAAATGATTTTAGCAAATGGCTGCAATATAACAAAGAGTGAAAAATTTAAGGGGGTCTGAATACTTTCCGTACCCACTATATATATATATATATATATGATGAATGCACACTTATTACCTCTTTAAAAGTGCCTGATGGATGAATTTTAAAAAAAATAAAGTAGCTTTTAAATATAAAGTCGCAAACTTTTCAAAAAAAATTAGCAAAATTTACTTGCAAAATTTTCTGAAACACAAATTTTAAAAAATACTTAATAATAAATGATTTAATTAATAAAAATATATTCTTTTTATATATGTTTACAATTCTATTTGGATAATACATTCCTCAATGTTCTAGTTTTAATATTTTGTAGTCACCTTTTCCTTCGATAACAGGTTCAATCTTTTACAATAACTTTGCAGACCGATTGTTCAGATTAGTGAATTTTAACAAACGTTCACCAGAATATTCAGGTATATTCAACGTGACTAAGCAAAGACATGAACATATTTTAGGTAATTTACTACCAAGCTTCAGTTTTTGCTGACAGAAAGAGATTCTCTTGCGGTATTTCCTCGTATTTTGCACTATCCATTCCTACCTGTTTATATCAGGAGTCTCAGACCCTGCTAACCACCATATAGAGACCTGCTGGTTTGAGTGCCACAAAACGGCAACCTCCACCTTAGCTTCATCTGAACACAAAATCACATTTTTATTCATATTCTATTTAGGTTTTTGGGCAAATTTCAGATGTGCTTCCACAGTCATTTTTGCTGAATGGCTTTTCCTGTGCAGCCTTACAAGCCTGTTTTGTGGAGAACATTTTATTGTTTACTCCTTTACCTGTTGAACTTTTGTATTTTCATCAAAGTGATCATCATCCATTATTTGAGGGCCAACCGTTTTAACGTTTCTTTGGGTGGCTCCATGAACCTTCCACTTCCTGAAGCTACGCTCAAACCCTAAGACAATGTTTTGTAAGCTTTTCAAGTCAAGTCACCTTTATACAATACAGATTGTCTCCATGCAGCTGCACAATAATAAACAGGAAATTAACAGAAATCAGTGATGCAAACTTAAGCAAATACAAGACACATTCAAATGCTGCTGTGAAGCAGTTCTAACAAGTGTTGATGTGGCAAAATTGATCAAATTTGAAACAATGATGATTAAGCAATAAAGCAGCTCTATAGACGACAGCAGTGTTATCATTCAAATCAATTAGGTTAAAGTTGTGTTTTCACCCAATAGTGTCAGTGCCGTAAAACCAATAATATTACAGAATAAGTAAAAAACTCATTTAAGTTAAAATGCTTTTATGATGGATTTGTTTCTTACAAACATGTAGCTTTTCACTTAAATAAGATGTTAACTGATGGACTGGAGTCATTTGGATGTTTTTATCAGCTGTTTGGACTTTCATTCTGACGGCACCCAATCACTGAAGAGTATTCATTGGTGAGCAAGTGATGTAATGCAAAATTGCTCCATATCTGTTCCGATTAAACATATTCATTTAAATTTTGAATGGCCTGAGGGTGTGTAAATTTTCATTCCATGTTTTATGGTGAACTATTTCTTTAAGGTTGGTAATTATTTATGTAAAGGAGTGTCAGAGAGAAAATATTATGTAATTTTATTATTAATACAATATATTTTTTTTAAATAATTCCCAAAATGAATTAAGATTAATCAAGACGATAAAAAATACTACAACAAAATGTATAATGATTAGATCATCTCATCTGTCATTGACCTATAGAGGGCGCACAAACGCTCCCATTTCCATTCAGATGAAGATTATGGAAGCATTTCCACTGCTGTCTTCATTATTCACATTTTCACAGGGATTATTAACAAAACAAATAAGGTTTCTCATCTTAAAAGATGAAAGGTAGAGTATTACCCTGTTTATGACAAGCGATCTAAAAGATGGGAGGAGAATTTTAAAAACATTTACATTTTCAATATTTTTATTAATGTAGGGCCTACTGTTTCACAATTCTAAAGCAATGACAAATAATTTTGTTCAATAACACTTCCGTTTCTTGTGTAATAGTGATGTCAACAATTATTGTCGCAGGCTCAAAGATGTTGGGACATTTTGACTAAATGATGGAGTTACCCTCAGGACAGCTAAGTGGGTGGTCTCCCCCAGGGTTGGGCACGGTAACCCCCAGAACAAACCTCAAATACTGCCTCAATCATTTCAGGATATTTACTACTCTTTAATGATCTTACACACACACAAACAGGACAATCAAATTAAAGGGATAGTTCACCCAAAAATGAAAATTCTGTCATCATTTACTCACCCTCAAGTTGTTCCAAACCTGTATGAATGTCTTTGTTCTGCTGAACACAAAGGAAGATATTCTGAAGAATGTGGGAAACAGAGCAGTTCTGGGGCACCATTGACTTCCATAATATTTTTTTTTCCTACTATGGAAGTCAATGGTGCCCCAAAACAGCCTGGTTACAAACTTTCTTCAAAATATCTTAATTTGTGTTTGTCAGAACAAAGAAATTCATACAGGTTTGGAACTACTTGAGGGTGTGTAAATGATGACAGAATTTTTATTTTTGGGTGAACTATCCCTTTAAGGAATATTTTCTTAGACAGCACTTATTTGGAGTATCATGTCAAGTCACAATATTGTTGCAAACCTTCAAATACTGTGGTAAAATAAAAGAGACTGAAGGATTTTGCGCTGAAAACTTGATCAGAATTTCACATTGTAGAGGAAACCAGGGAGAATTTTGTTTAAACATCAGTAACTCAGTGGATTTTTGCTCAATACCTATGTCAAAAAATTTGATATAATATTTCCATATCTGTCTGCAACAAAATAAAGCTGATTAAAATCTACTATTCATCACTACACTGTGTAAATGAATGTCAAATACAAAGAATGTAAAAACAACCTAGCCCTTTACACTACTGGAACTTGTTATGGTAAACATTGACATTTTAAAATTTATGCTTGAACTATGGTAATCAAATTTAATTGTACAAAAATAAATGTAGCTATAAGCTTACCGTCATCCAACACCACTCTCATTTCACTTTCAAAATGGCATTTTCATTCAAAATGACAAAAAAACATCTTCAAAGGTCACATTAGGAGGGTGATGGTCCTGTAATGATTTCACACCATTCACAAATGATGGTGTTACAGCTAACAGCTCCCTGGTCTCCCCTGCATTCACTTCATGATCACTAGAGTTTAATACAGAGATAATTCAGAGCAGAATCTAAATGACAAGGCACTGACAAAAAAACACACATAATGTGGTTAATTATATATGGCTTGCAGAGACAGTTCATGTTAGGGCTGGATATTGGTTGGCTGGTTAAAAGGGAAAAGTACAAAGTAACTTTTTTAATCCATTCATCATGCCCTTACAGTTCCCGCAGAGGATTAAAAGGGGTTCATAATCAGTCACTCAGTGTTAAATGTATGGGAAAAGAGCTGGGCTCAGTCTTGACAAAATGATTTCTCAATGGCCCGGGAAGGCTCATTTACATAACAATTATGGGAACTGCATGGAACTACTTTTCTGCAGCTTTCTACATAATGAAAGACAATTTATTTCTTTATTCATAAAGAAGCGAGTGCTTGAACTTCACTGGTGTATTTTTGTATAATGAGATTCATTCCGTGGTGAGTGACACTTCATGGCATAAATATGAATGTAAAATTGTGACACCCTCTAAAAAAACACACAGATCAGCATTGAATAACCACTTTTTTATAAAAGAAAATAAAATGCTGTGTAATGGTGATTGTTTTATTATCATAAACCAATTTGATGATACAAATGAAAAGTAAACAAATATGCATACAAATGTTTTAGCTTGAAATAAATTATAATATACGACCTTAATAGATATTTAAACACTGTATTAATCATTCTTAAAACACTAATGCCTGAAATATCAATATTTATGGACTCTATAAATGGGGCCCCCGCACAGAAGAAAATCTTGTAGCTTTAAAGGCTCTAGTTTAAGCCCCGCCCCTCTGAGTGAGCGGTCACATGACTCAAAAAGTTTGATGTCCTGCCCAAACTTTCAGAAGTTGAGAGAGAAGAAAAAAAAGTTAGTTAGGTTAGTGAAAGGGCTGTGATTTTCAACGCGCAGTACAGTCTTTACCAATGTCTGCGTTTGAGGAGCCGTAAACTTTTGGGAAAGTCACACGGACAGCGCTTTTAAAGAGTTCAGATACTTCAGAAGAAGTTGAAACGACAAAGTTTAGTAGATATGCGCGTTTCCACATTTATTGGGGTGTTCTCGGGAAGCAGAAAAACACAGCGTTGCCTACTTTTTTTCGCAAGGCTTGGATAATTAATAAAGCGGACGGACAGAAAACAGCTTTGAGCTGTTTGGATTTAACCTTTTGGCATTTTATGGTTGCAGCCTATTTTCCTGTTTCCACTATTTCAGTCGGATAGAAAGAAGAGCTACGTTTTATCTGGAGTCATGGATCCGAGCCAGCACAACCCTCCTGCCGGCCATCAGATCGTCCATGTCCGGGGAGACTCCGAGACCGATCTGGAGGCTCTTTTTAACGCTGTGATGAACCCGAAAAACGCCATCATCCCCCCTTCCGTGCCGATGAGGATGAGAAAGCTGCCAGACTCATTCTTCAAGCCGCCAGAGCCAAAGTCCCACTCCAGACAAGTAAGAGACCACCCCCACAGAAACCACAAACTTTTCCTGCGAGCGGCCGCGACTTTCAGCCCTTTCAGTCTCTGCTGATTATAACGTTTAGTGTGTAACTTCTCTCTGCCGATGTAGATTTGTTATTGCATGAGAACAGTAAGCACTGCATTAGGGGAAAAAATACAGTGAATAAGGCTAAATAAATAATAAAGTGCATAAGTGGACGTATGTCCATATGACAGTATAAAGTAAAATAATAATAATGACATGTCAATCATAATTTATAACAAATAGAAATTATAATAAAAATGAATAGAATAGTCATAAAAGTTATACAATTCCTTAGAAATGTATTATTCTTAAACTCGTATGCAAGCTACCAACTATTCCACAGCAAAAATAGCTGAACTGAAAGTTATCGTTCGCAAAATAGCTAGTTATACTGCAACAAATAAGCAAGAAGAAAATACAGAAGAAAAGAGTTGCGTCTCTTATATTCACCCCTAGACTAGTTGAGCTGTACCAGGGTACAGTGATGGTAACACATGGTACTTTATCATATCATTCTGTACTCTTTGTATTTTGATACTTAGTGGGTTCAAATGTCTTGATCGACAGGACAAAGTCATTCACTAGCTGCATGCACTCTCACAAGATAAGATTTATTTCCAGGTTTGACTTCAGCTGATGATAAGTAAACATTACACTTCATCCAGCGCGGTTTTTCTTTCTTTCTTTCTTTCTTTCTTTCTTTCTTTCTTTCTTTCTTTCTTTCTGTTACTGTTTTACGGAGTGAAACCTCTCCAAATGATTCAGTTCATGAGTGAGCTATATTGGAGTGATTCAGACTGAATCACAAAATGATTCAGAGTATTTGCAAACCCGTTTATACAGTTCATTTAAAAGAACCGACTCAACGGAGTGATTCTTTTGCGCTGCGGGGCAGCGCTAGCTCTAAACAGCTGAAAGAAAACACAGACCATACGACTTCATTACTGAAATCAGTGTTTTGTTCATTGCAACTGACCTTCACTTTTAATGCTTTCTTTCATTTTATATAAAAATGGCGATAAACGGTTTATAAACCATATGAGGTTTATAGTCTTTAGTTTCCAGCACTTGTTCCACGAGTGAAGATACTTAAAATAGGTAATCTTTTAAAGCTTAATTAAAAAAAAATAAAATAAAAAAAATAAGTTGTCGTTAAAACTAATCGAGTTTTCTCGGGTTTGGAATCACATCTTGCGCATGCGCACATGTTAAGTTGAGCTGAAAAGTTGCCCCAGGACAGCCTGTTTCCTACTTAGCTCCTCCTAAAGTCTGCAGCCTAGGCCACATCCGTTTCTTAACTTTTGTTATTGTAAAAGGAGCTGATAAAACTAATAAAAGCAACACAAAGCTATGATTCAAAAGGACAACAGTCCTTGTGTAAATTTTGTGTAAAATTGTGTAAATTTAATCATTTGTGATTTACGTTTCCATGTATGGTGTTTTATTCATGTTGGAAATACGTTGTTATTATCCTATTATCCTTTGACTTTCCCAGTATTAACTGGAAAAGAAATGACTCATTTCCTATACTTCACTATCCCTCCAGTTCACATAGTTTAAAAATTACTTTAAAGCATTTTATTTAAATAGCTTAACAATTCAAATGTTTATTTGGATAAAAAAAAAAAAAATTGTAAAAAACAGATATTGTTTTCCTCATGTTTGCTTTTAAAATGTTATAAGGCAGTTTAGAGTAATTAATACAAAGAATTATTTACAGTAACAATTTTTACATGTGGAGTACTTAAGACTTATGGCATCAAGAAAACAGATTTGTTACATATTAAAGGAAAGAAAACAAAAAGCATAAGAAGCAAGGTTTTAACAATTACATTGTAAGGTTAATCATGATTAATGAATTTATTCATGCATTGTAACCCTAGTTTCTGTCATCATTTCAGCAGAAGTACAAGAGGATAACTTTAATACAAATATTTAATATATGACCTTCACAATGGAGCATCTTTAAGTTACATAGGTTGAGAACCATATGTGTGTGCGTGCTTGTTCTTTGTGTGTGTGTATATATATATATATATATATATATATATATATATATATATATATATATATATATATATATATATATATATATATATATATATATATATATATATATATATATATATGGGACTTCATCCGTGTTTTGAATGATTAAGGTTTAGACAGAAGTCTCTTTGCTATTTAAGAGACTTATTGCTTGTAGCCCTTTTGCTTTAAATCTAATCTTAATCTAAATGTCTTATTTATGCTAAAATAATCCTCTATCCCTGTACAGGCCAGCACGGATGCAGGTACTGCTGGTACTCTCACGCCCCAGCACATCAGGGCACACTCCTCACCCGCCTCCCTGCAGCTGGGTGCAGTTTCTCCTGGCACACTGAGCAGCATGGTTCCAGCAAACGCCCCACCTCAGCACCTCCGCCAGTCTTCTTACGAAATACCTGATGATGTGCCGCTGCCCCCAGGCTGGGAGATGGCCAAGACCCCTTCAGGCCAGAGATACTTCCTAAAGTGAGTTATTAACGTTGTCATGCCTGATATGACATTTGTCAACATGGTTTTGTGCTGTTTGATGTCTTTTAAATTGATAAGGCGTTGTTGACCTTCAGATTGGGGTCAAGTTTGCAGTGCTCCCAGTCATTTTAAAGATGGAAGACTTTCTACGTGTAGAGATTTACAACAAAGGTGAATTTTAGTGGACATAAAGTCTTGCAATGTTGCTTTGAGGTCCTGATGTATCGAATACTCAAGTTTCAATTGAGAATACTATTTCAACAGCACAATTTTTTAATATCACATATTTAAGCTAAGCTCAAACTCACATTGTCTTCTGGCTCATGCGATTCATAAAAAAATGAATCACTGTCACTAACTGAAATGCCTTTAAAGATAAAGTTTAGAATCATGATTTTTCAACAGTATTACAAGACACTTTGAGTGTATATTAGCACCATTTGTTGTTGGCTTTTGGACCCAAAAATAGTGGTGTTTGACGTCAAGCTTGCAAGCTGATAGTTCCATTAAGAAAATGACTTTGGTTTTTATTTCAAATGTGCAGATGAAAGCTCATTTTTAATCAAAACTCCCAATAAGGAGTCTTTTTTTCCAGCTGGTTTATATATCCTAGTCTTTGCTAGTGTGTTAGCCTGTGTGCCAAGGTTTCCTTCTCTCTGTGTGTGTGTGTGGGTACTTAGTGCTTCTGCGGATTGGGTTTCAGAGGGGAACAAAGGCCCAGTGTAGCAGCGTAGAACGAGTGGAGGACGGGCCGGTCTGGTAAACTCATCTGCCTGGCCACAGAAGCCTGTCCACAGGACAGGAGGAGTTAAAAAGGCAGATTTAAGGAGTACATTGTGTCTTTTTGATAAGTCCTATTGAAGTTGTCGCTATTAATTTAATAGCTACTATATTAGGACTGAATTTTTGAATACGAAGTTCTGGGATGTCTGGAACTGTGACCCTCTGACCAATCGCTTCTAGACAAACATGATTAGCCTCCAATTTACTATGATAAAACAGAGCTTTTAAAAACAGATGTTTAGAAGAGGAACATCTGGAGAACATCTGCTTCATTTGGACCAGATCTCCAGGAATTGTGCAAAAGGGGGTTGAGGGACAGGAAGGGGAAAACGCCATTTGTGTAGACGTCTCACAAGACCAAGGCTAATGTTTTGGAAATGTCGCAACTGCTAATGCATCCAACAATGGAGGACGCCTAATCCTTAAGACTCAGCTCCAAATTTAGTCTGGTAGTTCTCGTTCTTCTTGAATGGAAAAATGAAGGAAGTTTTAAGCAAACATTGAGACTGCTACCTTTTCGAGTGGTCTGTGTGTGGGCACCGTTTGATCGTCCCCCCTGTCTCTGTCACTGCTGAAATGCACAAATGAACGTCTCCTCTTGTCTGTACAACCCCCTCCTTTTTAACTTCTCTTTGTTTGGGGTTTTAGAGAAATGCAGGCTCATTTTATTCAACGTCTTATTGTTGTTGACCCTCGCTTTGTTTGTGGATATCTTTCCCACAGGAAGTTGACATGGTTTGTCAACGATTCCTTATTTTTGTAGTGAGCATATATCACTGTTACCCCTATCAAATTCAAGAGCTGAAAGAAGAGTCAGATGTCTTTGAGCGTCTTGTGGGTTGTTTCTAAGACAGTGTGTCAAGTTAAAAATAGTGTCGCAAGCCCCATGTGTTTTGCTATATTGCTTTGTACATCTTATGTAAACTCCTAAGAACGTGCCTGATTCAGGGCCGGTGAATCTGAAACACATTTTTAAGTATTATGAGTATTGTTTCTAAGACTTAACTTAAAATGTGTCTCACATTTGGTTCCATTGGTTTGTACATCTTATGTAAACTCCGAAGATTCTGATTCGTGTCAGGTGAATCCTAAACCTGTTTTTAAGCGTCATGAGCATTGTTTCCGAGAGAATTTGTCAAGTCAAAAATAGTCCAACTTAAAATGTGACATTTTGTTCCATTGGTTTGTATATCTTATGAAAACTCTTAAGAGCGAGTCTGATTCAGGTCAGATGAATCTGAAACCAGCCTAATTATACAGTGCTTCTTTTAGACCAACTAGTTCCCTTGTTACATTGTCAAATGCTGACTGCTTGATATCCATTGTTATTCTGGTCTTCGTTCACCCAAAAATGAAACTTCTGTCATCATTTGCTCACCCTCCACTTGTTCGAAACCAATGTGAGTTTCTTTATTCTGTTGAACACAAAAGAAGATGTTTTGAAGAATGTTGGTAATCAAACAGTTGATGGTAGCCATTGACTTCCATAGTATTTTTTCGATATTATGGAAGTCAGTAGGTAAATACAGAATAATTTACCAGATGCATAAAATGTTGAATATTTCAGATTCCTTGCAACTCCCATTGCACATTAAAGGTGTCGTTTGAATCTACAAACACCGAAGGCTTCAGGAAGCTTGTCCTGGAAAACAAACACACTCCTATTTATAATCAGGGCCTCTTCAAATGAGGGGTGGTGAGAGGGCTGTGAGCCAACCTGTTTGAAACTATACCAAGCTCATATTGCTTTCAGGTGACCACTACTGTTCTGCATGTACACGACCCGAGAAAGTAGTTTTCTGCTAAGACCAGAGATTTCATTAGAAAGCATATCTGTTACCATTTTGGTTGCTGATAAGCAGACGGCGGTGTGCGAAGTATCCTGATGGCTCTCGCATTTGGCCACATGTGAGTCACACAGTTAAGGGAACTCTGACAAGCAGCCTGGTTTCCGTTTCGGCATGAATGAATGCGCAGTTTGTGAATCCGCTCAGTAGAGATAAAGTAGAGAGAGAGAAGATGAGTGGGTTGCTTTATTTATCCAGTGACACTCATGTGACCTGGTCAGATATAGACAAACAAACAAGACTCTGAACACACAGTGAAAGATCTATTGCATTAAAACTGCTTAGATTTTAGCTTTGAATGGTTACACTGTAACCTTTTTGTCCTATATTTAGTTCAGCCTTTGCTCAGGCCTCAGTGGTGTCCCGTGACACTTTGATAGCTGGAAGAAAATGACAGGAAACACAAAGCTATCGGAAGTCGTAATCAACCTGCAACACCCAGTCATTTGAAGACTGTTTCAACGCCGCCTCAAAAGCCTAGGATTATAGGGAACTAGTTCTGTGGCGCTTCCAGATGCTAGTTCTGGATCTTCCTGAGAATGCAGGAAGATAAGTTGGAAAATAAGTTGACTATAAGATGGGTCAAAATTATACTAGTTGGATAAAAAAAGAACAAACAGATCATTTGCATTGGTGTATAAGTCCTATTTTATTATTACATTAAGAAGTAATGTAAAGTACTCCACAACACAATCAATCCTTTAAGTTTAGCAGGGCTTAGAACAGAACAAACTAATCAGCTTAAAGGGATAGTTCACCCAAAAATTAAAATTTGATGTTTATCTGCTTACCCCAAGGGCATCCAAGATGTAGGTGACTTTGTTTCTTTAGTAGAACACAAAACGAAGATTATAACTCAAACCGTTGCAGTCTGTCAGTCATATAATGGCAGTCAATGGGACTCGCGGCTTTGAGAGAAAAAAAAACATACACAGACAAAACCAAATTAAACCCTACGGCTCGTGACGATACATTGAGGTCTAAAGACACGAAACGATCGGTCTGTGCAAGAAACTGAACAGTATTTATATCATTTTTTTTACCTCTGATCCACCACACTGTCCAACTGTCCTGAGCGCGTTCACAACAGCTGGCGCGTGTCGCGTCTTCTTCTCTATCTACAGTCTCAATTAGGAGTGTCAATGGTCCATTTGAGAGAGAGGTGGTGGTAATGCACATATAAGTCTGCAATCCACTATAAAGCAAGAAGAAGACGCGTCACACGCCGGCTGTTGCACAGACCGATCGTTTCGTGGCTTTAGACTTCAATGTATCGTTACGAGCCGCAGGGTTTAATTTGGTTTTGTCTGTGTATGTTTTTTTTTTTTTTGTTTTTTTTTTGTGTCTCTCAAAGCCGTGGGTACCATTGACTACCATTATATGACTGACCGACTGCAACGGTTTGAGTTATAATCTTCGTTTGTGTTCTACTAAAGAAACAAAGTCACCTACATCTTGGATACCCTGGGGGTAAGCAGATAAACATTAAATTTTCATTTTTGGGTGAACTATCCCTTCAACAAACAAAATTATAGTGACATTAATTATAAATGGTATGTCTACACACTTTTTTTTTTTTTTTTTAAAGGAATCAAAATGTTTGTGCTAAATGCATGTTTTATGTGCTTTGGAGTACAAGTCACATCATTTTTCAAATTATTAAACAAAAACAATGTAGCATATTCAGGAAAATATGCTACATTGTCAAGCGTGTTGTTGTTCTGGTCAGCGGTGTGATTTATACAGTCTTCTAGCAAATGATAACATTTATGAATTTACAGATTCATTATTTACATTTTATGAATCTGCTAAATACAGATTTATTTTGCATAAATTGTTGAATAAATCTGATTCTTGACAACTGTCTTTGCACATTGAGTGTGTAAATTGAATCTAGATTTACTGGAGATTAAACAAGTTGTTGCCTAGTCTTTTTTTTAACTTCCTAGGTCTCTGTCTCCTGTTTTTTCCCCCTTGTGTTCCTGCTTTCATTATTAACCCTGTGGAAGACAGAAGTGGGAAAGGTCAACATGATGTGTTGACCTCCTCTCTTTCCCTTTTTCTCCAACAGTTTACTGTGAGCTTTGATTTATAATAGACTCGGACCGAGGGAAAGGGGGGCTCAGGGCGGTTGAGGGTCATCTTGTTTAGTTCTCGCCTGCCTGTTTTTTTGGGACCTCAGGAAGAGGGGGGATTAAGTTCACAGGGCACTAACACTGAGACCAGAGTCATAAACTAATGAAGGATTCTAATTTGGAGAATGTGGCCAAATAGAGGGGCTAATCAGTGTTTCCGTTGTCTTATTAAAGCCAGGACTCAGTGGGGGGGGGATTTAGCCCATGGGAGGGCGGCCCTAGCCGAGAAGGGCCCTCAGGGATGTGGACCCCAACTATCACAGGGATTAGACCCTGTGATGGGAACCACCGTTACCCCTCCACCCGCTTTAAAACATGCTGCTTTTAATTACTATACAAAAGGTGTGTCTCAGAGTCTTTCCTGAAGGCAAAACTTAGTTGCACATACATGCATTTAGACTTATGTTTGTCGCAGATGTCTTTCTTGTTTAGAAATGTTGCTAAATATGCCTGATAAGGTCATTTTGAAATATTTTTAAAATAATTTTGAAAGGATCTACCATTTGGGTGAGGAGTTAAAGGACGTGACCCATCGTAAGAGTGTGAGGGGACCCGGTGTTAATGGTAAAAGCATGGTGTTAAGTGATTTAATGAGCACTGTTTGGTTTTCGCAACTTAGTCTACCACTAGATCAGTGTGGCCTCAAGGTCTGTAGACTAAAAATGTCCCCCTTGTTTCCTTCCTGCTGTCTGCTCCCACCATGGGATTTTCTTGGTTTGGGTAGGAGGTGAGCATGATTGGACAAACTGGAAAATCACAAGGACACATGATGGCAGGATATAAATAAAATCCAAACAACTGAGATGAAGTATAATCCAGAATTTGTGTATATAAGATAAAAATAAATAAATATATAATTAATCAATACAGATTGCTCATTGCTGAAAACAGTATTATTACTCAATTAAGGGGAAATTTAGTTGCTTTTGCCAGTTTAATATTTTAATAGTACTGGTTTACTATTGGTGCTCCAGTGGAAACTTTTTTTCTTCGGAAGAAAGCATGTGTATTAGGAGCAAGCGACACACATGCAGGCTTTTGTCTTAGCTGTAGTAGTATTATAGTGCAATGGTGCTGCTCCTGGAAGCGTTGCATGTCCAGACACACACTGCTAGATTAGACAGTCTTTGTTATTGAGTGCTGCAGTCTTCTGGGGTGGGCTGTTTTCTTTTGGATTTTCCTCACACACTCAAACTCCATTTTTCTATGGCCAGTTGGGAAAATATTTGCTTTTCTGCCTTTTTCCCCCTTTCTGAAAGGAGGTATAGGCTAAATTCACATCCGTCTCAATTTCGAAACGGTTCATCTAGGTTTTACAGGCAAAATATAGACGTGACAGGATTGTGAGGAGTTTTGTGTTCATGTGATTTTAACTTCATTTTCCACCACTCCTGTTTGTGTTTAAATATGCTCATCAAGAGGCTCAGTGTGAATCACGTTGTGTTGAATTGCACCCTCGTATGTGTGAGTTTGGAGCAGGCGTATTGTGTACTGCTTTTGGCCGTCTCTTTGATGGCTAACGGTTTAGCCATCTGGGTCAGGCCTCTCTTCCCAGCTCCATTTGTAGCACATTTGTGTGGAGGACCGGGGAAGGGAGTGAAAGCTTGCTATTGCAAATGTGATCAACATCACAGGGAGAGGCTGTCCTCCCCACAAACCCAGACCACAATCATACTTTTGTTTCATGCATGATCCAGGCCTTTTTATAGGCCTTTCTCCTAGAGTCGGGCGGTGTAATGCTGGTGGATACCGTGTGATGGTTGAAATGTGTGAGGCGGTAGAGATTTTGTTATACCATTAATAAAACAGTAGATATCGGTGGACAGGACTGTCCACTAACTACCAATGTAAATGTATGGTTTTAGTAACTTTATTGTAAAGTATTTTTATTATTTGCATTTATTAAACAATTACTTAAACAATAACAAAAACTTACTTTTCTAAGTTTTGGGTTCAGGAAGATTTTTGAAAATAAAGAAATTAATATATATATATATATATATATATATATATATATATATATATATATATATATATATATATAATATATATATAATATATATATATATATTATTGTTGTTATTATTATTATTATATATTTTTTTTTTATTATATGAATTTTTTTTTATAGAAAGGATGCATTAAATTGACAGTCAAGACATTTTATAATGTTACAAAAGATTTATTTTTCAAATAAATGAAAACTTTCTATTGGTCAAAGAATCCTGAAACTTTATTATGGTTTCCACAAAACTATTAAACAGCACAATTGTTTTCAACATTAATAAGAAATGTTTCTTGGGCACCAAATCAGCATATTAGAATGATTTCTGAAGGATCGTGTGACACTGAAGACTGGAGTAATGGCTGCTGAATATTCAACTTTTCCATCACAGGAATAAATTACATTTTAATATGCATTTAAATAGAGAATAATGTATTTTAATTACAGTAAGATTTCACTATTTCGGTTTTATTTTCACGTAAATAAAGTACACTAAAATATTTTCAAAAATCTGACCCCTATAGGGCACGTTATTGCTGTTATGATTACTCGTACATAATATAATTGTTTATATAATACACAGTATTTTGGTCATACACCCCTTGTTTAGTTTTAACGCATTTGAGCCTAAATTGACTTCTAAACTCGCTGTACTTTACGAAGTGAGCAGAAGACCCATTTAGACCCATTCCCTGGTTAAAGTCATTTGTTAGATTACAGTGGCCTCCTTTTTGTAATGTTTAGTTTCCCAGGTCAGGGTGGATTCATTTCTCAGCTCATCTAGTGTGAAGCATTTACTTTGAGCAAATGTGTGTTTGTCAAGCTTGGGCTTTATTGACCACGCACAAACAAGCCCCTTTCCTGTTAGAGTGTCATCTGTGAATGTGTGTGTGTGCGCGCGCGCATATAGAAAGCAGAGTTAGCCAGACCAGTGTTTACCCAGTCCTGATGTAACACCTTTGCCCCAGACATCAATGCTCCTACTGTCACTGCAGAACAAACTGCCTCAAGAAGAACCCCTGCCTATGTATTCAGACCAGGGTCTCGGTCAAAACGCTCTTTGCATTTACCAAATAGCACAGGGAGTGTGTTGAATGTGTCATACTCAGCTTCATGCTGTTTTGGTTTCTCATTAGCAGTTTAATGGTACATTTTCATTAAAAAGAAAAAGATAAATGATTTAAATGTTAAAATATAGCTTGCCTAGCCCTTCTGAGAACTTCATAACCTTTACCCAATTTTCTCTCTAGTATCTCTCTCTCTTGCTCTCTCTGCCTCTGTAAACTCGCTGCTTTGTCCGCTGACACCTGTGATATGAGCCCTCCTTCAAAGAGGAACTTAAATCCGGCCAGAGGTCAGCAGGTCGCTCAATAATCTCTCCTGATGATGTCCTGCTGATGGAAGCTCAGTCACTCATCCACCCGTCCTGATGCACGCTCGCTCGCTTGGCCGTGAGGGAGAAATGGAGAGCTGACTGAGGTCTGATGTCCTCTTTCTGTCCTGACTAGCAGCATTCAGTCATTCATTATGGCAGCCTCTCTATGGCCTCATTAGATGCAGTGTGTGTTATGCTAAGCTAATATACAGAGTCCTTGTGCACGCAGTTGTAGTGTACAAGTCATTATTTTAACAGTGTTTGCTAGTAATAGACAGATGCACTACTGTTCAAAAGTTTAGGTTCAATAAGATTTCTTATTAAATTTTGAAATATTATTACAATTTAAAATAACTGTTTTCTATTTTAATATGTTATAATGGCAAAGCGGAATTTTCAGCAGCCATTATTCCATTATTGATCCTTCAGAAAGCATTCTAATATGCATTTCTTGTTATTATCAATATTGAAAACAGTTGTGCTGCTTAGTATTTTTGTGGAAACTGTGATTATTTATTTATTTATTTATTTATTTATTTATTTTTCCTTTCCCCCCCATTATAAAACCTCAAACTTTTGAATGTCCGATATGGAGACTCATTACTTTTACTTATTGTATTCTGTATAACCAACAGGTAATTATATAAGTAATAAATTATAATACTTTCATTATGTTTTAACCCTAATCTCAAAAAAACAAAACAAATATTCACTGACCACTAATTTAAAAGAATATTCGGTTACAATTTGTTACAGTGTAATAATACATTTAAGTACTGAGTAATATTAATTAACTACATTTACTTACTGTATGGTTAGGGTTTGGCTTACAGTTAAGTGCATGTAATTATGCAAAATTTATTGTTATTATAATAGTAAGTACATGTAACGTGTAACAAGGACACCTTAAAATGGTGTTACCAAAAAAGTGTTACCAAATATTCATGTTAAATATAACAAAATCCTTACCTGCAACACTGAAAATGATCTGTTTGTCCCTCAACTTAAAAACAAAAAACGAACAAATCTGTGAATTAATGCATCTACAGAATGTTTTTCAATGGTAAACAGATGTTGTTTATGGAGCTTAAGTTGTATTTTATCTGAAATATGCCTTCACACTAAATTCTCAGGTGAAAGTAAGTATAATGCTAATTTTGGACAAAGACAGAAAATAGGGAATGCTGTCTTGGCACTTTCTGCTATTTTGAATACAGCTCATCCACTATATGCTCCATATTTCGGGGTCAAATATTTGTTATTTCTTAGGCAAAGTGCAAACATGCAGTGCTGGCGAAGTTGAGTGCAACTGTGAGAAGCATTCATCGCTGCACCTCAAGCTCTGCTGTGTTATAAATAACTGCAGCACAATAAACAGGGCCCTGATAATTGGGCCATCAATCATGTCGAGCGCTTGGGTGGGTCTAGGCCCAGTGCCGTGAGCCCGCTAACCTCCCTTCTCTACCTACCACCACCACCACCACCTCCTCCTCCTCGAGCGCTCTCTGGTTTCATGAGCAGTGATAACAGCTGGAGAGGAAATCAGGAAGTGAGCTTCTATAGAGCACTGTCTCCTTTAGTGTCATGGAGTGATTCCTGTGTGGTCATGGCTCAATGTGATTTGAGTGCCAGAATCCCCACCTCCGCTCTCCCTGTCTATTGGCTATAAAGCAAAAGCCTGCTACCAGGGTTGTAGACCTTTCTTTGTCTGTTTGTCATTCTCCCAGTCTGCTTAGTCTGGGATGGAAGAAGGGCTGCAGAAAGAAGGTTGCAGTCGTCTGGCTGATGAAGTTTGAAGCTCTGGAGGGTGTTTGTGGGGGTCTCTTGAGCGGATGTCTGTCATGTCTATGCTTTTGTCTTCATCTCTGGCCCCATAATCTTCAATAACGCTTCTCAGCTGGTGGCCCCCAGTGATCTGTAATGGCCCTGAGTGGCGATCAGCCTCGTTAAACTGCACTGAGTGAACTTAACTGGTCACTTATTACTGCACTGTATATAAAAAAGTGTGTTACTTGCCATTTTTTTTTTTTGTCATTATTTTGTGAAATTTCCTAGAAATTTCTATGATTTATATAGGCTATAGGCTAAGTTGAGTTTGAAGTTGTATTTTGTTGATGCTTGAATTGACGCCGAATTGCCGCTAGCTTGAATGTGAAAGTAAAATGCACACATCGCTTTTAAGCTGTTTAGAAGCGAAGGAAAGTGAGGAAAAGAGGGAAAACTCAAACGAACTAACAGCGAACAAGTGCTTTACACCGAATTAGACCGCACTAGAAAAAAATGAAAAAACGCGTGCAAAAATTTCGGACTCAGTGTGCAAGGACTTTTAACTCTTCATTTCATCAAATGCATGTTGGCATCATGAGTAAATGACAGGCAAAAGTATTATATGCATATGAATTTCACCATTATTGTTACTCTTGGCTGCTTTTTGACTATCCTCCCATTTTCCCGATACTTTCCGACTGAGTAAAGGGAAGACAGTCTGCCTCATTTGTGAAGTGTGTTTGTTCGTGTGTGCTGGAAGTGCAGAGAGAACATTGCATGAGCAGACGCTCAAGAGTGACGCAATGGTAGGGCTCCGACCCAGACTGGATGGTGTGCTTTTGACTACAAAAACACATTTGCTCTCTTCCAAAATCTAGAGAGCTGCCTGTACAGACAGCAGCATCACAGACATAAAATCTGTTCCAGAAGGTGAGCAACATAATTATGCTGCCTTCTAAGAGATCCTTCACAAAGACGGCAATGCTATAATGCATTGCCATGAGGTCAGTAAAGGATTAAGGCAAAAGGAATGGCAATTTTTTCATTTTATAAAACTTCCGTAGAGTCATATGTGTGTTTTGTAGAGTTGCTCACTATATAGTGCACTCCAAATCATTCTTTTATGAGATTCTGTGATGTTTAGGATGCCCCCAAAGAAGGCAGTTGCCTATGCCATCTCACTCGATCTTGGAACAAAGCTAATCTTTTAGCTTGAGTTCAGTGTGTTTTGATATTTTTGCATTCAAACCACTGCCAGAAAACAGCACGTTGCAAGTTAGCTGTCGCTTGTCAATAGTTCTCGTTCTGGATCATCGTGACACTGAATTAAACATAAGCGTCAGTGTTTTGCATGGAAAAGGCACTGTGTGGGCAGAGCGCTCGGGCTAATAAAGCCCACCTGTGTAAGTGCGCCTGCGTCTGCCCTCACTGAAACCCAAGAGGAGATCTTCATACTCGACATCCTGTGCTCCAATTAAAATTAACTCTCACCGCCTCTCCCTCCCTCGCTCTCCACTTGTCTCTGTCATAGTTTCCAGCAGCAATAGGAGGGGGAGGATCGGGGTGACATAAAGTGTAACAGGACCACAGCGATCCACCCAGCCAATGGAGTTCTGAGGGATTGCTTCCGCGCTCATTTTTTCCTCCTCCTTTTCCTCCTCTGTGGCCTTTTCTTTTTGTTTGACGGTCATTCGGCCCTCCCCCGTGACCCTCCTGAAGAGGCCCCCTGTTCCTCGTCTGCTGGGGCCCGGGCTGTTTTCCTGGAGTGAGTGTGTGTGTGTGTGTGTGAGTTGGGGGTAGGGTGGCTTACTGGTAGGTAGGTGGGAGAGGGGCAGTTTTTGGCAGGTCCTTTGATCAGTAAAGCATAAACAAGAGGGAGCTTAGAGAAGAGGGGGTGGTGAAGTGCTGAGTCAGTCGCTCTCTTTCTCTCTCCTTTTTTTGTTATTCTTGCTCCCTCCCTCTCTCAAAAGGCAGTGATGGTGGAATAGTGACTAATTGGTGGCAAAGAAAAAGTGACGGCAGAAAAAAAAATGGTCACGGCTGTGTTTATGATGTGGAAGGGTCTTGCCAATTCAGTATTGCAAACAAAATCTGTCAGAAAGATGCAGAATTCATTCATCCACAAGGTCAAACATCCTCTCAGGCTCTTTTTTTTTTGTCCTGTGGTTTGTCTTCCAGTAGACTAGTGGTCAGCCGTCTGTCTATCAAGACTAGTGGCCAAACAGCATGGATTTTTCAATAGCTGATGCCAGTATCAAGAGTTCAGCGTGGCTCATGGTCTGTATAATGCAAGTATATTAGTATACATTGATGCCCATGTAGTAAAAATATACACCACTTTTCAAAGGTTTGGATTAGTAAGAATTTTTTTTTTTAAAGAAATTAATACTTTTATTCAGAAAAGGATGCATCAAATTGATGTTAAGTGATAGTAAAGACATTTTAATGTTACAAAAGATTTCTATTTCAAATAAATGCTGTTCTTTTGAACTTTGTTGATGAAAGAATCTTGAAAAAAAAAAAAGAATTCTGAAGGATCACTGACAATGAAAATTATATTGTATATTTACACTGTAATTATATTTCACAATATTACTAGTTTTACTGTATTAAATGAGCTTAATAGATTTCTTTCAAACATATTTTAAAAAATTAACATTAACAAAAAACATTAGCATTAACAAAAAATCTTATGAACTTATGAACAGTAGAGTGAATTGTGTTCTGTGTGATTTCTGAAACAATTAAACCTTTTTACAAATAATTTATTTGTAAATGAAACTTGGAGTGGAGGTCGACAAGTGAAATATTACCTATGAGTAAAATCATCCTTTATAGAATTGTTAAGGCACTAAACTCTTAACTATGAAAACAATTAGGAAATTGCAATTTAATGTACTTATTACAACCGTAATTATACATAGTTCAATTATATAATGTAAATAAGGTAATATAAATTGGCTTAAATTAAGGAACTACTGAAAATTACGGAATATTTTTCATAATATTTTTATAAAATTGAGCTTTTTTTTCCATCTGTTTGACAAGGATGTCAGTAGATTCAGAAACTGAATCTGACACTTATTTATTAGCCAATCAAACATGTCTATCAGTCAATGCCAGTAATCTCAAAATAGATTTATTGGTCTATCACTAGTCAGGATCCCCAAACATAAGTTCAGTGCATGCATATCTTACGTTTTCAGTGACAAAAACTGTCTTAAATAGGCAAAGAGAGCAGAGCTGGGGGAAAAGAGGACCAAGTGAATAGCATTTAGGGTTTTGGGTCGTAGCTTGGTCTGAGCTTTTGTCCAGCAGGTGAAAGCTTTGTAAAACTGGCGCCAGATTGTTAAAGAGCCTGACACTTCAGTGTGTTGGAACAGGCAGCGAGAGAAAGAAACCTCCTGGGAGGAGACCCATGACTGACCCTGCCTGAATGTACAGGCCCTCGCCTGAGAGAGAGAGAGAAAGAAAACGGGAGAGAGGGGGGCCTTTTCCTGTGTTAACTCTACATCTTAATCGTGCAACAAGCCCCGACAAAGCAGTCATTAGAAATGCCTTTACACCGAGTGCTCCAGCCCGTTCTCACTGTAGAATATATGCGAGTAGTGTTTCACAAGCTCCTGGTTTGTCCTGAAGTTACATAAATCTGCTTCCTTCAGGAGTGTTTACTTGCAGCAATATTTTGAATTAAAAACCTAATCTGCTCTGGCTTTGGTTTCATAGACCTGACAGAACGTGCAACGCCTCCAGTCGCAGGTCTTTTGAGCCGCCCACTCCATCCCTAACACTGCTCGTAAATTGCGTGCTTGTGCCTTCAGGACACCAAAACCATTTTCTTGGAAGACTTTGTTTCGAAGAAAATGTGAAGATTAGCAGCTAGTGTTTAGGAATGAGATGGGCTGTCAGGTTTGATCTTAAGGAAGCTGCGAGATTAGATCATGAAATGTGCCGTGATAGTACGCTAGAAAACATACGAATGTTGGTTTTTGGAGGTAAATACAGGTAGCTGCCTTCAGGACACCAAAACCATTTTCTTGGAAGACTTTATTTATTTGGAAGAAAATGTGAAGATTAGCAGCTAGCCTATTGTTTAGGAAGGAGATGGGTTGTCAGGTTTGATCTTAAGGAAGCTGCGAGATTAGATCATGAAATGTGTCGTGATAGTACGTCTGAAAACATACGAATGTTGGTTTTTGGAGGTAAATAATTCAGGATTAACTTGTTTCTTTTGGTTGTTCGAATGAAAGTACGTCTGTTGGGTATTCATGCTGAGATTGAGGCAAAAAACGCCCTCCTTTTTCAGCATAAACTGCTTAACCTTTAAGTGATAAACTGCAGTGAAAAAGAGAACAACACTGCGTCAAGCTTTCCCTGCCACCCTGCTGTCTAAGATCTGAATAAACAGAAGGGTGTAAGCCTGGCTTCAGTCGCTCCTTTTAGACTTATTGATTCGTTTTCCAGTAACCGTGTTATTCATTACTGACCTTACACCGTAATCTGTGACTTCATGTGCAGATGACACCGGTTCAGTCCACTGCACGCAGGCAAATCACATGTAAACGGGGTCGAAGTTCACTCAACGGCCTACGGTTATCCACCCTCCCTCCTCCACAGCAATGCATCAGCAGATCTGACACAAGAGTGGGTGGCAATTGTAAAGTTTATGAAATGGAATTTTATAAGAGCCTATTTTTAGCAGCCAGGGCAAATGAAATGAATGGGAGTTTCATTGCTAACAGGACAGACCATCATTTACACTTGCTTGTAGGAGGCTTTGGAGATGTTTGGTTCCTGCTCACTTTTGCTTATGCAGATTAAAGGACCGAGACGCTGTCCAAATGGATCTGTGTTCAGGTGTTTACAAAGATCTTGTAGAAGGTCCACTTGCTGGGAGTTTTATCTGAGCACTCTGTTTGAATCAAATAAACCAATGTGGGATATATAACATTGGTTTATATGGTAGTGCACTGCCCTTGAAATATTATAGAGTTATGCAGCCTAGAACAAGAACAAATGTAATCACTTATAAAAGTATTATAATATTAATACATAGTCAAACCAAAAATTATTCAGACACCAGATATAATTTTTGATATTTTTTTTTACTAGTGGGTGCAGGACAATATAGTTCATTTAGGTAAGAGAGGATAGCAAAATAAAGTAAACTGTGGCATATTACACCCAAAATTCTTCATACAGTGGACTACCCGTAAAATTGATCAAATTTGGGACCAAAAATTATTCGGACACTTTGACCTGAGTGTTTTTCTTTAATTGCTAATTCTAACTTTTTACACCACATACTGAACAAAATTAAGCATTTCTTGGTAATTGGTTGAACTAAATTGGTAATATCTAATTGTTTAAATTTAACAGCTGACAGCTATTCATTACATACATTTCTATCAAAGTTATCTGACATTATCAAGATGAATTTGTTCTGACACAGTTTAACTCTGAGTTAATTATCATTTTCTAAACTGTAGCAAATAAACTCTGATAATGTGAAAAATGTTGAAGGTGCCTGAATAAATTTTGGTTTGACTGTACATGCATACATACATACATGTGTATAAAATTGGTAGTTTTGGTCCTATATGTCAAGCCAAAGAGGCAGCTCATGAGGATTTGGGTCACACCCACAATATTTCTGTCTAATAGTCCTGCTTATGTATGTGTCTGTCTCCTCATAGCCATAATGACCAGACGACCACCTGGCAGGATCCACGTAAGGCCCTCCTTCAGATGAACCAGGCCGCCCCGGCCAGCCCAGTGCCTGTGCAGCAGCAGAACATGAACCCTGCCTCAGGTCAGCAACTCCAGACACTCATTTCATATTAAACACTACACTCTCAGTCCCAGCATTCTTATGGTAATTCTACGGGTGTAGCAGTCTCTGTTTACACCCCACCCAAACCCGCCTCTACCTCAGCAAACACAAAAACCTTATCAAGGCAGACGAATGCAAATGAATGCATGTGAATGGCAGTTGATGATTAGGTAGACATGTCTGGTTGGAGTGACAATAGTGACCTGGGTGTCCAGACTATGAAAGGTTCAACAGGAACTCTTGGAATCAGACAAGACTGGTCCCGTTCAGTGTTTTAAGGTGTTCCCCAAAGACTTTAATGTCATTCTTTGGAAAGTCGTTTGGTCCTGGAAACTACAGTGCAACAGTTTCTGCCTACTTTTTTCAAGCGGACTTGATTCCGGAAGAATGTTTCCTATTTATTTTTTCAATAGGAATTTTTAAAAAGTCTCGTTAAACCATTATAAGCCAGCTAGGAGGTGAATCACAACATTACAAACTTTGAATCAAAGCAAAAATCACTTTGCTTTTCAAGATCCTGTGATTGGTGGAGATTTCTTTCCAAAATTTCATGGCCTCGTGAAAATGTTGGAAAAATGTGTGGATTATGGCCAAAGATTTCTAAAATGATCATTTCACTTAGTAATGGATAATTTTCTGTACACTGGCTGTTCTCTCTCAGGTCCTCTTCCTGATGGTTGGGAGCAAGCTATTACCTCAGAAGGAGAGATCTACTACATCAATCACAAGAACAAAACCACCTCTTGGCTGGACCCACGACTTGACCCGCGTTACGGTGAGCTTAAAGTCATAAAAGTTCATAAAAATAAAAATAGTATCATAATAAATCATACTTTTCATTGAACATTGATCTCTTAGCATGACAGCGTCGCCACCATTTTATAAAAGAAATAAGCCACCTGAGTAGTGATGCACTGAAATTTCGGCAACTAAAAATATTAATCGAAATTGCAAAAAAATGCGAAAACAGTTAACGCTTCTTCGAAGACATGTTTTGAACATATGTTCAGTGTGTGGATGAGCTAACAACAATTAAACACGTCTGCATGGCCCACTATGACCAAAATTGTTTCTAGAAGTATGTAAAAAAAAAATTTTGGGCTGAAGTATCGAGAGGCGACCGAACTTTACTACAACTGGTTTATCACCTGTGAACACCCTCAGCTGCGTACCGAATTCAGTTACCCAAATTTAATTACAGAAATTTTATTTTTGGTTTCTTTTTTTTGACTCAACGAGAACTTTAATTTTGGTTTATCACTGAACCTGAGTTCCACTGTGGTAAAATAACTGCAACTATCTCTTATTGCTGCATTATTATACTGATTATAAACCGAGTATAGATGGCTACTCTCTGTGCTGTGTGCGAATGAAAGTGAGTGAGAGTGTTTTTGTTCCACACTATTCGGAGAGTATTCCTGCTTCCTGTGACTCATACTGAGGTTAGCCAAAACTGCTCCACACTCAGGACTCTGCTATGTGATCCCTTTACTCACACACAAACACAAACTAGCTCAAACTGCATCTGATTATGCCGTTCCCTAAACCCCTTTTTCAGATATGCATCCATAATCCATACACAGAGACAATGAAACATATCTAAGCAGTGGAACTGTCACGGTAATCTAATCATCTGTTTTTTTTTTTTGCTGTGGAGATAAATGGTTCACCGAAAGGTTGTCAGACTTAGATGTTTGTCCTTTTTCTACCCCTTTCAGTCCCTCTCTTTAATCTCTTTCTATGAGCACGTAAGGCTCACAAAGAGATGAAGCCTTCTACTTATGTCACTTTGAGTTACTCACGCTTGAAGTGCTTTCCCTTCGTCCCAAAAGAGTTTTCCCCTGGGACACTATCTCACTATCTCCTTCATGTATGAACAAGCATGTTCTGCACCATTTTTGATCAAAATCCTCAACCACAAAACAGGTTTCCGTACACCTAACACGCAAGTGGTCGTGGGTAAAGTGGTAAACAGTCTGCGAAGGGCTGGGTCAGGCAGGAGAGAGAGAGAGAAAGAACAAAAGACAAAAAGAGAGGGGGGTCGGCGCTGGTGGGTGAAGCCCTTTGAAGATTTATAAGTGTTCAGCGGACAAGGCTGGTGGGCCCCTGAATTACAGACGTGATGTGAGGGGGAGAACTGCAAGGGGGTAGACGTGGTTAACTCGTTCCTTGCCACAAGTTGAGAATGTTTGGGCGTTCCCATGTGGTTTTTATGTAACTGCTTGTGTCTGCATTTTATTATGACCTTTGTGTTTGTGTTTTCATCCCTCAGCTCCTCGCGGTGAGGTCCCACCAGCTTCAAAAATGCGTTAGCTCCTCCTTGCACCAGTTGAACCCCAAAAAACAATTAAATGTGTTGCTAACCTGACATGTTGTCCCGTATGGCTCTCCGCTCACCCATTGGAGACACTTGGGTAATTTGAGCTGGGAGTAGAATGGGATTGTACTCCTTTAACAGAGAACTGAAGTCTGGCCATTCTCTCTTTCTGTCTCACCCCCCTTCCCACCCTGCGTGAGGCCCAGCACAGGCAGAACTGTTCTCAGCTGCACATCTAGACGGACTTGAGTTGGTGCCAGGCCTCTCAATGCTGCAGCTCTGCTCCTAATCTGTTCCAGACCTTTTCAGTCAAAGAGACCCAATGTTAGGGAGAGAGAGAGAGGAAGGGGCAGGCGGAGGCAGGGCCAGAGAGGGGGAAGGGAAGAGGGAAAAGAAAGGGAGGAATAGGAGAAAAAGGAAAAAAGCCCACAGGATAAACTTATGCCTCCTTCCTAAGAGGTGGCGAACAGGCCGTGAGGTCTGGTCTGAGAGTCCATTACGGGACTTTATGATGTATTTCACACTTCATCTAGCCATCAGACTCAAAAACAATCATGCAAACTCCATCTTTTTTTATTTTTTTATTTTTTTTGTGGTGGTGGTGTAGTTTTTGAGCGCAAAGGCTGACTGGAACCTTCGGTTATCGGCCATGTGCTGGGATTATCATAGTACTTAAGCTCAGGAGTTGGCACTTTGTTGGCAAGTGCAGAGTGGTGTCATGCTCATGTGAAGCACTCATCTTTTCCAGAGCTTTGAGCTGACACACAAACTCACGAACGGTTGCATAAACACTTCACGACTCCCAAGGCACTCGCCTTATTGGGAAACAGGTCGACGAATGTGACATCAGTGGTTCACATTCAAAGGTGATGGAGTTTATCAGTGCATTCATAGAGTTTGTATTCTGAAGTAAATGTTAGCAGTGCTTCCTCTTGCAGTTCCAATGCTGGGGTGTTCTGTTTTAGGGCCTTGCTATTTGGGTGCTAGCATGTTTTGGGTGGTTGCTGACTAGCCCAAGTCAAAATAGGCCACTCCCAAGTGCCTATTGCCAACTTTACACTTGGCATTAACATTCATTTGGATAGTATCTGGATTTTTTTTTAAACCAGATTACATGTACACCTTTTGCTGCATTCATACCATGTCGTAATTACAAGATGACAACATGGGACGTTCTACTCAAGCTGTTCACATCCTCAGACTCAGAACTATGCATTTCTATGTAAACACTATTAACAGCAAAATTGATTTGTATCATTTGAGTAATCACAATATAAAAGTATCAGTCGTTATGCAAATGCATTTTTAGTAAACAGTTTATTTAAGAGAACAAAATTCATATTATTTTACAATGCTAGATTCAGAACTACAGAGCCAGCACATGACATGCAGAAAAGAAAAAAAAAAAGTAAATTGTGTGCATGATTTACTAATTTGTTCCCTCTTTTTAAGTAAATTGTGCACTTGGCATAATAATTTGTGCCTTCGTTTTAAGTAAATCGTGCACACAAAATAATTTGTGTCTTCATTTTATGCAGCAACATGTTTATGAGTATGTGGACGAGAAGTAGAACGAATTATTATTTTGTGCACACAATTTACTTAAAACGAAGGCACAAATTAATAAATTGTGAGCACAATTTAGTAAAACGAGGGGAAAACGATTTACACGATTTACTTGTTTTTTTGTTTTGTTTCCTGCATGTCAGGTGCAGTGCTCCGTATAGAACTCTATTGTAAGCATTTCATTTATTTTTAGATTATTCTTGCATTATTAAGGTATTAGCAATAGCTAATTATAGGAATTATTTATCAGAACTGCTGAAGCCACTGAGAGTTTCTGCATGACATTGCAGCAGTCAGGTGGTACAAGACATCTCAGAAAATTGAGTTTACAAGTTATAAATTAATTTATAAGTACTTTTTTTGTGATCAAGTACGTTTTTGGTGAAAGAAATGAGAGCGAAAAAGGATTCAAAGTGTAATCTAGTGAAATAATTGGATAAATGATCAGATATTTGTGGTTAAATAAGGTGAGCATATTGGAAGAACACTGTGTGTGTGTGTGTGAAAAGAAAAAGCCAAGGACCTACTAGAAAGCACTTTAATGACTCAGTCCGGATTAATTATTTGGAATGTAACTGCGATACATATTACTTGAGTGGCTTAGTGTGAATAACGGAAACACATTTAGATTTCTCACTGCAGTAATCACTAATAATAACTGTAAAAGTCTCCAAGTCTTGATGTATAAATATACCCCCTGCTGTTTCTACTTGTAAGTGATACGGCTTCCATCTTGCTTTCAACTGGTTTCCTACTTCACTCTAGTCACAGCTGAGTTTCCTCATGATGGCTTCCGGCAGCTCACGGCTTGCTTTTGTGTGGCCCGCTGAGGTTTATGTATGATAGGATATAGAGGCTTTTCTTCTGGACACAGATTGACTCTCTTTCCCTGTCTCCTCTGCTTTATGTGCTTATCTCTTTACTGGAAACGCAATTTGAGCACTGCTTTTATACAATAAACCTGTGAAATCGACAGCCAGCAAATATTTACAAAGGCTTCAAAGGTCCTGGCGCTGCGTTTCCTGACGTTTCCCAACACCCCTTCGGTCTCACCTGCAAACGACAGGGGAGCTGCTATTGGCTGGCAGCTTTGCGAGATAGCCTGATAAAGACTTATTACTGGATGGATGTGTTCCAGAGTTAGTGTACGTCAATCTGAGCTTTTATCTTTCTCACTCTCTCTTTTTAATTGTGTTCCTCTGGCACATTTCCTCCTCCTCCTGCTGGCTCATAGAAGAACATGTCCGTGGCACGAACTTATGCAACACTGAGTCATTCCGCCACATGGATAAGACTTGTTTATGTGTTCTTGTCATCTTCGTGCTGTGGTATGGAGTTTCCCAAGTGAAAAACCCACAGCAGTCAAGTACAGACTAGTCAGGGAAATCCAGACTTGAGAATCAAGAGTTTTTTTTTTCCGTTGTGTTCCCGGTCACAGACGCAACAAATCTGGCTGCAAGATATCAGCCTGTATTAACTGGTCACTCCGGCCCTGAGATCAGCCATTACTGCTCCACCATTCGGCTTCAATAGACCCCTATCTATGCGAGATAAGAGTCTTTAAAGAGAAACATACACACATGCACTCCCCCGCTAGCACTCGGATACATTCCCACACACTCTTCCACGCCTCAGGCAGTGTGGGGGATGGTGGGTGCGGTGTGTGTGTGTGTGTGTGTGTGTGTGAGGCGTGGTGAGTCTCTGATCTGATTCCCATGGTGAGAGGAGTGCGGAGACTCATTCAGGCCTGAGGTAGTGTAAACACACTCTGATTGAATGGTGATGAGGATAAGCGGGGAAGACGGGGCTCCCTCGTGCATGACAACGCCAGCTCCATCACAGCTTTGTTGTCACTGGTGGCCTCAGTGCATAAGTAAACAGCCATTTTCATTGGTCCAATTACTGTAACACCCCACCTCCTGTTGTCCAAAACATTTGTTTCTGTGTTTGCGTCTGTGGCAATATGCATTGCTCCATTCACTTGCATTGATAGGCCTTTTTATACCCTATATCGTATACATTGCTAATGCTACTACCCCCTTTAGTGACAGATTTTATGAATTTTTATTTTTGACTGGAGATTGAATCTTAGGTGTTTATATAAATTAAAAATGAATTTAAAATTAGAAAATCCATTTTTGTAAATAAATTTTAATTCAAAATTATTGAAAATAATAAAGTATAGACACTGCATGAAGAGCCAAACAGGAAAATCTGAATATATATTTAAAAATTCTGAATATTTATTTATAAATCTGAATATATAATTATGATATATATATATATATATATATATATATATATATATATATATATATATATATATATATATATATATATATATACACACACACACACGTAAATGCACACACACACACACATGTATAGGTCCAAATATAGAAAATGTAGATGCAAATCTGAATATGTAGTAATTTTATGAATGCGCTAAATGACTCACTAAATAAATTCAGACTTGTAAGAGCTTATTTTAATTTATAAATGTATATTCAGGTTTCATACATAAACACACACATTATTATGATTAACGTCCTGGGTTCTGATTAATATCTGAAGTTATCTGTTTCAGTAGTGCTTATATATACAATATAGTAACACTACAATGCCAAAAATGAAAAGTATTATGTTTTATTTACATGTGTGATACTGTATTTTCTAGTGCTAGGATATTTGCTTTTAAATATAATCTATATAATTAATGCTAATCAATAATAGAATGAAGCATCATAACGTAATCGATTTTGTGTCCTCAGCTATGAACCAGCAGCGAATTTCCCAGAGTGCTCCAGTGAAGCAAGGCTCCCAGTTGCCCTCCAGTCCACAGAGTGGAGTGCTGGGTGGAAACAACCAGATCAGGCTGCAGCAGATCCAGATGGAGAAAGAGAGACTGAGGATCAAACAAGAGCTCCTTCGCCAGAGACCCCAGGTCAGACACACACACACACACACACACACACCTGTCAGAACATTCTGTCCTCACATGCTAGATGAGCACATAGTCTTCTGCTGCGGAAACGAGCCTGATCTGTGCTGTGTGTACTCACTGTTCATGTTGCGTATTTTTGTTTGTAATGTACCATATCGTATAATTGTGCAGGTTGTTTTGACAGATTATTGGCATGAGGTCTGGTCCACCTTGCACCTCAAAGCAACCTGTTGCACTTTGTTTCTCAGTACTTATTGTGTAGGGTGGGTAAATCTGAAGTAGAGATACTTGCTGTGTATGTTTTTGTGCGCTATTAAATGAGAGGTTGGAAGATGAGGGGGCAGATGGGGAGGTGGAGGTGGAGGTGGAGGAGGTTTTGCTCAGCTGCCCCTGCTTTGGAATGTAAACACGGTGTTGACTCAGTGCTGCAGACCCCCCTGCTGGAAAACTAAATAAACCGAGATCTTCAGGGATGATCTTACCGGCTCTAGTTAGAAGCAGCTCACTTAAAAGACCAATAAAGATAGGCCTTCAAATACACTTAAAGGTACTGATGTGGTGGCTGGAAATCCTATAATAAATCGCTCAGTCATCATAAAATTGCATTCACAGCCTATTTTAATATTATTACATATTTCCTACTAAAAACATTATATATAAATTTATACGATTTTCTAAAACATATGTAAAACATAAAATTTGGCTAAAAACTAAATAAAAAAAAAAACATTTGCATGATTCTAAAACTAATTAAAAAAAGAATAAAAATGCAAATTCAATTTCTTTTTTTTTTTTTGTTTGTTTGTTTTTGTTTTTTCATTTTAGTTTTAAATACAGAATGCATTGTAATTGTTTAAAATTTTATAAGCCACCTGCATTGATATTTAATAACCTTATTTAAATGATATCAGACTAACTCTGGCAGCTCAAATATGAAAACTAATATTTAAAAAAAAACACTAAATACATTTAAAACTCAACTAAAATAAACAGGTCAAATGAACTGTAAAAACTAATGAAAATAAAATACATTTAATCAAAACTAAATTTAAAGATGTCAGTCAAAACAGAAGGACATGTTATTTCTCTACTGTCCTATCCATAAAGCATAAAAGCCCACAAAATATAACTTTAAAAAAATGTGATTAAATGAATCATTTGCAACAAGATGAGTAAAGCACTTTTAAGAAAGTCAATAGGGTCAGTGTTAATGTCATGTTGACGTGTTGGAGACTTTTCTGTGGTGACGGCCTGTTGAGTTGTCCTTTAATCAGCAAAAATTGTGACTGTATTTAAGTTTCAATTAGTCATAGGAAGTCTGTAATAAAAAGCAAAGATCTGACCCTTCTGCCGTACCCTAAATGATGCGCAATAAACCCACACCTTCGCGTGAGTCTCCACAAACCACCAGTTTGAGCTGAGGCGGTAAAATAATCAAGGATGTTGACAGACAGTCTTGCACAATCCATTGACAAATGATAACCAGATTTGTAACTCATGACTTGCTGGATGGGAAAGGCTTTTATTTCACTCAAGTGGGTGATACAGGAAACTAAGTAAAACTTGTAGGTTAAGTTTTTTATTTTTTATTTTTTTTCCTTTCCTTTCCCATACCTCACTTACTGTTTCGTGTACGTGTGTGTAGTTTGAAAGTAAAAACCAGTATAGTTTCTTCTGTCCTTTTTCCTTCAATAGAAAAAAATGAATCTGCTCTCATCTCAGCACTTGGAGTGATTCCAAAGAAAATCATTAATTTTGTCTTGCGTTAAGCTTCCGTTCCTGCAAACCCAGTCTGCTCACTTTATGAATTTCGCACTTTGACACACATTCTTTCGTTTGCGTGTGCACACAGGAGCTCGCCCTGAGAAACCAGCTGCCGACCAGCATGGAGCAGGATGGCGGCACTCAAAACCCTGTGTCCTCACCCAGCATGGGACAAGACGCACGTAACATGACCACCAACAGCTCTGACCCGTTCTTGAACAGGTAAGACACATCAAACTGCGGGACTGCAGTCATACAAGAAAAATCACTTTTGCATTTGCACATGGTAGTATTTACCAGTTAAAAGGCACATAAGGGCAATGAACCTTCCCACAAAGGATGTTTGGCTGCATTGAGTGTGTGTGTGTGTGCGTGTTTGTTTTTTTACTTGAGTGACACTCACTGGTGACCCCTGCTGGAGAAGCTGTTGAAAGCAAGTCAGGATTAAGCTGCTTTTGCAGAGAATTGCGTCCTCCAGTGGCGGTCAAGCACATAAATCTCTCCTCCTGCGTGAGAGCAGATAAGGGATTGATGTGAATAACAAGGCGGCCCGTGAGAACATGTGGTCTCGGTCTTAGACAAGGCCGTCCCCCCTCCCACCTCTGCTGCACTCACAAAGAGCTCATTCATCCAGCAGCTCTCATGCACTGAAGCCACATTTCATTCTCTTAATTAGAAGAAACTTGCTGTATTTTCCTTCACTGTAGCATGTCCTCTGCCCTCTTTATTTGAGCACTCTGTACTGAACTGCCTGCCTGCTATTTATAGAGAGACCACCAGCAAAACAACACCTTTTACAATGACTCTCAGAGCAGGCCACTGCGTGTTGTACAAGCAATTACTAGCGGAATGAGCAATACTCTTAGCAATTATTCTGGATAAATCTACACGTTAAGAATTAGTGGATGATTTTTTATTTTTTTCAAAAAAAAATTTTATTGTATTTTTTTTTTTTATAGTCATCAAAACCTTGAAAAAACACAAATGGGAAAGTGTTTTAAACAAATCAAAACATATGTTTTAGCTTATGTCTCTCCACAGCTCTTCGCAATATCATATTCTCTATCATCTTAGTAATATTGTGATTCAAGTACTTAATAAAAAAGTAACTTTTTTTGATACGGTAACTTTTTTTTCCCAGTCATCAGTGCTTTGCACTGTTATATTCTTAGCTTTTTTTGAGTTTGGATTGTGGTCAAAAATAAATAATCAAGTGTGTGTTGACCTAATGGCACCGTATATTTTGCTTTTTGTAGACATCTTTTGTGTAGTGGATAAATTATTTTTTATAATTATGTTTTTTATTTTATTTATTTATTTAGTCAAATATGTAAAAAAGTTTGGTGTGTCTTTTAAGATTTTATATTTTTTAATTTTTAAGCTTGTATTTAATTAAAAAAATACAGTAAAAACAGTAATATGTAACAGCACAAAACAGTTGTGCTGCTTAATATTTTTGTGGATTTTTTGTGGAAACATGATAATTTTTCCCCCTGGATTCTTTGTTGGATACAAAGTTCAGCATTCATTTGAAACACAAAATCTTTTGTAACATTTTAAATGTCTTTTAATGCCTCTTTTAAACAATTTAATGCGTTCTCGCTGAATGAAAGTATTAATTTCTTTCTAAATTATCTTGCCTCAAACTTTTGAACGAGTAGTGTAAGTGTACAATTTACATATGTTCACAGTTTAGATTTGTCTAAGCAGTTGTGGCCTGGTGTTTTCCTGTGCAGCGGGACATATCACTCCAGAGACGAGAGCACAGACAGTGGCCTGAGCATGAGCAGTTACAGCGTGCCCCGCACTCCTGACGACTTCCTCAACAGCGTGGACGAGATGGAGACAGGTACGCCACAACAAGAACACGCAATGTAACCACACACATGATGTCAGCACATTTTAAGAGCAACCGTCTCGCTCTCAGGCGATACCCTCGGCCCCAGCTCCATGGCAACACAGCCCAGCCGTTTCCCCGATTACCTAGATGCGATCCCGGGCACAGACGTGGACCTGGGCACCCTGGAGGGGGAGAGCATGGCGGTGGAGGGCGAGGAGCTGATGCCCAGCCTGCAGGAAGCCCTGAGCTCCGACATCCTCAACGACATGGAGTCAGTGCTGGCAGCTACCAAGATCGACAAGGAGAACTTTCTAACCTGGCTATAGAGCACTACGCCTTCTCTTCCAACATGCTGAACTGCTGCCTAATCCAATCTGTGAAGGATGTGTAGATGCGCTGCGCTGAGTTGAGAAAAGAAAAGACATTTCACCCTACTGGACAGTTTTTTTTTGTTTTGTTTTTTTTCGTTATCTTCTATTCACTACGTTTGGCCGAATTGGTTTTAAAAGCAGAGGTATTTTAACCTTTGGTCCTTTTGGACTTCTTTTTTGTTTTCTTATGTCTTTTTTCATGTCTGCATCCTCAAGGCTGGCCCATGAACAGACAAGTATCCACAAGTACCCAAATCTCTTTCACGGCTGTGTGCAAGTATGCGAATGTGAAGTTGTGTAAGCGAAGTGTCGTTTCTCGCCTCGCTGGGCAAACAGGGCCGAGAGGGCTCCGAGAGAAATAAAGACAGACGAACCCCGAAATCAACCTCCTGTGACTGCAGCTCCCGTCTCAGAACATCCCTGATCTCAGCTCGCCTACAACTGTTTTTTCCTCGTACAGTAATGAGCCTGAGAAACCAAAAAGCGATGAGGAGGTCGTCTGTACGTGATGGGATTGTGATCAATCGTAAGGGTGTCAATGTGTGGCTTTGGTTAAACAAATACTGCTGCTTGGCTGTGCCAGCATATCACACTAGAAACTGTGTAATCAAGTGCCTTCAGACAAAAAAATTGAAACATGTTCCTGTCGTTTTTACGCTAGCGATCATAGATCAAATTTGACGTTTGCTTTTACTTACTTCATTAATCAAAGTATATTTCTTTCAAAGGTTTTATAAAAAATATTGTTTTGGGAATTAGGGTTTGATTTTTCTTTTCTTTTCTTTTTTTCTTTAAAGAACCCTAGCCTCTTTGTGTGTTAGTTTTATTTAAGCCTGATTCTGTTTTCTTGAGGGTTATGCCATTCATGTGTGATCAAAGAACAAATGGGGTCTGTTTTTGCTCTCATTGTAACAGTTTTATACAGAACGACTATTCTAAGAGCTGCCTTATAGTACATGAACTGATTCACAAAGAACACTAACTAGATGGACGCTATCATTTCCGCTATATTATAATCAATCTGAGGGGGGGGTCGTTTGGTTTTGTTACGATATCTTTTTTTATCTTACGATTTTAGTATCTCAGTCGATATGTTGTTGCTTACTTGCTTATTTTAGTGAAAATCTCAGATTTTTTTTTAAATCCAAAAGCAATGAACAAAATATCAAGGGCACTTTGATCAATAGACAGACATCTCTGATATGAGCTCCAGTAGAGTCTGTGCCAGTTGATGGTGTTTGGTGCCGAGATGGATATCGGGCAGGAAAAGGAAGGTTGTGATACGTTTAGATGGGTAGATGAGCATGTCTTGAGGGTTAGTGCTGTAGCTTGAATTCGAATTTGGTAACTGTGGATATGAATGATAGAGTAGACTTTTATGGAAAGAATCAGTTATCGTTTCTGTCAGGATTTCATCGAGGCTTCCAAAGACGTATTTTTTTTTTTTAGTAATGGACGACAAAAAATAATTTATCATACTTTTATGTACACGTTAGACATAAGCTAATGAAAAAAGGTCTAATTGATTTGTGAGGAGATTTCTAATGAAGCAAGATTTGACAGGTCCTCTTATGCTGGTTCTGATGTCAGTACTAATAAAACACATTAGGCAGGTTACCTAGGTTTACATTATTTCACTAGAGCAGAGCACTACAGGGACTTTGCCCATTACAGATTTGCTCCAGATGCTTTGAATTCAGTAATATGAATATTTCCTCTTGTTTACAATATATGGATACCTTTACACTACATGATTATGGTTCAATAACTGGCCCGTACACTAAATGTGTGTTGTACTGATTTTGTGTTTCTTAAAAAAGGTGAAGTTTTATCAGTATAATGTCTGTGGTCTGTTGGGGTGAATATACCGCTAAGGTTTATAATTCAGTTGCCTCTGTAAGCAAAAATTTTATGGTCAAATTTTATGATCAAAAACAGCAAGGCCATAGTAATGAAAGTTAGAGGTTGTAGAGAAAATAAAAGTGGTGAGAAAAAAAGACAAGCTAAGAGAAATATATTTTTTGCAAACATAGTATTGATGGCAGACTCTAGTGGGATAAAACAGTGTTGGAGAGAGCAATGCAACAAAATGTTTTATGAATTGTGGGTACAGTGATGGTATTGCACGTTTATAGAACATTGACTAAAATGTGTATGTATGTCACAACATGATTTTATGCTTGCTTAGTGTGCAACTGTTCAGAATATATAGTAACTGTTTACTTTTTTTTTGTAGTGGTAGTACTAATCACACAAGTTAATCGATTGGTATTTAGATTTCTTTTAAATGCACCCAGAATGAATTTATATCCATTTATTATGATCTCTTTTTTTTTTCTTTTTTTTTTAATCAGTGTATGTGCATGTACCTTAGAACCTTAAGTTCTGTTACATTATATCTCTTTACATATTACTTCAAAATTGGCCTGGAATAAAGTATATACTTTGGTAGTTACTGTGTTTAATCAGTTATTTTATGCATTAAATGTTTTCTATTGTACATCATGTAGTCTACACAGTTAGACTAAATCACTTTATTGGATCACTTTTTCTATACATGATGAAACCAAATTTTTTTATACAAAAATAAACTTTAAAACAAAAAAAAAAAAATGTCCCTGAACTATAACCAAATAATTTTTGCCTCTATGTCTTTAAGAACTTTTACAGAAGGCATATTTTAAACGCTATATGTTTAGTCTAAACTCATTAAAATATCTTGTAGTGCACATTGGACTACACTGGACTAGACAGACACACACACACACACAAAAGTTGTTTTTTTTCGTACCCAAGTATTGTTCAAGTATTCACAACTGAAAATGTAAAAAAAAAAAAAAAAAAAAAAAAAAAAGAAGCTGCTAGGGAATAACCTATTTACGATTACAATATAAAATGTATCAAACCAGATACTGTCTCATATGCATATAAACCACATTATGGTGAAAACGTTCACTTCAGATCATGACTAGCTTGTTTTAGCCTGTATTTCCTCAATGGCTCCATTTTTAAATGATGGCATCATGTTCCTCACTGCGGGACATGAAATAAATATTAGCTGTGTCACATTATTACATATGAACATATATAAAACATGGGATAATACATAACGGAGTGCTAAAGTCGGGTTCTGGAAGTAAAAATGCCAATCATTTTCTCCATAGGGAAATTCATTTTTAACAACAATTTACAAACCGTTAAAGACAGACCTAGATAACACTTTATTTTAAAAAGTCCTTGCATGTAATTATGCATAATTAAGTGTTATAATAGTAAGTACGTGTAACGTGTAACAAGGACACCTTAAAATAAAGTGTTACCATAATAAATTATGCATAATTACATGCAAGTCACCCTAATCCTAACCCTAACCATATAGTATGTAGTTAATTAATATTACTCAGTACTTAAATGTATATGTACACTGTAACAAGGACACCTTAAAATAAAGTGAAACCCAGACCTACTGTGTGCTACGAGGTTGTAAATGTCTTACTGAATTTTGGTGAAAAACTACATTACCCACGATGCTCTGTGTGTGTATATATATATATATATATATATATATATATATATATATAAAATTTTAGTCATTTAGCAGACGCTTTTATCCAAAGCAACTTACAAATTATATGTATGGGTGTGTGTGTGTATGTATATATATATATATATATATATATATATATATACATACATACATACAGTATTTATCCCATATATACAGTACCATTTTCAAATACTTTTTTTATCAAATAAAAGTTTAAGATTTTATTCACCTTGTAGCTGGTTGGTTTCGTTCATGGCTCTTAATAACTGTAACAAAAACTTTTTAACAATCCCTATGGGAAAAATTAACTGGGAAAAAATATTTCCGGAACCAGTGCTGCTGAAAAAGTGGATGGGCACTAATGTGTTCTTTTCAGAAATAGGAAGTACATGGTTTCAAAAACTCATCACATCACATATCTGGACATATTTGGATCCACAGGTTTTTTTTTTTTTTTTTTAAACAAGCAATTAATAGGGTGCTCTGATGGTACTCACATGACTTTGTAGCACACTTCCTGTTGTGAGCAGGCCAACCTGTAGCCCAGAGTGACGACCAGTATGATAATAAAGGCCAGCATCATACCGCCAATGAAACTACCCACATGGAACCGAGGACCTGCTGTTGGGTTACTAGGAGGAACACCTGTTTTATCCGTCCAAAGAAAACAGTAGTTTCAAAATTTGACTGTATAAATGCTAATGCTGATGCTGATGATGCTGTCGGTGAAACCAATGCTGATCAAAAGTAGTGCAATCAATCAATACAAAAACTCAGGCTGTACCTGTAGATGCAGAAATCAGGCGTTTGCTCTCTGTTGAGATGAGCACAGTGTTCACAGACGGCTCAGTTGGGGTGATGGCTTCAGCTTTGGGCAGTAACGTTGAATAGTTGGACATGTTCAATCCAGTCACTGAAGTCTTTCCTTCAGCTGAATGAGCCTGGACAGCTCTCCTGTCTGTACTTGGAAAATCCAGATCAGCAAAAGCATTTTATTTGTTCTTATATTACAGAAATTACAATAAAGCCACTAGCAGAGTACTTTGTGTAAGATTTTGCTGCAATAGCACATATCTGGTCCAAAACATTGTGAATGCTGTTTCCTGTGTTTTCGTGGAAAACTTGAGTAAGATGGTCTGGGTTAAGAGATTCATATGGCTGTACTTGAGAATAACTCATAAGTTGTTTATATGTAGATTGTCTCAAAACAGTGAGCAGTGAACTGTCTACCTAGACCAGTTGTTCTTAGCCAGGGCCTGGGTGGGGGGGGAAATAAAAATACTTTGGTAGATAATGTCTTTGATCAGATAAACAGTAAAACATGCAGGCCACACCATTTAATCATTTTATTGGATCATTTTTGCTACCATACATGAAAGGACCTTTCATCAATACTATAAAGAAAACATACCAAAAGTGTCCCTGAACTGTAACCAAAAGACAATCCAATAATGCCTCCGATATAAAGATTTTTACAGGTGCATATTTTATACACTATAGATATTACAAACTCATTTAAGTACAACTAGACTAGGAAAAAAAAGAAACACACACACACTGAAAAAATGCTGAGTTCAAGTATTCTCTACTTGAAATGTGGGCCGGGGCCCAACAGGGGGCCTCAAGTTCCATGGCAGCCTCAAGATAACTTAAAAATGATTTAAAATAAGACCAAACAAGCATTAAAATAAGTCCCAGATATTTGTGTTTGTTTATTTTGTGAAGAAGTTAGAAGAAGAACCAGTGTTCCCACGTTCTTAAAAAAATCTGAATATATGAGGTAGAGAATAATTTTAAAAGTGTGATTTGTAGACCTTAAAAAAGCAAACTCCATGGCATTTGTAAAATGAATTTACTTTTTTGCCAAGCCTTAAAATGGACCCTTTTCACAGACTTGACAGATGACCTCACTTATGTCGTGTTAGGAATGTTACCATGAATTTTGATACTGCAGCAAATGGGAATACAAAAAATTATTTTTGTTGTAGTTTCTGTTCACCACGATAAGTTTACTCAACTATGACGACTTGCGCTTCTAAAAAGAGTCCATATTTCATCAGGTAGAAATTGTGTGTAAAACACGATTTGAGGGGGCCCGAGTCAATATGCTGTTCAGGGGACCCAGAAACCATAATAGTGGCGCCCCTAAGCTTAGGCAACAAAAACAAGGTGCTGATATGTAGTGGGGTCTTGCTATATGGTTTCTAGAGTCCTCTGTCTTGTTGCTAAGGTGTTTCAAGACTGTAACTAGGCTGTTTCTGAATGGCTGCTGATTAAAGAATCTACCGCTCTCTCACTGACCCTTTTACAGCCGTCCAGCTTCTCCTGTAGGAAGCGCCAAAAAGAGTAACAAGAATAGTATGAGCAATAGTAAAAGTAATGTTTTGTTTCGCAGGCACCAAAACTGACAAATTTGGCATCTTTGCCATAAGCCATGCTTCATTTCGGAGCCTGCTGTCTAGCTCATTTTAAGACAGAACCGCAATGTTTTCAAACTCTGTGTACACGTATACACACAATGGAAGCTTTCGCAATTTCCTTTTATATAGCACGGTTTCCACACAGTTCTTCTTACAATATAAATAAACAACCGAGAAACACATACCCGATGACAAAAGTAGACAGGAATAAATGAAGATCAAACACAAACAACGGTTCATTTTCTTTACGAAAAACAAGTCCTACAGTCTCAAACGGACCGAGAGCCATGACCAATGAAAAAAAAAACCCAGTCTTCAGAGTCTGCCCTCATTATCAACGAATTTATCAAACTGCTTCAGCTGTCATTCAGAGGAACGCGTTATAAATAATGAAATCAGACTTTAATATCCAGTTTTAGTTAACACCAGCACAACTGGCTGATAGCAACAGCGACTGAAACTGTGAACTAGGTGGTCTTTACTTGGAGTCTGGTTTGCATATCTATCGGTGTGTGCTCTAAAAAGTAGGCGCTCGCCCTGCATATCTAAATGTAACATTACTGTCTTAAGTTTTGAATGTAATGATGTCCAAGCAAGTGATTTGAAACTCATTTTATTTTTTGCAAAGCATTACAGTCTGAAGGGAAAATCAAAATACATTTACAAAAACTTGTGCACTCAGTCATGATCAGTTGAGCCAGAAATCCCATGGCCAAACATGTATTTGATAAATGATGAATTCAATTGTACTTTCTTTGCAAATGGTGACTGAGGCTGTATGTCAAAAACAAAAATACTTCATTGTTTTTTTGTTTTTTTTTTGAATTTATGGCCATTCAATGTAAGCATGGAGTAAAGGAAGAAAGAGATGCACGTCTATCTCCAACATCAGTGTTTGTGCCTGGCCCTGGTTTAGTGTCCAAAATTTCTACTTTTACACTGCATTTTGTTAAAGCTACTAAAACATACTTATGGCATTCATATGAATCATACATGTTGCTGACTTGCTGTGCACCAAAACCAAATGTTTATCACTTGGGAGCTATCAAGGTTTTAGGGCTGTACGACAACATTTTTTACTGCAACATGAGTCCCATGCTACGTGTCAAGGCAGTTAAAAAAAAAAAAAAAAAAAAATCCATTTGAGCATATGTCTGAGGGTGTCCAAAATTGGCACATGGATTTATTTGAAACGGAGATTTTACTAAATAGAATTCCATAAAAACATCAGGCCTTTCTGATAAACAAATTCAACATGCATGAAAATGTTTACATGCCAATTTTCACAAAAAAGCAAGACTTCTCATCACATTTCTGTAATTTACACTGAAAATACAGAACCATGAAAAAACTGAGGCCAGGGGATTCTACATTACACGTCTCATTATTGAGCTAATCGCTAAAGTGCCAAAGAAAACAACGGCCTGATACCCTAAACACATATTGATGCATAAGAATGTAACAGGCTGCAGAAAAGGAGGAATTCATTAGTACAAATATGACATTTATACAATACAGTGTGCACAGAACTGCAAAAACATGAAGAACATTTTCTGTTGCGGTTGGTTGGTTTTGTTTGAAGTAAAATTATTCGGTCTGGGCTCAAATTAGCTGCAGAACTTTGGAATTCAATAATGAACAATCAACATGCAAGCGAATGCTTTTCTTTACTCTGACCTGGTGTTCTCACATATACTTTACTAGTTACTTCTAGTCGCCAGGGCACAGATGTTGTTTAAGATCATTCCTTTAGTTTGACTGCAGGAAATTAAGGTACAATTTTCGTTGATCTCTTCCAGAGCACCATAAAACAAAATGATCTGCATTGACGACAAAAAACCTTCTACCGCAGCAATATCTCACTGCATGGAGCCAAACTTCTGGAAGAAAGAGGGTCTTTCTTCTCATGCTTCTGACTGCTCATCTTACATCTCATCCAATCCGTAGTCCTCTTCAGGGAAGTCTCCCACAGTTACTGAGAGGGGCTTCACAAAGGCGCCATATTTTGGCTCACATTCAAAATAACGTTTCCCATTCACACTAAATCAAAACAAACATAACGCATCAGTTAGACTTTCTCAGAAGGTTCATGTAAGGGTCACATTAGTCCTTTTCAGAGACATGCTGGTCTTATTCATAAACATAAATAACTAGGGATGTAACGACATTATCAATATCGCGATAGCAAAACTGTCTCGACATTATCTATTATAGGTCTTCCTGACAAAAAGTGTAGTTTTTTAAATATATTTGTTTTGGGCCATTATGCTTTGGCACAGTATCTGTCAAACGAACTAAAACCGAAAGCACAATATGGCTTAATCCCTTCAAGAAGTCTGTTTTCGCTGTGTGTTTTAAAGCGAAGCGCACACATCGTTCATGCGATCAGCTCGTGATTCTGTGTTTTACGCGCCTCAGAACGGCTCCGTTCACAGTGAATGAATGCAGTGAACCTTGTTCATTGCACGTGCTGTGAGTTTAGCGCGCGTTTGGGAACGCAACCGCCACCAGTTATGCTTTATTCTCGTGGCAGATGATTACAGCATTTAGATTTGTAGTGAGATGCGTTTTTGTAAGCCTGTTTTCACTGAAGCTGGAGTTTTCCTTCAAAATATAAAAGCTCTGCTGCTGTTTCCGTCAAAATAAAAGCTTAAAAAAAAGTGACAGCTAGCGGTTTAAATGCAGTCCAAATTCAAAATATCTCTTTCAAGTGTAGAAATTATGAAAGAAGTATTGTAATTTCCCTACTGTAGTGTAAAGCAAAAGTAATATACCTATGAAATATTCATTTTCATTTATTTTACAGTGCAATTGTTTTACAAAATATGGCTACTGCTGTCATTATTGTTATTATTATTCTATTCAAATTCAGTAGTGGCCCAATGGAAAGAGAGTTGGACTTGTAACCCCGAAGGCCGCAGATTTGAGTCTCCTCAGGTCGGGCAAGAATTGTCGGTGGGGGTGGGGGTGGGGGGGGGGGGGGGGGGAGTGAATAACCAGTGCTCTCTCCACACTCAATACCATGACTGAGGTGAGACCCTTGAGCAAGGCACCGAACCCCCAACTGCTCCGGGTGTGTGTTCACGGTGTGTTTGTTCACTACTGTGTGTGTGTGCACTTGGACGGGTTAAATGCAGAGCACAAATTCTGAGTATGGGTCACCATACTTGGCCACACGTCACTTCACTTTCACTTTAAAGTTCAGGTAAGTCAATTCACTGACTTTATTTCTTACTTAAGTTTTCTTAGTTAAGAAGATAGAATAATTTAACTTTAAAATGTACAAAATTAAAAAATTTTCCCAATTCTTCATTTGTCTTTTTTTTTCCTTTTTAAATATCGCAATAAATATCGTATCGTGAGATTTTGATATCGTTACGTCCCTATAAATAACTTGTGCGTGCACTGACCTGCCATCATTCTTCCCCAGCGGCTCATCATATTTCAAACCAACCCAGTGGCCTGGTTTGAAATCTGTTGTACCTGCAAACAAAGAAAGCATTTAAGCCCCATTGAATATGGTTGGAATACACAGGAATTCATATATGGAAAAAAATCACATCTCTAAAGAAACCAGGGAGCCCCAGGTCACGATGGCGTGTTACAGTTCACTGAGTTAACTGCCTTTTGAAAAGCATCACTCACAATTTAAATAAATATCAAAACTAGATGAAAATTTATTTTATTCATTTCTTGGCTCTATTACAAGTACATGTAATATTCAAGCGGTAAATCAGAGCAGTAGATGTGATTAAACCAGGTCATGCAAACAGCACAAACAAAGCCTTAATCTGCGAGGTGAGATATGGAAATGAGGATAAGCTTACCCACAAACATAACAGTGCCAATCTTGGTAGGCTGCCCAGGAACTTGAACTTTGCAGCGTTTCCCAACTGCAATGGCTTCAGCGGCCACCTTCTCTTCCTCTTCTTTCTTAGCAAGAGCCTCTTCTTGTTTGGCCCTGTTTTCCTCATTAAATCGACCTAACTTCATATTCTTCTTGAAGCTACGTATTGAATCTGACAAGTAAAAAAACCTGAGATGTTAGATATTTGCTTACATTAATTATAAAAGCACTTATATGTATGATCAAAATTTCTTAACCATTTGTACTTGTACTGTAACACTGTATTTCATGCGCTTACGCGGAGAAACAAAAAAGTAATTTTTAATCAAAATTTTAATTCAATTTAAAACCTGCCCCTTTCTTACAACTGACTGCAAGCTCACATTTAGTCGATCTGCCTCCATCCATTCAACAACCAATTGACAGAACCCTGTTCTACATTTTTCCCCCATTTTCAAAAGTCCATTTAACTCAGATGTACGTCACAATAAGGAAGACATGACATGTTTCTATTTCAATGCGAGTTAAATCACAGCTCAACTGTTTGTACAGTTACTATAAGTTGCTATAAATTAAATCATTCAGCAAATGTGTTACAGGCAGAAATTTAATTATTATAGATATTTGGATTACCTGCCCTTTTTTCATAGGCATCATCAGAGATCTCAAATTTCTCCACCTTTGACAAATCAGTGAACTCCCCACTTTGCGTGCCACTGCGGTCTGTCACCTGCACAGGAAACAACACTAAAGTATAAGAATTCCGTCTTTATTAATGCTATCAAAACAGTTGTCAAATGCCCAGAACAGCAGAATTTTGAAGCTCCAGAAATCATCTCACATCACTTTAATTTTATGTCGTTACTTGTTTTCTGTGTAGCTGGGGTGTCAGAAAAGAGTCAATACCCACATGTATTCTGCTGTCATCATCCACAGGATAGGAGCCGAGCAGCGCTTCATTGTTGTCTAGCTTCTGTAAGAACTTGTCTGAAGTGCTAAATAGCTCAAGGTCCATATAAGCAGCTGGGGTGCCCACAATCAGCTCCAGTTTACTCTGAGAAACAAACATACATGTTAAACTAGAAAATAAACTAAAATATCAATATGATTCCAAATAAACCCTCACAGTTTAATGACCTGCATTAATACAAGAAAAAATATAGAAAAATTGTACCTTCATGTGTACCACAGCTTGTCACTCAGGCAATACTCTCAAAGCCTAATTTTGTACCTTATTTACCCCTAAATGGTTCAAAGAAGTACATTAAGGATACATATTACAACTCAGCAGTAGTAATATTCATATTTTAGAGGTTGATAATGTATAAAATCATTTTTTTAAGGGTACTGACACAGTGACAAGCTCTTGTACACTTTTTTCTAGCACATTTAGTCTGACTTTATGCAATTAGTTTGTTTTTTTATTATGAACAGAATGCATATTAATATTTATTATGACAATCATTATTACAGTGTGGAACCTCTAAAGCAGTGGTAGGCAACAGACGGCCCACGGGCCAAAACTGACCCACCAGCAATAATATCTGGCCCGTGCCCGCAGTCAGATTATTTTGATAGCAGCTGGTTCTAAAATAGATCTGTCATGACAGCAACAGTTACTCACAATCAGAGTATGTGAGTGGAGCGGTGTGATTTTGACTGGAGCAAGGAGCGGATTTTTAAAAGTCGGAGCGTCATGGTTTTCACTCGCTCCAAGAGCGCTCAATCATGAGTACAATTCGTGCCAACGACCCGTAATATAACTGCATATTTAGCAATAATTCACGTTAAACATATTTAGCTAGCTTGATAGAGAAGGATCACTCAAATCAGAAAGAATGTGAAGGCTATGATGACGGCAATGGCTATGATGACGGCAATGGACATGAGCAGGAAGTTTAAGGCCTGGTTTCACAGGCAGGGCTTAGACTAAACCAGGATAAGGCCATAGTTCAATTAGGACATTTAAATAATTTTTATAAACGTACTTAGAAAAAAAAAAACATTACTGGGGTGCATCTTGAGACAAAACAAAGGCACTGATATATTTTAAGATCAGTCAGTGCAAGTTTATTTCAGTTGAAACAGCTCAGACTTACATTTTAGTCTCGGACTAGGCTTAAGCCTTGTCTGTGAAACCGGGGGATAGCTCTAGATAGGAATTTGTTTGTTCCTTCTGATCTAGATACTGAATATTTTCAGCTGAAAGCATGATTTAAACAAGTACTACAACACTTATTCACATGCAATCGCTCTCTCAATAATGCATTCAAACAAATGTAATCTGTGCTACTTCATCTGCAACCGACTTCGAATGAGCAGAAATCTGTAAGAAATGCAGCGATCCGTAGGTAAAATAACTGACGAAAACGTAGTTATTTTCATCACAAACAAAATTTGCACTGCAAAAAGCAGCTTTTCATGCTGACAACCATGTTATTAGCTTGTCGTGTGGCAGGAAAAAAGTTTGCACACTAGTGTTCCAATATGCCACTTTGAAACTCTCCTGTTATTTTATTTTTTTTTTATATATACGTTAATAACAGAACTGTGATATTTCAAACCTACTGAAATCTGAAAATTTCTGATGTCAGTGAGCGCGGAGTGGCGAGTGGGAAATGGTGGGAAGCGGAGCAGAGCTGGAGCTGAGTGATTATTAAATGCTCAGAGCGCAGAGGGAAATTGTTGATGCTCCACTCCGCTCACATACTGTGCCGGACACCGCCTCACAAATGTGGCTTTTTGTTAATGACTGTCCTACTACAGGATTTAACACAGAGTAACAGCTCACTCTCAGTTACAAAAGACACTGTAACAGTCTGTCACAGGTAATTCTAGTTGCATTTTTCATCAATTAATTTCTTAAATTATCCTTTGATTATGTTCTGGCCCACCATCTAGTGGCGAAATGTTTTTTGGCCCGATGGCAAACTTACTTGCCTAACTTTTGGCAAACTTACCCCTGCTCTAAAGAGACATGATGATGATAAACAATACTGAGATAGGAGTAAAGATTAAATTTCAATGCTTTTGCGTTCTCTTGCAAAACTTTTACATTTCACAGAGAAACAAAATAACTGCGTTCCCTCAAGAAACTTGCAGTGGAAATAATATGAAGTTGTAGGAAACTATTTCATAGATTTTGCAAGCGAATCCAACATATTTCAGAGAAATGTTTCAGAGAAATAGTTTTGCAAGACAATGCACAGTTTCTTAGAGGAACGCAATTTTTTTTGGTGAGTGGACACAAAAGCATTGAAATATAATTTTTACACCCATGCTTTTTTTACATCACCATGTCCCTTTAGGGGCTCCTTATTACAGAGTCACAAATTCTGTTATGCTGAATAATAAATATCATGCAAGAGTGATTGTGCCTGTGATTTGACCATATTGCCACAATGGACAACATCTGCATATGACCAGAATATTACATCCATACAGTGGCAGCTCCAGGATTTTTTTTGTTGGGGGTGCTAAGGGGGGGCTTAACAGTTCAGAGGGGAAGCTAAAAAACTAATTAAATTGAGAGAAAGTAATGAACGCCTAAACTTTAGCTATCAGTTTTTTATATATAGCAGCTTCGAAAAAGGCATATTTTATTTTTTTTGTGGTATTAAACTTCTCATATGCCACTGTTATTAGTAACATACTAATGCCAACTGCCAAATATGACACTTACAAAGTAATATAATTTATGAACGAATATAGAAAGAGAGAAAGTTGGGATTTTTTTCTTTTTTCCACACAGGCACACATTGCGGGTGATAACCTCCTGTGCTGATTTGCATGGTATCATGTGTTGATGATAGCCAGAGATAAACATCAAAAATTGGCAATATTAAGAGGATTTAGCATTTCCAATTAATGTAGGCCTGATACATTCTTATTAGGCCTATTATTATTATTATTAGATTACTTTTATTATTAAATTACATTAAATTATTGCCCCGCGATAATTTCATGGCGCATCACCGCATGATGCGTTGTGAGGATAATCCTCCTCATTGACAATGTTTTTAAAAAGGGTTTTTTTTTTAAACAGGTCTATTAATTTATACAAAAAATTATAGGCCTATAATTAAAATGATTAACACTGCAGTCATCAATGAAAATTCAGAGCAGCTTTCAGGCACTGATTTACAAAAACAACCTGTTTAACGCGAAATACGTTTCTTCTCATGTTTTTCACTAAACGAGCCACAAGAGAAAAATTAAGGGAATAATTTAAGACAATTATATACAGTTATCAACATATGTTAGAGTAGATTCGTCTCTCGTTGTCTCAGAGAGAATATGCGCCGTTAATTAGCCGTCTGGTTTTAACTTTTACTTTTTACTTTCAGGTTTTTTGACCCCTCCCCCATAATATCAATTGTTTATAGACCACATATTAGTCACTTTTTTAGGTTTTTAATGTTTATTTTTCAATGTTAATGAGAGTGACACCGAGAGTTAAAAACCTGTAAATGTTTCTGATGGGGCTCAAGCCCCGCCCTTGCGCCGCCACTGCATCCACAGCTTGAAAAAACAAAACAAGTACCAAACCTGTTTTGAACATTTTAAATAAGACGCTATCCCTTACTATACAGACTTCTTTTACAGGAAAATAAATAGCATAACATATCCCAAATATCATTTTTTTTTTTAAAACAAAGCTGCACATACTCAATTCTGCAATAGGCAATATCACATGTAGTGTAATATCTGACATATTCCTCGTCTGACTGCTTGGTAATAATACTAGTATTAGAGTCGCACAAGAGGCATGATCTGCCCTGCCGCACCTTAAACTCTGCGATCGTTATTCCTCGGTTGAATCTCCGGTTGACCTCGAAGGAGCTGACGGTGCTGGTCACCCGCACGGTCACGGTGGGGCTGGTGATGACTGTCACACTCCCGTCCATCTTCCGTTACTAACCAAACTCCGGTGCTGCTGGTGTGGTCGAGCTGAAAGTCAAACGGTATGTTTGGTATTCATGCAGCTAAATACAGATGACCGGACAGAACAGATATTTTGTCATGGTTTAATATTTGCTGGTTGCTATGGCTAGCCATCAGTATTTACATGCACTCACGTGACAAGCCCTTCACGTTGTTCACTTCTTCAGTCAGCTGCTAACACGTTCACTTCTCATCAGTTACACGCGATCTGATATTTTAAGGGCTGTATTCAGAATTCAAACCAACAAAACCGTATATTTTCTTCTTGTTTTAGCTCTTCAGAAAAGCTCTTCCGCCAAAGACCACGCTACTAGATTCTGGAAGATTCTGCCCACCCACTTTGACCTTTGAGCCAATAAAAATCGGTAATTGGGCGGGACCTTAGATTCAGCCAATAGGAAAAGGTTATCAGGCTTTCAGTGGGCGGGGAAACAGCACTCTGTCGAATCGGGCTGCTCAATGATACTGTTATTATCCAATCACTATTTGTTTTGTTGAAGCAGACCGCTCCCAAAAATGCATGATAAACACATGCTTGCAGTACCTAATGTATTCCACACGATGCTGCTAGAGTTTCAGAAACGCCTCAAAAAAGCTCAAAACTTACGTCAGTAAATTCATTCAGAAATTGCTAGTAAATTTCACAAAGAAACGGCAAGTGAAGTTTTGCCGTAGGAATACTGAAAACGTGCTCTAATAATCTTTATGTACAGCTTCGAAAAATCTTTTTGTACACTGTAGTAAGTTATTTAACTGAACTATAAAATTACCTTTCTGACTAGTTATTACATATGACAATAAAAACGCTATTGTAACTAACATAAATGTTAGGATACTAGTTTGGATATATACTAGTTAAAAACTAATGTCTCATAAATAAGTATGCCTACTTAAATTGGAATAAATAGTAGTAGCCTAACTATTGTAATAGTTACTCCTAACTAAATATAAATAGTACAGAATTAAAAGCTACTAGTTACAACTAACAATGAGAGAGAACAAGAAGCTATGGAACATGTTACATTTTTGATACATTAGTCGTCAACATTATTTACCATGAACTAACAAGGAAAATATGTTTAAAGCATTTGTTAATCTTAGTTAATGTTAATTTCAACATTGACTAATATATTATTAGAATCAAAAGTTGTAATGTTAACATTAGCCTATTATTTAATGGACCTGAGCTACATTTAGTTATTTAGCAGACGCTTTTATCCAAAGCGACTTACAAAAGAGGACAATAGAAGCAATCAAAATTTAAAAAAAAAATAATAACTTTTTTTTTAAGAATACAAGTATATAGAATATAGAAAAAAAGAAAGCTAGTGTTAATTTTTAATGAAAAAGTAGCAGTTAGAGAATAAATATGCAATTGATAGAGGGTCAAGGGCGTGTGTGTGTGTGTATTTTTCTTTTTTAAATAAAAAGACAGATAGATAAAATAGAATTAGAATAGAGAATGATAGCGTTAGAGGGTCAAATAAAGATGGAAGAGATGTGTTTTTAGCCGTTTCTTGAAGATGGCTAAGGATTCAGCTGCTCAGATTGAGTCAGTGAAAGTGATTTTGTGCCTTTTTGAGATGGCACAATAATGCGGCATTCACTTGCAGAATGCAAGCTTCTAGAGGGCACATAGGTCTGAAGTACTGAATTTAGGTAAAGGGGTGCAGAGCCAGAGGTGGTTTTGTAGGCAAACATTAATGCCTTGAAGAGAGATAACATGGTTCATGAGCTAACATGAACTAAAAATGAACAGTTGTGTTTTTAATAACTAATGTTAACAAAATTAATAAGTACTGTAAAAAAAATGTATCGATCATTGTTAATTAATTGTTTAAACTAAGGTTAGCTAATTGGACCTTACTGGACCCATTTTGAAATACCTTAGAAGCTGATATAATTTAAATACAGATTTGCAAATATATATATAAATATATACAACAGGATAAGAGCTAAAAACCAAGGCACATCTAGCAGTCTCTGCAGTGGCAAATAAAGTGATTCTGAAAACTGCTACTCATTTTCAGATGTCTTGACTGCAAAACATGACTGGTTATGCTAAAAGGCAAGTGTGCACAGGCTGAAGATAAAAGGGTTAGGGGTTATGGGCTGAGAGGATAGAAAGTTGTAGGATGGGGGTGACAGACTACAGCCTGATCTCCCGCCTTCCTGAAAACAAAGTTTACATTCTTGCAAAGGGATGAGATGGAGGTACAGAGCTCTGCCTCATCTCATTCTGTCCTTCTGCTTCCAGGTGTGCGAGTCCTCTTTCACATTTAAACTCTTACTCTCCCTGTCCATCCAGCATGCAAAGTTTTAAAACACACACACACACACACTTGTTTCGCTATCCTTGTGGGGACTTCCATAGGCGTAATGGTTTTTCTACTGTACAGACCGTATATTCTATTGCCCTACACCTAAACTTAGCCCTCACAGGAGACTTTTTGCATTTTTAGATTTTCAAAAAACTTCATTCTGTGTGATTTATAAGCTTCTTTACCCGTGGGGACCTCAATTTAGGTCCCCACCGTGACACGAGTCCTCATGAGTCTGTGTGTATTCAGGTTTAAGTCCCCACCTGAATAGAAAAACAGGTACACACACACACACACACACACACACACACACACAATGTTGGTTTCATTATAAAACTCAGGACATCTTACAACATGTGTTGTCTCAGATGAAGTCCCCTACTGACACCAAACCAGTCATGAAACATCAAATATGGTTTATGTCAAAATTTGACCTTCAAATTTATCAAAGACTTCCAGACATGCTTGGGTTCATTACAGTAAGTTTCAGTGCATAATTTGGAGGATGTTCGGTAGGCCTATAGACAGACAGACAGACAGATAGATAGACAGATAGATAGACAGATAGATAGATAGATAGATAGATAGATAGATAGATAGATAGATAGATAGATAGAGACATTAGTTTTAACAAACTTTTAAAGTGTAAAGGAATTCCAGTCTCTAAAACTGTGCTACATACTGAGAGCCCTGGTCATTTAAGTTTTTAGCATTGTATGAAATTATACATACAACTTGTAAAATGTTGTTGGATGGAATAAAAATATTAATAACAAAATATGTCTTAATAAATCTTCATGTCCTCATTGAGATTGAAAGCAGTTGAATGCACTAACAAAAACTTGTGAGGCTTGTTTCTCAATGTGAAACAAATGTGGTTTGGGGAAAAAAAAAGGATTAGCTGGTTTGCCAACCGCCATTAAACGCAAAAGAAGAAGAAGAAGAAGAAAAAAAGGATTGCACAATGGTAATGAAGGAGCCAGACTGAACTGCAGCAGGCCTGTGGTGGATGTCTCGATGGGGGAGGTTGACGAAACGCAGGGGCGTGACGCCTCGCTCTGCAGCAGCGCACACTCGCCCACGGGAGAATGGGAGAGAGACACAGAAGGGGAGGGAGGAGGAACTTGAAGGAAAAAAGTTAAAATAAAAATGGCTTCCTTGTCTTTGGAGTCCACAGAACAAACTGAAAACGGCCCAAAAGAGTCCACGCAAGATGAAGCCAAAGTGAAAGAGGAGACGGATCCGGACGAAGTTTCGGAACAACTGCTCCAGAGCTTCCAGAACTCTGCGCTCAGTTTTTCCACCGATCAGGTCGCGTGTCTGTGCGAAGCGCTCCTGCAAGCGGGCAATGTGGATCGCCTGCGGAGATTCCTCTCCACCATCCCTCCTTCGGCCGATCTGCTACGTGGCAACGAGACCCTGCTGAAGGCCCAGGCTCTGGTCGCTTTCCACCGGGAGGAGTTCAACGAGTTGTACGCCATCCTGGACGGTCATGACTTCCACCCGAGTAACCATGGGTTCCTGCAAGACCTCTACTTGAAGGCGCGCTACAAGGAGGCTGAGAGGTCCCGGGGTCGCAGTCTAGGCGCCGTGGATAAATATCGACTGCGCAAAAAGTTTCCTTTGCCCAAAACTATTTGGGACGGAGAGGAGACGGTGTACTGCTTCAAAGAGAAGTCGCGCAACGCTCTGAAGGAATGTTACAAAATTAATAGGTATCCCACTCCGGTCGAGAAGAAGAATTTAGCCAAAGTCACCGGACTTTCTTTGACTCAAGTCAGCAACTGGTTCAAGAATCGCCGACAGAGGGATCGGACCCCCTCCGGTACCAACAGCAAAAGGTAAGCGCATTGTATGAAGTATGTGAACAGTGATTTGTCTCAGGCCCGAGAGAAACATTCTTCAGGCAAACTGAGAGAAGAGAGCAGTAAACAAGCCGCTATTGTGTGCGAGGTTTACACTAGAACGAGTGTGTAAACTACAAATCTTGACAGATTCTGAACAGATTGCCCGGTCTGATACAGGCTGTTACATTCACAGTAGGTACTCTTCATAAAGGCCTAGTGTCGCAGATGATAGATTGTATTTAATAAACCCTTGAACATAGGAAACTTTTTTTTTTTTTTGAGTTTGAGCACAAATGGAAGATACAGACGTGAAAAAGTTCAATATTTGGTAAATATTTGCCATGCATTATAATTGTTAAATGAAGTGTCTGACAAGTGAAAATGACAAGGAGGTCTTAGAAAACATGGTTGAAAGCATGTTGCTTTGTTGTGAAATGTGAGATAGGAGCGCCAGGAGTGGCTCGAGTTTCCTGCACCACTATGTCTTTCTGTAGTCCATGGATGGTTAATAAATCTCAGAGCAGAGAGGACATTGGTTAAAAAAATAAAAAATAAAAAAAAGCTTCATTAAGATGTAAGTGTTGTACTTGGAGAGGTAAGCCACACTTAATCTAGGAATTTCTTTGTGTTAGAATTTCTTATCATTAGAAAAATATCAGACAGAGAAGTTTTTTTGCAGTCTTGTGTGTGTGTGTGTGTGTGTGTGTGTGTTTTCCCCTCATTCAATTCAATGAAATTATACATTTTAAAACATGTTTATTATCACTGCAGCACAACTTGAATCTGCTGCCTCCATTATATATAATTGCAATCACATTTTGTTAGGAATATAATACTTAGGGAAATGTTAAAATTGTTTATTTACATAAAAAGAGAAAATTACTATGTTCATACTACAATTATCACAAATATTTTGGAAAGGTTTTATCAAATATAATTACGTTAAATGTAGTTGACTTCGATTTGGTCCATGAGGCATGAATTAATGGAGCCAAAATATCTAAATGTTCTTATAATCTAAATTATATCAATTATGCTTGTTCCCAAAAGCACATGTATGTTGTGCAGATGCCTATTCTGTGTATTTTCATCAGCGAGGTATAATAGAATGGAAAAATTAAATTTAGCTTTCTAGTATATGTGTTTATTGATCTAAAATACATTTCTAAAACATTATGCTTCAGATGTTAGAACAATATTCAGCAGCCATTAATAATGTACATGCATGTACATGTATGTTTTTTTCTGTAATTTGCTCACTGCAGCACATGCACATGGTGACACGTTGGCTAAATTTAAAAAATGAATGAATTTTAATGTTTGTGACTACAAGAGTGTCAGTGACCAGATGCGCTGCAAGGTAGCTGGTTTCTGTTGAACCACAAGCTTCACTGGGTCTATTTCTCCTCTATTGATACAGCTGTCAAAAATGTTTTGGATGATTGATGGTAGACATTCATGGAAACTACATTTAGACTTTTTGACCAAATGTAATGTTTCTGTCATTTCTTTAGTGAATCTGATGGAAACCACAGTACAGAAGATGAAGCCAGCAAGGGAGATCTGGATGATATTGCTGACAAACCTGCTGCTCAAGAGACAGGCAGCTCCAATGCTTCTCTTATATCACTCTCTGGGGCTCCTTGCAGTACTGGTCAGCTTATTCTCAACAGCACTGGGGGATTCCTTACAAGCTCTCATCCACTGCTGCTCAATGGGAGCCCTATACTCTCAGGGGCAGGAACAGGGGTCATCATCAATGGGCTGACACTGAGCGATGGCCACACAGTCACTCTCAGTCCTGTTACAGCTAATGCACCATTGCTACTAAATGGGGCTCAAGTAATCCCCAAAGATGACTGGGGCATCAGTGATATAGAGGCCCAAGGCAGCCTGCCCACTGTGGTTCTGAATCCACAAGCCAGTCTAACTAGCACAATACCTCTCTCGCTTAGCGAGGACGCAAAAACAGCCAGCAGCAACGTCTCTCCATTGGATTTCATCAGTCTTCCAGAGGCCTTGAAGAATCCAGATAACACTCAGTCACTGCCTAGAAACTCAATGTCCTCACCCACCATCTCTACTTCTGTCATCTCTCCCACGTCTCTTCCTTCGGTGGCACTGGTCCCAAATAGTATTCCTGCATCAACAACTGGCTCCATGAGTTCAGTCATCTCCAGTCCCATGGTGCCACTACAGCCCACACAACCACCTGAAATTGTTGTAATAGGAAAAGCCGAGTCTCAGTCACCAACTCGCAGCTCCATCTCTAGCCCTCAGGTGCTGTCTTTACCCCAGGTGGTACCATCAATACAGGGCGTTCCAGTTTCTCAACTGATGCAGCATCCATCTGGGGCCACAGTGTCATCCTGCCCCCAGCTTGTTCCAGTCTCCCCGGTCAATTCACAGTTACCCCAAGTCCCCATTCCTCAGTTTCAGACACAGACCTTGCACATTGGTCCAAGACTTGCGCAAGCACAGCCCCAAAATGCCTCGAACACATTAAGCACCAGTAGTGGATTATCACTCCCCCAGATGACTGATGGCCAAATTACACAAGTGCTTACACCTCAGCTAGGAGATGAATCTACTTCAGCCACCCTTCCACAGATACAGACCTCCATGGGAACACAAGTCATTCCCATCTCCTCGCCGACTCAAGTTGTGCCCATATCCCAAACCAAAGACTCGGGCCAACCTCAGCTGGTCCCCCTGTCACTGCCTCAACTTATGCCTGTGTCATCCATTGCGGGAACTCCAACTGGAACCCTGTCCTTTCCTCAGGTGGTCCCAGCAACACCATCTCTCTCCATTCCGTCCCCTGGAGGTGCTTTCCAGATTCTGACATCTAGATCTGGAACAGGATTGAGTGTTGCCCAAGGACCGATATGCCTTAGTCCAATAGGGCCTCCTCAGAGTGTCCCTACTAGTACCATCCCAGGTGTTCAACTTCTCAACTCTGGGGTGATTCAACTACCTTCTGCCTCTCCAGGTAGGTCACAAAAATAATTTCATCAGGAGTTGAAAACAGTTGCTTGTTTGGTTCTGAAATGCATTTATTCTGTTTTTGTCTCCAGGCAACATCCTACTAACGGGTGGCATTGGGGGCAGCCCCATCCTAACTGTTCAAAATGGCAAACTCATCCTCACCATCCCAGCTGGCATCCAGTTCGCTAGCATGCCTGTCAAGTCTGTCCCAGACAATTCGGTCTCAAGTACCCTTGATCCTCAAACCTCAGCTGTACATCCGCTTGAGAATCAACCAGCACCTTCACTCACTGCTCAAACCTCAAATTCACTACAATCATCTCCTTTGGGGTTTGTTGGCTCCTCTACACTTTACTGCAGCCCTGAGCCAGGAACAATTGCCAACCCAACCCCAGGAGCCTCTCCTGACACCCCAGACTCTTCTAGCACTCCCACTCCTACAAGTGTCCTACAATCCCAGCAGACCCTTAGCCCTGATAGCATGCTCCCACTCAGTCCAATATGTAGCGGTGTGGCAACTGGCCACCAACTCTCCCAGACAGCCTGGAGCCCTGTCCTGCTGTCCTCCTCTGCTGGTCTGACATTATTTGACATGCGTGGGAAAGGAGATCTTCCAGAGGACCCCGCTTTGTTAGGGTTGCCAGGAGGAGAGTCCCTCCTGTTGGGCACTCCTCCTCCAGGCGAAGATGTGGAGAGAGATTCTCAGCTGGATGAGGTGGAGGACATGGATGAGGACTCGAAAATTCTGACACAACTGCAGTCTGTCCCTGTGGATGATGATCTGGGTTTGTAATCGCCAGTCCTTCCGACAAACTACTAGATGCAGTTAGTGTTAAATCTCAACCTGCAAGACTTGCATTCGACCATGTCCCAGAAGTGAGAGGAACTATGATTTATGACCTCGGAGGTTTGGAGTCTTTCCCCACTCTTTCTTATGTAGATGGAGTTTTAAGTAGTGGAATTGTTCAGCCTAATAATGGAATTGTAGAAAAGAAACTTTCGTTTATATATGGAATTCAATTGTGAAAACTATATATTTAGCAAGGGCATGACCATAGAGGTTTAACTACAGTAGAGGGAAGGCACTGCCATTTTGTCACCGAGGACATTTGTGTAACCAATATTCACCTTTAGGAATCTAAGGCTGTGTCTACATGTTAGCCCTTTTTTGATGATACACAGAGCTTGAGGCATGTTACAAGGACTTACATGACTCCCTAAGTGGTAAAAAGGCACTAATATGTCAGAGGCAATCAAGTTGTTTTATCTAGGAGTGAAGAGCATGTGGGAATGCCTTCTTTTGTGCCTTGCATTTTTGTTACTTCTCAGTTTTATAGATTAAATGACTCTGACAAGTACTTTTATCTTTTAAGAAGAGAAACAAGTCATATTAGGTTTCCCTCTTAGAGACAATATAATAGAGGTACATGTTTATGCTGGTCACAAAACTGGTGTCTTGGAGTGAAATAAGTCAACTTAATCGAAGTATGAAATGAGTCTGAACACGAGCTAGACATCCTGTCAGACATCCTGTACAGGTGGCTCCCAAAGATACCTGGATGCACCAACAGCACCCTGCGAGAAAGAAATCAGATTTCAGTAAACTCACAACACTGGGTGGAAGATAAGACTTGGTTGACAAACTAACCTTTAAATGTGCCTGTGGCAACTACATTTGATATACTACTTTCTCACTGCTCAGTTCAGGTGCTGTTTGAATTGTTTTTTTTGCTTTAACCCTTGTGTGGTGTTCATATTTTTGTTACTCAGCCAATGTTTGTGGGTCTGGTGGACTCGCTACAGTTTTGGGTTTTTAATTCAACACAATCAAAAAATATGTTAAAATACTAAACAGATGTTTACTTCATCCCAATTACAAGCAATATAAATGGCATATATGGTCAAAATTTGCCCTTTACATTTGTTAGATCACATTTATATGTGGTCATTGAAAATTTGTTCTATGTTCTTCACAGAAAATGAGCCAAGGCCAATGAGTATGAGTTTGAATAAATAATTAATAGTATCATTTTTCTTTTGATAAAAAGTGAAAACGGGTCCCACAGACCTGAACACCATACAAGTGTTAACGTTCAATTGGCTTAAGTACCTTTTATAGGTGAGTAGATGGTGCATGTGTCTGATTTGTACAACATTACACTTCGAACACACAGTGAAGCACTCTATTTATGTTGTTTTATATTACATGTATACAGTATCTTGCAGCGTAAGTTTATGATGGCACACTAAACTGACCATGGATATCCTATACTTGTAGTATGATAGATAATTGACATTGGTTTCCATAAACCATTGAGCTTACCCAAGCATTCCAGCTCATTACCATAAAACTGTGCATAAACGTAATAGGCTTGAGTGTTTGAAGGGAACTGAAGTACTGAATATTTGTCTATGCAACTGTTCCACATGAACCCTAAGATTTGTTTACTGTTTAAAACAGCCACTTCTTACACTACAAATCCATCATGTACATATACAGTGAAATGTTCTTTGTTTTTCTGTTTATCTTGTCTTTTTATATTTCAAAATCAAATATTTTAATTGTAGAATTTCCACATAGCTTCAGGAAATGTCTGTTTTTGCCCTTTCCCCGCTTAATTCTTATCAAATGCAATTTAGGTGATTCAAAGCTACAAGTATGACTTTTTCAACAAAGGTCATTATCACTACCAGAGTGGTTTGCTTATTGCAGAGCACAGCTCTGTATATTTTGCACATTTTATCGTTTTTATTCATGGAGCTTTTACATTTTTTTTTTTTTTTTTTTCTGGCCCCAGAAAATTTGGTGCCATTTTTAAACCATTCAACTACAATAAGGCTTGGCCTGTGAGATTTTGACTGGTGCACAGTAGTCACTCTAGCCTTGAGTATACCTGTCTCTATATGTTTTTTTTTTAAAGAATATTTAATGCATTTATCAATCATTCGGGGTCATTCAACCTTAAAGCTGTTTCCCTCATTCAAGCTTAGGTTTACACTCCATTTTGTGATATAACACAAAAGAGATTTTGCTGTGTGTAGCGTCTTTTTGATTTCTTTATGAAAGTGTTTGTATTTTACACATTTATGTTACATAGGACTTGTTGCATTGACTTGCCAAAGTTTTTTTTTTTTTTTTTCTTCTTTCAAGCACCCGGACAATGTTTTAACTTTTTTGGAAAGTAAGGGAATGTGTGTGTGTGTGTTTGTCCCTGAGTATTGCTATTACTCCTCCAGAATGTAATGATTACTATGTTAATGCACATGTATTTTAGTCAGTAGATATATATTTGTTTGTTCTGTTCACTCTTTAATACTTTCGCTTCACTTTCATGTACAAACAGAAAAATATGCAGCTGATCAAACCAAAGAGGTTTTTTTTTTTTTTTGATCATTTCATTTAGTAAAGGGAGTTTTTGTCATTGTAAACATCTCTTTTTATAGAGGTGTGTTTTGTATCTTATAGTTATTTTATTTTTTATATTCCATTTTGTGATATGTAATAAACATATAATGCTATCTGAATGCTTTTTGTTTGAAATTAATCTCAAGTTATTCGTGAAGCACTTTTACCAAAATGCCTATGAAAAAAAACTTTTTACAACCAGAAGCAAATCATCTGTGGTTCTCTTCCACATAATTACAAGCATATATGGTGTTTTATATATATATATATATATATATATATATATATATATATATTTCTGCAATGCCATCTCTAACCAAATTGTCTAACAAATCCTGCACCATGATTTGATTAGGAAATAACATTGCCTTCATATTTAAATAAGCTTTGTGCACCTGACATCTTCCCCAGGTAATTGATACAAATACAAACAACACTTAGTCTGAAAGGTTTGTGTGTGCGTGTGTGTTGGTGCCTGTCTGTTTTTTTAACCCCTATGCTCTCCGATTACCTGCATGTACCAAGTTGTCTGGGCGGGTCTTTGTGGCTGGAGAAGGTAAAACCTGCTAAAACAAAAAAGCTGATACACTCATCGGCTGCACTTATTGGCTAGCACGTCATTGAAGAACAAAAAGGCTATTGTGAGATCCCCTTTACCTGAGAGTTTCTACATTGCATTCAAATCAGAAGGTACTTTGGTTTTGCACACTTCTTCTGCAGGTTTCAGTATTCTTGTGAAGCTTGCTGTCCTGTGGGTCCCTCGAATGGACTTTTAGGTGGGACGATTTACAACTTGTTTTGCAGACCAATTCCTCGTCATCCCTTGTGGGACCTTCCACCATCCTTGTTCCGATCATGGCGATGGGCTTCTCCCCAGAGCAGGTGGCCTGTGTTTGTGAGGTTCTTCTCCAGAGTGGAAGCATGGATCGCTTGTCCTCGTTCTTATGCTCTTTACCTTCCATTTCCTCGTCGTCCAGTCTGTATTTGGGAATGGCTCAGAATCAAGAGAGCGTGCTGAAAGCGCAGGCTGCGCTTGCCTTCCACCACTGTCGTTTTGCTGAGCTCTATGCCTTATTAGAGGGGAATGCGTTCTCCCCGCGCAGTCACCCTCTCCTCCAGCAGCTCTGGCTCCGGGCTCACTACATGGAGGCTGAATTGCAGAGGGGCCGTCCTCTTGGGGCCGTGGGGAAGTACCGCATCCGCCGCAAGTTTCCTCTTCCTCGTACCATCTGGGATGGAGAGGAGACCAGCTACTGCTTCAAGGTGTTTAAATCTCTTTGTGTAGAATCAATGAGCACTGATTTATCTGATTGTGTGTTAGTCTCAAAATAATCTTGTTTCCTTTTGGGAGAGATTTCAAGAGTTTTCGGTTGCATCCTCTGCTCGCAGGAAAAGTCTCGCAATGTATTGAGAGAGTGGTACTGCAGAAAGCCGTACCCCTCGCCACGAGAGAAACGAGATTTGGCTGCAGCCACTGGGCTCACTGCTACACAAGTCAGCAACTGGTTCAAGAACCGTCGACAGCGGGACAGAGCTGCGACCAGCCGTCAGGGGTAAGAAATGCTCCCTCACTCTATAGACACCAGGGCAACAACACAGTAGATTCCTGCTGGAGCAAAACGAACAGTTTTCACTCGGAAACAGCTAGTAATTTTCACAAATAAGAAACTGCAAGTAACACATTAATTTTTTTTTTTTTTTTTTTTTTTTTTAAGTAGACAGACTTAAATTTTTGGCTTTAGAGTTGTGGTTGCTTCAGGATGACTTAAAATGATCTAAAATAAGACAAAACAAACATTAAATTATTTTAATCAACTAAAAATTTATATACTTATTGTAACTGACACCCTTGGACAACTTTTTTTTATTTCTAGGCCTGGAAAAGTCTTGTAAATTAATAAGATCTTATAGCTTCATGGGCACTTCTTATAATGACTACACATATTTCTATGGCAAATTATAAAATATTTTACTGGGTAGAATTTTGAGTATAAAAATATTATTAAAAATCCTTATCCAAATGGTTGAGAACCACTGCTTTAGGTGGTTTGAATGAAAAGCAGTTGCATTCTATTGTCTTTTCATTGGCTCCATGCTGCCCTCTGCTGGATGAGTCACAAACCATAACAATTCAGAATCTCTTAACTTCAATAATCCATTTACATATTCATGTTTGATCTCAGTTTGACATATTTCAGGTTTTATATCCGAGTTATTCCTGTGTTTCAGTAGAACCTCAGCAGGAGCGTTCCTGAGCTCTGATGAGGAGCTCTCACCTCCAGCGAGTCCCAGCAGACTCTTTTCCTGCTCCCAGCAGCTCTCTGCCCACCCGCCCCCTCTCCGCCACCTGGGACCAGCACACTACTGAAATCAATGCAATGGAATACAAGTCAAAAAACAATGTTTTGCAATTTAAAGATGCTGTGTTTTTTTTGTACATGATATGTCTCTTCTACCTGATAAGACAACATAATTGAAATGTGTCTTTATAAGTCACAGCTGTTTCTGTGTGAGCCCTAAACTCTGTAAGCAGCATAAAAGACATTCAGGGGAATAGGCCTACACTTTTTTTTTTAGGCTTTTATACAGTTGTGTTTTCTGACGTGAGGTTGGTTGACAGTCTTGCGTAGGTTAGTAAAATGGCTGAAATGGCTTACAAAATCAATCTTGAGCTCTGTTAAATACAAAACAGAGCTTCAGTACAGCTGACAGCAAATGCCATTTTGGCCTTTTTTAATTTTTGTTAAGTTTATATTGCACCCTAACATTTGTGCTTAAGTACATATTGTATTTCAGGAAAGCAAGTACTTGTGTACTATTTCACTTGTGGAACTAGCAAAAGTTTGAATTGGAAATGCTAAAGTATCTTCCATTTTTTATAATTTGTGGCAGCTCATAGCGCTGCATCTTTTTCCATCGCTATAACTGAATCACATCCTCTCTTTGTAAAATGTCTGCATGAAATGAGAATTCACCCTTTCTACTTTCTAAATGCATGTTATTGATTTTATTGTGAATAATTCATCCATGCATACATTTCAAATTTTTTTTTTTTTTACGGACCATCATTTTTAATCAAAATGTCAATCTTCTGGTGATGTATGCCGAACTCTTCCAATCATTTTGTCCTCTTTTTCAGTAATCCGTTTCACTCGGATATGCATCACATCTTTTCTTCTGTATTGTGTCGCTATCTCCGTTTCATCTTGGCTTTAAAAAAAGCTCTTTTTGTGACCCAAAAGAGTAGCATATCAATACAGCAGCAGAACTTCAACAAAAACAGGAGAAAATAATCAGACTCAAATCCAGTGTCTCCTTAGGTTTATTACGAATATCCATTAGACCCTTGACATGATCTTTAGGATCAGAATGGTAACAGCTCAATGACTAAGAAATGTAAAAAATAAGATCCATCTCTCTCAGGTCACACGCTACTCACAGATTCTTAAAACAAGTGTCTCTCAAAGTCTTGCATACTGACCTTCTTGTAAAGTGCACCTCCACTGCCTTTCCCCAATGCAGCATGAATGAACAGCATTTAAAATGCAGTTCATCAGCAAATACTGTGCAAATGATGATTAATGAACTACATGAAAACAAACAAACTTCACTCTGAGTTCCACTTCAAAGTCATATCAATGAATGATATGAAATCACAAACTTATGGTCTAACAGTCTCTTAAAGGATGACATTAGGGCTCATACAGCTGCCGTAACATGAGTGTTTGTCCTATTGTGACACATGGCTCGTTTCAGCAGAAAAATATATGGATATCTTCAGCATGTACCATTCACACTCCAAATAAACATCACTATGCTGTGTGTCTCTTTGGTTATTCTGATCTATGGCTCTGTTATTATTATTATTATTATTATCAGCTCCTACATCACACATTTAACTGCACTGAACACGTGGTCATGTGCTGTAAACGTCTGCTGTAGGATGATCATCATTATAGCATGTTTAGAGGCTCAGGTACTCAGCCACAAAGATGGCCAGGATTCTAGTTAGGTTTTCCACCGTGGGCCTGTGCATCCTCTCCTCTGCATCATCCAGTGTGTGCCAGAACACAGGAAACGGTGTGGGGATCAAGTGAAGCACAGGTACACCTGGTTCAGGGGTATAAACAGAACAAATTAAAATAGTTTGATGCATTTGCTTTATGTTGTTTGCACAACAAAAGTAAACAACACTTGAATTTTATATAGGCTACACTACTATTCAAAAGGTTGGAGTCAGAAATATTTTTAAAATGTTTTTGAAAAAAAGTCTTATCATTAAAGCTGCAATACAGCAGTAAAAACATGGATACTGTGAAATATGATTACAATTTAAAATAACTGATTTTTTTTTTTTTTTATTTGAATGTGTTTTAAATTGTAATTTATAGCTGTGATGGCAAACAGCTAACTACAGACTTCAGTGTCACATGATCCTCCAGAAATCATTCTAATATGCTGATTTGGTGCTCAAGAAATATTTCTTATTATTATTATCAAGGTTGAAAAACAGTTGTAGTTCATAATATAATATTTTTGTGGAAACCATGCAAAAAAATTCAGGATTCTCTGATGAATAAAAAGTCAAAACGAACAGCATTTATTTGAAATATACATTTTTTGTAACACTTTTTTGTCACGTTTGATCAACTGAATGCATCTTTGCTGAAAAAAGTATTAATGTGTTATAAAAAAAAAAAAAAAAACAAACAAACAAAAAAAAAAAAAACTTACAACCCTCAAACTTTTGAAAAGTTGTATATGTTGTCTTGCCTGTTTACTGACCTCTGTTTAAAAATGGAATGTGATCATCCTGCACGGGACCAAGATAAAAATCTTTCCTGAAGTAACTCTGTTCTGATGGGTGAGATGTCAACAAACCCTGTTTATGGAGTCTCTTCTCTGAAAGAGAAACAGAGAGGGATGCTGACTGATGGCTGACATCATGCATTTTTAGACTGCAACTCAGTCAGGATTTTTTTTTTTAACTTATACCTGCAGCGATCAGTCGGTCAAACCATCTGGCTGTGTTATCAAAGTGATTGACAATCAATGGTTCTGGGCCACCAAGCAGGTCCAGGAGGACTAACAGATCCTGGAAGGAAAATACAGAAATTATAGATAGATAGATAGAGAGATAGACAGACAGACAGACAGATAGATAGATAGATAGAAAAAGGGTATTCACAGGTCGTTATAAATATTAAAAGGTAATAAATCAATTTACCAGTGTATATTTTTTGTTTTAACGTTTCCCTCTTCAGGTCTAGTGTGACAATTTTTTAAAATACAATTTAAATTAAGATCTATTACTATTATATTATTACTATAAGGTAAAATAAATTAAAAATAATTAAAATAAAACAATTCAATTAAATAAAATTGTTATTAATATAATATTACATAAAATATAACAATATAAAACTGTGTTTAAACTAGTGCTGTCAAACGATTAATCGCATCAAAAATAAGTTTTGTTTACATAATGTGTGTCTTGTGTATATTTATTATGTATATGTAAATACAAATACATGCATGTATATATTTAAGAAAAATGTTATATTTATATATTAAATATATAATAATATAAAATATAAGAATATAAATATATAAATGTTTATGCATGTAATTATTTCCAAAATATATGCTGTATGTGAGTGTATCTATATATACACATAATAAATATACACAGTACACACACATATATTATGTAAACAAAAACTTTTATTTTGTATGCGATTAATCGTTTAACAGCGCTAGTTTAAACATAATAATAAATTATAAAGAAATTCACCAAGGATTTTTTTTTACATTTATTTTTATTTTTTGTTTGTTTTATCATTTCTCTCCTCAGATCTAGGATTAATCAAAATAAAATGAAAATAAATAAAAATCTATTATTACTGTAATATTACTGTGATACTATAAAGTAATAATTTTAACAACAACAATAACAATAATAAAATTATTATACAATTAAATAAAAATATGGTCAAATTTCAAATTTGGCATGCTGATACCTATAGGTACCCTGAACTAAAAACCTCTCATCCATAAACCTTCTTTACCATTAATCACACAGCAAAATATATGAAAAACAAACTAATCTCAGTACACACAGCCTCACCACTGCCTGGAGAAGAGTGGTTTTGGTGGATCCAGAAGGGTGGGGCGTACGGGCCATAAGTTCAGCCAGATGACGAGAACCGTAGAGAGAGTCTGTTTCTGTCCATTCCTCAAATGCCTCCTCTCCATCAAAAAACACCAACTGCAATGTTACCGCAGACCTCTGGAGAGAAAGACAGAAAGAGAGGATGCAGGTAGTCTGTGATGTGTTTTGAAACTGTCACACCAACACCATCTCATAATGATGTACACACACTTAAGGCTTGATTCAGCACTGTGATGCAGCTGATTCTTGTTAAATGTGTTTTCATATGATCACCTAGAAGAACCCTTTTCCTCATGATTGTGATCTACCTGCAGTTTTAGGGCTTTAAGCTGTGTGTCCAGAGCAGTGGCGAGCTCCAAGATCATAGCACAGGGTATGGCTGAATCACTGGCACCCACAAACACCCGCTTGGGGTTTTTAGGGTCTGCAGGTAAGATCTTGGAGTCATGGTGGCATGCTAGGAGCAGCCTGCGAGGAGCCGAGGGGTCCAGAACTGCTAGCACATTGGTGAAGGTCACTTTACCCTTCGGGGTGGATGAAACGAAAGAATTCTCCTCCAGCGTCCATCCTGCTGACAGTGAACCCAGCTGGGACAAGATATGCTGTAGTTGGAAAAGGTGAGAGAACTTTAATGATCTTCACTGCATGCTTATCAGAAGAAAATACTTAAAAGAATAAAATAATTGTTCACAAAAAGAAGATGATACTTAAAGGAATAGTTCACTCAAAATAAAAAAAATTGCTGAAATTTTACCCTGAGAGCCATCTAAGACGTAAATGTAGAAGAAATTTAGCATTACATCACTCGCTTATCAATGGATCCTCTGCAGTGAATGGGTGCCGTCAGAATGAGAGTCCAAACAGCTGATAAAAACATCACAATAATCCACAAGACCGTCGTCTATTAATAAATATTTTGTGATGTGAACAGCTGCATGTTTGTAAGAAATAAATACATCATTAAGGCTTTTTTTTTTTAACTTTAAACCAATGCTTCTGGCCAAAATATGAGTCCATAATCCATAATAATGCTTTCTTCACCGAAAAAGACCATCCCCTGTTGTCCTTTCCCATCAAAATCCACTGTTTAGAACGGTAAAATAGTGTTTGATTTGTGCATATATCTTTCTTGATTCATTCGAGATGACTATTTCACTGGAGAAAGCAATATAATGAACAGAATTTCACTCATATTTTAACAAAAGTTTAAGGTTAAAAACATCTTGATGCATTTACTTCTTACAAACGCAACTTTTTGCTTCACAAGATGTTAATTAATTAACTGGAGTTGTGTTGATTATGAATTACGGTCATGTTTTCATCAGCCGTTTGGACTCTCATTCTGACGGCACCCATTTACTGTAGAGGATCCATTGGTGAGCAGGTGATTTCACCAAATCTGTTAAGATGAAGAAACAAACTGAACTACATCTTGGACGGCCTGCAGGTGAGTACATTTCCAGCAAGGAAGGTAATCGTGCTGTGATTGAAGATGTTTAGATAGCAGTAGAACATGTATTGTTCAGGCTGAGGCATTACCTGCCGTATGGTCTGACTGCCTGCAGTCCCGGGCACTCGTTCAATCAGCAGGGGCCGCAGGTGAGTCTCCCAGAGCCGATGCCCGTCCACCTGTGCTGCAAACTTCTTTATTTGTGCCACAGAGTATTTATTTGGCTTATGGGCATTCTGCAGAAATAATGCAGAAAGGAAGAGGTGAGCACATGTTCATAATTATCTTGTCTAAAAAGGATGTCCTGACAGAACCCCTTCCTGCAGAATTTAGGTCCAACCCTAGCTAAGCAAAGCAAACCTGAACCAGCTAATCAAGGTCTTCAGGATTACTAGAAACTTCACAGTGGGTGTATTGGAGCAGTCTGGAATTAAGCAGATTGGGCTGTGAAGGGCCAGATACTGACAAAAATAAAGGTAGTCCATACTTGTGTGCTATACCATAATGTGTGCAAATACAATGCACAATTTTTTCTTTTTTGGAGCATGACAGTCTGTGCCCATCTGCTTTATTGAAAACAGCAATGTGAACATTCTGCCAAACATCTACCTTTGTCCTCCATGTAAAAAAAAAAGCAGTGTCATTTTCAATTAAGTTTTAGTTAACTAAAATAACCTTGCAAATGCAATCATGAGGATGGAATTACATAATTCAAGAGTAAATAATGACAATTTTTTTTTTATCTTTGGGTCAAAAAATTTCTTACAGTAAGACAGAATTGCACTTCTCGTCGTAACGTGTAAAATGCACGAACTCACCCTGTCCCTGATGAGATGTGCAGCGTGCTGCTGGAGGCTGCTGGGGGGCTCTGCAGACAGATACAGCGCTAGGATCATCACCAGCGACAGCGCGCCGCAGAGACACAGCAGCAGCACGCGCGCACGCGCCGCTCTCGGCGGATCGCATCCTGCCAGCGCGTGCCCGTTATTAACGTGCAAAGCTTTGGATCTTCGGCCGGCTCTTGACATTTTAACGTGGCGTTGACGGCTGACTCCCGGTTAAAGACGCTGGGAGCAACGGCGATAGGCGTGTCCCTCCAGCTTCTGCACGCCAAAGGACACGTCAGTACTTTAAACGGCCAACTTTGTCCACTTTATCGCTATCGTTACCGTGCAGCGCGCGCTGGTGCTGGATAAAACACTCATTTATAAGACATTTCAGAGCCTAACGAAACGGGGGATGCTTTACTAAGGTCTTTTCCACAGGAATACTCAGCCTGAGGTGTGTCAGGCCTCGTAAACAAGAACCAGAGACGACTTTTACTCTACAAACATTACTTTTCTCGTTCAAAACGTAATATTTCACGTTAATAAAGCGATTTTACCTTGTTTAAAAAATTACGTTCACACCAGGAACGTCTGTAATGGCACCTTCCAAGAGCAAAAAACACGCTAAATATACACTGTTTACGCCCTTCCGTCTGGAGTCACTAAACTGTGTCTATTAATCATGCAATCACTGAATAAAAAATAATAAAATCAGTCTGTCTGTCAACACTTGAGCTGGACTTCAGCCGCGCTGCCATAGAAAGTCAGTCACCACCTACAGCAGCAGCATTACTCTCTCATCTGAAATCGCTAGATGTTTATAATACTTGTGCGTGGCGAACTAACGAAAGCTATGTCGTCCTTTTCTAATTTCTTCTTTCATTCAGGCTTGTGATGGGGCTGCAGTCTGCTGCAGCCTCTTTTGACTGCGCTTCCGCCATGGTGATGTCAGTCCAGCTGAGGTAGCACGTCATCTTAAAGGGACAGGCGCTCAATGTTCGCTAGCTGCGTTCATGTCGGAATTATCGTATTTACACAGGTTGAACGATATAAAAGTTATTATTATTATATTATTATTCTTAAATGCTTATATAGAGGTTACTCTTATATTTACTTGAAAAAAAAAAATCAAGGAAGATGTCTCACAGTGTTGCCAAGTCGGGTCTACATTGCCATCAACGGGCAACTAGGTGAGACACAGAGCCCACGACTGATCTAAAATATCCAAATAGAAATTTGTTACCCATTCTCAATTAGAAAGTGCCCAAGCAACGTTGCTCAAAAAAAAAGTTGCCCAGCAAAATTGCTCAAAAAGCCCTGTGTATCATCAGCCTAACACTGTTGCCACGGGTTGTTTTTGATGTCCATGGATTGAAGCGACCCCAGTAACCTCATATTTAGTCCCTGGAGTGCGCATTTAACAGGGAAACGCAGCCAAAAAACATGTATTTTACACCCTGGAAGGTGATTTTTACCGGGTGACCCACCTCAAAATGCGCTTGGGCTAGTTTTGAGTAGCAATTGTCTTAAACCTGGCAACCCTGATGTCCCCGCAAAAAGACAGGTGTTCCACATAGACTGTAAAAAAATATGAACGACGCGTCTCCACTTACTTCCACTATAGAAAAGTGAAGCCAAACCATCTCAGTATGGCCGCTGCCATCGTGAGTAAATGACGTCATTTGGAGCCTGAGTCTGCGCAGTAGAGATTCGTTTGGAGCCAGAGTCTGTGCAGTAGAGATTCGTTTGGAGCCAGAGTCTGTGCAGTAGAGATTCGTTTGGAGCCAGAGTCTGTGCAGTAGAGATTCGTTTGGAGCCAGAGTCTGCGCAGTAGAGATTCGTTTGGAGCCAGAGTCTGCGCAGTAGAGATTCGTTTGGAGCCAGAGTCTGCGCAGTAGTTTCTCGTTTGGAGCCAGAGTCTGCGCAGTAGAGATTCGTTTGGAGCCAGAGTCTGCGCAGTAGAGATTCGTATGGAGCCAGAGTCTGCGCAGTAGAGATTCGTTTGGAGCCAGAGTCTGCGCAGTAGAGATTCGTATGGAGCCAGAGTCTGCACAGTAGAGATTCGTTTGGAGCCAGAGTCTGCGCAGTAGTTTCTCGTTTGGAGCCAGAGTCTGCGCAGTAGAGTTTCGTTTGGAGCCTGAGTCTGCGCAGTAGAGATTCGTTTGGAGCCCGAGTCTGCGCAGTAGAGATTCGTTTGGAGCCCGAGTCTGCGCAGTAGAGTTTCGTTTGGAGCCCGAGTCTGAGCAGTAGAGATTCGTTTGGAGCCCGAGTCTGCGCAGTAGAGATTCGTTTGGAGCCCGAGTCTGCGCAGTAGAGATTCGTTTGGAGCCCGAGTCTGAGCAGTAGAGATTCGTTTGGAGCCCGAGTCTGCGCAGTAGATATTCGTTTGGAGCCCGAGTCTGCGCAGTAGTGTCGTGAGGTGGAGCCACGGGAGAAATTAAACTCCCACCCAAACTCCCGCAGACCCAATCAACCTTAACGACACACCCCATTTTTATAGCATCAAATTACTAGCTAAAATAAAACTTATCACAAAAATGAACAATTGAATATATATCAGCGTGATAACAACTACCTTAAATGACCAAAACCTTATTTCGGAAAATTGTATTGGAAGTGTAATTTGTTTCTCTCTCTCTGATGGGTTTGTTTTGTTTTTTCAGCCTAATGATGGCTTGCTTCACTGATAGTGACAGCTCTTGGATCTCATCTTGACAGTTGACAGCAACAGATTCCAAATGCAAATAGCACACTTGAAATGAACTCTGGACCTTTTATCTGCTCATTGTAATTGGGATAATGAGAGAATAACACACCTGGCCATGGAACAGCTGAGAAGCCAATTGTCCCATTACTTTTGGTCCCTTAACAAGTGGGAGGCACATATGCAAACTGTTGTAATTCCTACACCGTTCACCTGATTTGGATGTAAATACCCTCAAATTAAAGCTGACAGTCTGCAGTTAAAGCACATCTTGTTCGTTTCATTTGAAATCCATTGTGGTGGTGTATAGAGACAAAAATGTTAGAATTGTGTCAATGTCCCAATATTTATGGACCTGACTGTGTGTGTGTGTGTGTATATATATATATATATATATATATATATATATATATACACACACACACACACACACACACACACACACACACACACACTGTACATACTCACTGGCCACTTTATTAGGTACACCTTGCTAGTATCGGGTTGGACCCCTTTTTGCCTTCAGAACTGTCTTAATTCTTCATGGCATAGATTCAACAAGGTGTTGGAAACATTCCTCAGAGATTTTGGTCCATATTGACATGATAGCATCACGCAGTTGCAGCAGATTTGTTGGCTGCACATCCATGATGAGAATCTCCCGTTCCACCACATCCCAAAGGTGCTCTATTGGATTGAGATCTGGTGACTGTGGAGACCATTTGAGTAAAGTGAACTCATTGTCATGTTCAAGAAACCAGTCTGAGATGATTTGAACTTTGTAACATGGTGCATTATCCTGCTGGAAGTAGCTATCAGAAGATGGGTACACTGTAGTCATAAAAGGATGGACATGGTCAGCAACAATACTCAGGTAGGCTGTGGCATTTAAGTGCGCAGACAAGTGTGCCAAGAAAATATCCCCCACACCATTACACCACCACCACCAGCCTGAACCGTTGAGACAAGGCAGGATGGATCCATGCTTTCATGTTCTTTATGACAAATTCTGACCCTACCATCTGAATGTCACAGTAGAAATCGAGACTCATCAGACCAGGCAACGTTTTTCCAATCTTCTATTGTCCACTTTTGGTGAGCCTGTGTGAATTGTAACCTCTGTTTCCTGTTCTTAGCTGACAGGAGCGGCACCCGGTGTGGTCTTCTGCTGCTGTAGCCCATCTGCTTCAGGGTTCGACGTGTTGTGCGTTCAGAGATGCTATTCTGCATACCTTGGTTGTAACGTGTGGTTATTTGAGTTACTGTTGCCTTTCTATCATCTCTAACCAGTCTGCCCATTCTCCTCTGACCTCTGACATCAACAAGGCATTTTCGTCCACACAACTGCCGCTCACTGGATATTTTCTCTTTTTCGGACCATTCTCTGTAAACCCTAGAGATGGTTGTGCGTGAAAATCCCAGTAGATCAGCAGTTTTTGAAATACTCAGACCAGCCCGTCTGGCACCAACAACCATTCCACATTCAAAGTCACTTAAATCCCCTTTCTTCCCCGTTCTGATGCTCGGTTTGAACTTCAGCAAGTCGTTTTCACCACATCTAGATGCCTAAATGCATTGAGTTGCTGCCATGTGATTGGCTGATAAGCAATTTGTGTGACCAAGCAATTGAACAGGTGTACCTAATAAAGTGGCCAGTGAGTGTGTGTATATATATATATATATATATATATATACACACACACACTCACATATATATATATATATTGAGAAAATCGTTGTCCAAATGAAGTTCTTAGCAATGCATATTACTAATCAAAAATTTATTTGATTTTTGGCATGATTTTTTGGCATAAAAGAAAAATGGATAATTTTGACACAATGTATTGTTGGCTACTGCTACAAATATACCCCTGCTACTTATGGTCCAGGGTCACAAAAATACTAGATATTACATTAAGATAACACTTTACATTAAATTTTAATTCATTAGCATTAGGACAATTAACAACAGTATATTTATATATTGTTAAGTCATGTTTGTTTACAACACAATGTTTAAACAAAAATTTAAAAAAGTCTATATAATGATCGGAGTTGCCATACCTTTATACTGATGTTTTTTTTTTTAGTCCGGAACATGATGTCGACCAAGGCGGGATCCTCTGGGAGGCCTAGACCCCAAAGAACACAATTTTGATAGCCATTTTCTCCTGAAATGCGAATGGGCTAGTTTTGAGTTCCAGTTGGTCTAGTTTTGTTACGTGGACCTGGCAACCCTGGTAATGATCCTAGCATTAAAAGCTTCATACATGCACAATGATTTTGTCTCTCATTCATTTATTCATTCATTCATAAATAAAAATAATCATTTATGGGAAATAATTACTTTTTATGTTTATATACGCATTAATATATTTAATTATTAGCATTGTCTTTAATACACCAACATGTAAAGCATATATATTTTGTAATAATTGTTTCTAAATTTTGATCCCACCTTAAATTAGGGATGCCTATTTTTCGTGCTATACGCATTTGCGACCAGCAAAGGAAGCAAGTAACAACAAATCTTTTGTTCCAGTGGGAGGTGCCGTGGTTCTCTGTGGTGGCAGCAGTGGCTCGGCATGGAAGTGTTCCTTCCGTTTATGTAATAATAATAATAATAATAATAATAATAATAATAATGTGTTTTATTTTTATAGCGCCTTTCAAGAACCCAAGGACGCTTCACAAAATAATACAAGCAATTGTCAAACAAAATACACTAGACAATCAGAGGGGACATTCAGACAAGCAGGTGTTTACAACAAATAACTACAGATAATTAATAACAAGAGGTCATGCAATCAGATGATGAACATCAATTATGTCAAGAAGGTGGTCATGTAACATACAAACAAAAGTTGGGAAACAGACACAGGGAGGTAAATGAGTTATTCACAGAACAAAGTAAAAAGAGTTTTAAGCTGAGACTTAAAGGTCTGGAGAGAGGAGGCAGCACGAATGTTATGGGGTAGCTTATTCCATAGCTTAGGGCCTATAATACAGAAAGCCCTACCACCCACGGTAGAGAGTTTATACTTGGGCACTAGTTATCATTGATAGATCTGAGAGTCCGTGCAGGAACATATGGTTGCACAAACTCGACCAGGTATTGAGGTGCGAGGCCATAACAGGCCTTTTAAACTAAAACTAAGAGTTTGAACTGAATACGTTTGGCCACAGGAAGCCAGTGAAGTTGGTGAAGGATGGGAGTGATATGTGCAGATTTTTTGTTATATGTGAGGGCTCGAGCAGCAGAGTTTTGTACCATTTGGTAGTAAAAAGGAAAAAGTCTGTCATCATTTATGCAATCAATCAGTTGCTGGTCTCCACTGAATTTCTTAATATAGAAAAATAAAAAAAATACTATGAGAGTCAGTGGGGACCAGCAACTGTTTGGTTCCCCATATTCTTTAAAATATCTTCTTTTGTGCTCATCAGAAGAGAGAAACTCATACAACTTGAAGGTGACAGAATTTGGAACAACTTGAGGGTGACAGAATTTTCATTTTAGAGTAAACTGTCTCTTTTTTGCAAGCTTTGTTTGAATAAATGAACATTTATACTTGCATTCCTCATAGCGTGAACTCGTCAAGAATACAGACTTAACAACAGAATGTGTAAATTACTAACAAGCCGACATTTGTACATCTTTGTTCTTCCAGTGTAGCTTAAAATATTAGTCAAATAAAATAATGGCCAAGAATGTTATCATTATGAAATATTTTAATATATTTTTTTATAAAATAATGAAAACATAATTTACACATATTAAATGTACACTCATTGATACAACATCCCCAAAAGAAACTGAAAGATTGATCAGTTATCAATAGTTAATCGAGGCATTAGAGCCACTGTTTCATGCATGAAGCTAATGGAAACAGACAAAAAGATGAATTACAATAAAGTTTCTTTAAAAAAAAAAGAAAAGAAATAAAAGCGTAAAATCAGCTTTGTACAAAAGATCATGAATCAAAATATAAAGGACAAACTAAAAAATACATCAACTCAGTACCGTCCAATAATGTTACCAAATCTTCTAATCTTCACCTTGAATTTGACTTTCTGTATTAAAAAAAAAAAAAGAACAAGAAAAGAATCAAAATAAATAGTCAAAATATTACACACAAAAATAAACCTTCAAATATTACAGCTGGATTATAGAATTTGCCATGATTTAAGAATGCGCAACACAGATGCACATCTATGTTTTCACAAGTATATTACTCATATTTACCTATAAAAAATAAAAAAGAACTTAATAAAAACACCTACACCCAACTATCAAACAAACAGAAATCATGAGACAATCCATGGTGTAGATATGACCCCCAGTAACCCAGAACTGAGTGAGTTCATTGACAGAAAAACACACAGTGGGTGAAGATCTTGTAGTCACAGCAATGAGATGAGAATCTGATAAAACTGTAAAAATGGATCTAAAACAGTGGGGCAAATGAGCTTATCATTCTGATCATTTGATTTTGCAAGTCCAGAGTGATTATGTATAAATAAAAGCTTCCAACATGTATACAGGCTTTTATTTAAAGGTACAGTCCACCCAAAAACTCATTCTCATGTTGTTCCAAACCTGTATGACTTGCTTTCTTCTGTAGAACTTAAACGAACACAATGGAATTCAAAGGGAACCAAAACTGTTTAGTTCTTCAGAATAAATTCTTTCATGTTCTACAGAAGAAATAAATTCATACAGGTTTTTAACAACATGAGGGTGAGTAAATGAAAGAATTTTGATTTTTGCTTGGACTATTCCTTTTTCCTCATAATTTATAGTGGGGAGAACATTTAATGTTAGATATCAGCAGTTCAAAGCTTTGTATAAAATCACTGTATGTACAATTACACTACTAAACAACTGCAATGAATGATGTCAGGTCTTATTTGTATCTCTCACCCCATAAATAAACAAAAACCTTTGCGTTTTACAATGCTATTTACTGTCATAAACATGTATATAGTTGTTTTTGTGTGACTGAGCAGAGCAGACACATTATATTTTCACTTATATTAGCTATGATGACTAATACAATATAAAGTCAACCGACTGTTGCAGTGCTTTTGTTTTGACGTGAATAAATAGGTCAGAGACGAATAGATCAGGTCATTGAGAGGGCAGCTTACAGGTCCTGAGAGGAGGAGATATTTTTTCCAGTCGCATCAGGTTAAAGGGATGGAAAGAGCTGATATGAGTCTTAAATTACAACACATCACTGGTCACAGCTGACCACTTTAAGGCAGACATGTACAGAGTAACATGGGGTACATGATAAACCATATTCGATCCAGCCTGACTGTTATTCCAGTTAGAGCACATAACCGAGTACAGTGTGGATCGTCTTAGTATGTAAACACGATGATCTGTCTAGAAGTTGAAAACAGCTATCTATTGCCAACAGTCGTTTCACCTGATAAACCTGAACTAAATACAAATAGAAAAATAGAGTCTGTATGGAACACAGCTGACTAGGGTTTCTTAGTGTCGGCTTTGCATATACATATACAGTGTCGAAATCTGACAGAACAGCCCAAGTTTACACACACAGTGCTATGCCAAAACCATACATAAGAGAGCAAGTGGCATTTCCTGTCACATGACGCTGTCACTTAAAAGACTGACCGATGTCCATGCACAGAGGAAACGATCAAAGACTTGGGTGTAACATCACAGTTTTAGTAGTGGTTGCCATCACTGGTCAGAAAGCGGCGGCGGTTCTCCATCTCTGGAGAAGTGAAGATCTACAGAGCCATTATTGCAGAGTTTCAGTCACTATAGGAAGTCTGCTGGATGATAAATCAGCTGAGATGAAGATGGTTTGAACTATAAATATGAACACAATGTACCTGCACATGAGATTACGCGATGTAGAATTATACTTTACAGTGACGTTATCTGCGAATCGTTCCATTTTCATCATAATTACAGTACCGTGATTTCTCTCAACGTTTTGGGAAAGGTAGGATCTCTCACGTGGCTCAAGTGTCAATTTTCTGTTGCTTTTTTTTTGGATGTTGAGCTGACTGTGCAGTAAATAGGCCTCTCTGATGTTTAGTGTCTCTCAGTTTTACTGGCTCAAGCTTAGTGTCGACTCGTCGCGTACAAAAATAAATCTACAATGAGAAAATAGTTCCGAAAGTAGTTCGACCAGATGAGGAACTCGCTCGCTCGTTTCAAGGTAGGAATCGTGTGTTTGTTTGTTTGTTTAAAAATAGACATTTGTACTTCTGTACCGGCTTTAGGTTAAAGCTTTAAAGTCTCAAGTGATCGGGCAGACCTGCATAAACTCTTTCGGTTTCTTTCCGTCACACTTTCGTAAAACTCACAGTTTGGTGTGGGGTTAGGACGAGCTGGCAGACTTGCCTAGATGAGGGTGAGCAGGACCGTGGATGTACTGGACAATAAGAGACTGAAGTAAATTAGCTGTTGGCACTGAACGTGCCATATTAGGCAAATCTCATCTTCTCTCAAATGAAAGCGAACAGTCATTTCCTCTCGGGCATGGTAGAGGATAAGAGTTTGCTGAACTTGCGGAGCTGTTCACTGGCTGAGTGCGATTCCTCCTGCAGACGCTGGTTGTTCTGCCTCAGATTAGCCATCTCTGCTAACAACGTTGCCTTGTCCTGTTTCTCCTGAGAGAATGGGACAGGAAGGAACAGAGGAGGGAAAAGGAGGAGAGGAAGAGAGAAATGTAATTACAAGGATGTCTCCAAAAATGGCCAAGTTACTATAAAATCAACAGTTTCACTTTTATTTTCTTTCATTTTGAATTTCTAAAGAGAACTGTACATTTTATTGGCCAGGGTGAACTGCACAAACAATGTGTAGACTTTAAATAAAGACTGAAACAGTTGTCAGAAACTCAATGTGACCATGGCGTAGGTCGTTTATAGCTTAGGCTTTGGCTTTTTACATCTGCTGATTGTATTTAAGCTTCAAAAAGGAATCATAAACCTAGGGCTGCAACTAACGATTATTTTGATAATCGATTAGTTGGCCGATTATTTTTTCGATTAATCGATTAATCTGATTTTTAATAAAAAAAACCGCTAAATTTTCTTCGTTTATTTTATTGACAAAAACACTTCCGCATTCTGCCCAATGTCCTTCAAACAAACGTGCCAACTGAATGCTATAAAAACATACAGTGCTTAATTTATTAGACCACCTGTCATAATAAAGAGAAAACACAAATATTTTAGGAATCTGTCAAAGAATTGTTTAAATCTAAAAATGTTATTGTCATTTATTGGGCAAATAACAAACTGAAACAACTACATTTTTATTCACATAAAAAATAGCCTCCTGCCTTTCATAACAGCATGCATTCTTGCTGGCATTGTTTAGCTACTTTTTGACTGTAATTGGGTATCTGAAAATAATCTTTCATTCTTTCATAGATAACAGAAATAATTATATTATAGCATTAGAAATAGCCCACTGTTACTAAAGAGCTTACGCATATTGGAGGACTAACCAATACAGATAGCAAAAAAATTATTTTAGTAAACTCTAATACTGTTAGTTTAGAGCAGCAGTGGCACAAAGCTTACATTATTTGTTACAAACCTTAAATACATTTGTTTTAATAAATTTGTTAAGCACTAGTATATAGGCCTATAGTTTAAATCTCTTCATCAAAAATTAAGATAATAAAGACGAATAAAAACAAACTCAGTGTTAACCAACTTTTTGATCACGGTCACATTTACTGTAATTTCTTTATCCTGTAAAAGGCGGCTATGAAGCGTCTGATATTTATATTCAGACAACTATACGCAGTTATCCCTTTACAGTTCCTACTCTCATAAAATACGTGCACTACATGTTGACTTGTAAACCTTAATTGAACGTTCAACAACAGATATTTCTGCACAATGAATATTTTTGCGCTGAATATTGTCTCCCTCTCTGACGCGCGTTCACGCGTCCGCCGCTCAATCAGTAATTCGGTCATTTAAACAACGCAGACTGTCAGGATGGGACTTTATGCAAAAATGGAAATGCTCGCGTGAATTTGTGACATTTACAGATAAGGATATGACCATAAACTGAACGTTTTTGCGCTGAGGACGCACACGCATCTGTCAAAGCACCTGACAGGACAGCCATTACGCTAATGCATTAACTTAAAGCTTAAAATAAATATTTCTCGTTTTGTGCAGCTTGGATCGTGTAACTCTCCCGCAGCATCTCATTGTGTTTCCTCCACTATTTTTAGATGCATTTTGGCCACAGAAATGCATTCAGTGCTGTAATTTGACAAGACCGGCTGAAGTTGGACGTGCACTGTAGGCAGATCCGATTAATCGATAATGAGAATCGTTGTCGATGATTTTCATTATCGATTATAATCGATTTTATCGATTAGTTGTTGCAGCCCTACATAAACCTTTGTCATAGTTTATTTTCTGCAACCCAAAAGCCAATGGAAAAATGCTATTGGGTTTTTGTTGAGGGAACCAGTGTGATGCCAACTACTGGGTTGGCCTATAAAACACATCATCCCTGCAGAACTATGTTGATATGCTTCATGACATATACCCCACTGGACGAGGACTTTATGGTGGAAAGTTACAAGAAACTTGGTAACACTATCAGATCAGTTCACATTTGACAAATGTGTCATATTTCAACTTTAAATAACTTAATTTCAACTTGAATTAACATTTTCAAGTAACTGACTACTTTATGTGTTTGAATACTCGGCAACAAAATTACTCAAAATACCCATCCCTAGTGAACCTGTCCTGCACTGGTCATGTTCCTTCAATGTAACTCACTTTTTCCAGATCATTGTTCAGCTGTTTCAGCATGACTTCCAGATGATATAGACGCCCAGACAGGTCATTGGGAACCTCTTCACTGCAACACACACAGATTAAAAATAAGTTAATACCCATATACTTGCTTATTCCAAATATTTAAATACTTAATCCATGATTGAAGGAATGAGTTCATTTGAGGTTAAGCAAACATGCAGAATTGCAGAGCCAACATTGTGTCCTTGGTGTAACACTACTGTTAACAAACCATACACTGCAGAGAACTCAGAGGAAGAGCAAGTGTATATATACACAGTACAGGTGTGTATGTTTGTCTGTCTTACCTGCTAAAAGTAGGAGTGGTGCGGGGAGTCTGTGGCGTGTGGAAATGCACTGGGCTGATGACGGGTCTCAACTCATTGCCGCCTGCGTGAGACTCAGTCAATGAAAATAAAGAAACAGCTCTTTGCACTGTAAAAAAAACAAACAAACAGATTTAATCATTCAGATTAATGAGTTACTATTTTAAGCCTTTTTGTACTACATGGGATTGCCAGAACAAAACAAACTTAATGGTAAAATCTGTAAACCATAATGAATCACAGTGTTTACACTCTTCAGTAGATTCGTCCTACAAATGGTTTACTTGTAGTCAATGCATATTAAGTTGGGTTAGGAGAACGTACATTGAAAATGACATCACCTTTATATGGAATAGAGCCCTGCACGGGCCTCAAATTTAGGCCCTAGCCCGGCCCTGGCCCGAGACGCTCAGGCCTGAGCCCGACCCGAGCCCATCTTTTTTTTCCCCTTCTCCCAAAACAGCTTATAGCCTACTGTTTCAGCTATTAAAATGTTTCAGTTTTGTATGTAATGGCAAAGTGATTATATTTCATTTTGTTTTTTATATTAAATTAATTTAGAAAAATGTTTGGAGCATTTTTTTGTTCGTTAAATAAGTTTTTGTTTTTTAAAGTCACTGTTTTGTTTTTTGAGCTGATCATATGTTTGATCAATTTAGCCTTCTCATATCGTCACAACTTGCCTAAAATAAAATCTACAGATATAAAACAGTTCAAGCATATAACAATGTTTAAACATTAAACCTAGATAAATGTGCGCTGTTAGGCACATATCCAATAGTTTGTGCGGAGAGTGGAAGCTAAAGCTTCCAACAAATAAAATTGAATTGAATTGAATTAAAGCACGCTTTGAAGGACATGAAGTCGCCAGCGCAATCACTTGCATTTTTTTCAGTGGAAACAACTTTAAATATGCCATCATTTTTGCTTATAAATGTAAGAGTAATACATGATTCGGAACTGTAAAGGGTCTACTTTTATTTGTCTCGGTATTGAACAGGAGCGCTTCACAAAAATGAACCGAAACTCAGCGAATACATGCCTCCCAAACATGACAAATAGACAAATCTATAGAAAGCTTTAAATTACTACTTAACGAAATAAAACAAATTGAAAACAAAACTCTTTCATTATAATCATAATCCAAAAATGCATTTCTCTCTAAAGGCGCGTCTAATGAGGAAATGGCGAGTCAGGATCGGCAACTTCATCCTTGCGACACGGACTCAGAAAACACTAGTTTATTAGTAAATAATTCAAATATCTCCTTACTACTTCCCCCTGACACATCCATGGTAATTACTTTCGCTGGGGCTCTGTGGCAAGCTTTAGCCTATTGCGTGCATTTGAACGCAGAACTCTTCAGCTGCGCTGATGGCACGCATGCATGCTGCTGCTGCTGGACACTAAATACCGTCGAGCCGCTCTTAACAGTCGCAGTAGCACTTGTGTTGTTTCCACCAGCACGGCAATTTTTTTTATCACTAGTTGATGGATGTCTAAAATATAAAAATAAGGAGAAGCCTAAAACAGGCCCGAGGCCTGGCCCACGTCTGAACTATGACGTGAAAATTGGCCCGAAGCCTGGCCCTAGGTGCGTAAAAAAAGTCGGGGCCTGTCGGGCCCAGGCTGAAATGCAGGGCTCTAATATGGAAGCCCATTTCTGCCGCATAAAAAAAAAAAAGAAATCATAGTTTGGTAAACGAGTACAACCCAAAAGTTGAGAATTATGAGATAAAAAGTTGCAATTATGAGATATTCGAAATTATGACTTAAAATGTCGAAATTATGAGATAAAAAAAAAGACAAAATTATGAGATAAAGTTGAAATGAGAAAAAAATAACATAAAATGTCGAAATCAAATTAAAAGTTAACATTGAGATAAAAAGTCAAAATTATGAAATAAAATGTCAAAATTATCATGAAAATTATGTGATAGTCATAAAGAAATAAGTAATAGTTAGGGCTGTCAAAAACAAAATTCAAATTTCGAATATTCGTTGAATTTAAAATAAAAATCCACATTAAACTGCAAAAACGTTGCATTCGAATTTTAGGTGAGCATCAGGCAGCCTTATCAGTGGCACACAAGATGCGATGACGATGTAGGTGTCGTTGCATTTTAATGTTTTTGTTAGCCTATCCAGCTAAACCCACTAGATGTGGCGGTGTTTACGTCAAAACTGAAACCAAGCCGTTCACACAGAACGCATATTTATCACATTTTCTATATTTAACGCATATTTATCGCATTTTCATCTATCACCGCCGCACTCGCATCTTGCACAAGAGAGCCACATGTTTAGAAACCATGTAAAATTAATGTAAGTTCAACCTTTAAAAAACATGTCTCGAGACTTTATGGCGGGTTTTCCCCAACATGTTTTTAAATGTAAAAAGTACTCTTTGTGATTGGTTTTCGGTCCTTTGTATTAAACTATACATACATGCTGTTTTGTTTCTAATTGTTTAAGCAAATTAATTAATTATATATGGTTTATAAACATTCATTTAAACACTTTTTGCAAAGATAATTGTGTTATTTTATTGCTTTGAAGAAAAGTGCATTAGTGATATTTTGCTCGATGCGCCCTCGTGATTGTAAAGGCTTCAGTCATCGGAGAAAAAGGTACTCGTTTCTGTATCTGAGAGAACAAAAAATCTCTTTTTCCCCCTAACTGAAATTATGCCTTTTAAATTTGAATAGAATTCGAATATTGATAATATTTAAGTACAAAATTCAAATTTTCTAAATCAAACTGGAACAAACAAGAGTTACAAACACAAAATAAATCCAAACAAATACAGTAAATAAAACAATAAAATTAAAAAAAGTTTTCTATTTGCATTAAAACTGGGAAAGTCCAATAAAATGTGTTTCATAAAGACTTAAATCGAAATTATGGAATAAAAAGTCCTAATTATGACATAAGTCACAATGATGGGAAAAAAAGGTAATAATCAACTTCAGTTTTTTTGTATGTACTTTTTATGTAATAAGTATGATTAACCAAAACATAAAATGGGCTTCCATAACAAAGTATCTTAGTTTGACTTCAGAATCAGATGTGTCAAACAAACACAGCCTCATACCTTCATATGCTTTGGCCGCATTGACGAGGCTGGACCACTCTAGACCACAAGCAGTGTCAGGAAGGGGCATGAGTCCAGGGTCCAGTCTTCTGAGAGGTGGAACCTTATCCTTTACCTCAGTTAGAGATAATTCTGATGCAGACAATGGTACTGGAAAAAAACAAAAAAATGACAGTTTATCCCAAACTATTAGCAGAGAAAGAGTAAAAACCAACTGACTATGACCAGCAAATGACACCTACCTTTCTTACTAGGCATGAGGGCTCCATGATTGGTGTTGTGTCCGTGGCGTCGAGTAGGCAGCGTGCAGGTGAAGAGAAGGTCACTGGGTGGCACTTGTCCTTCAAAAAGAGGCGTGCTTGCATAACTAGAATCTCTCCGTCCACTGCACAGACTCTCATCTGAGAAAGTACGTTGCAGGGTTCGATGAGGAGACTGTAGAGAAGCACAAACACACATTAAACAAATAAGTTTGATTGATTGTCTTGTATACAAGCAGAGGTTTGTATTTTTTGTCTCATTGTAGCGTTTGTTTACCCCATCCCGTGATGGTGTCTCTGTAGGGTTGTCCATGATGATAAGCTTTTTCAAGTCGTCCTCAATGGTGCTTTTGTGAGATCTGCGTGGTGAGCGCAGGTCCCTCAGAGAGGCACGTAACCGGGGCTGTCCGAACACGTTCTTACTGTTCATATCCACCTGCCTGAAAGCACACACATAATAATCAGGACCAAGATTCAAATATGTCATGCATCTATTTCATAATCCATCAGCCTTCTTGTAAACATTTCATAAACACACATACTTGTTGCTGTTGCTGTCAGTGGAGGTGGTGCTGGTTCCTATGCTGTTCTCCTCCTGTTGCCATGCACTCTTGGTTTTACTAAAGGACTTGGGGGCGGAGCTTGACAGCTGGGCGGAGCCTGACGTGGGTGTGACTGTTGAAGATCTGAAAGGCCGGGGTTTATCAGCCACAGCAGTGGTCTTGTACCCTTGAGGGGTATAGCAGGCCCTAAATCCCAGAAACAAAAATACACACAATTCATATGTTGGCAATCACATTTATAACATGCTATAATTGCAGGCATAATCTATTATTGTCCATCACTGCCGTTTGTGCACATATGTTTGTCAGTCACACCTGAATTATCCCATATGTGTGTTGTGCTCCGCTATGTCTATCAAGGTACACTAGCATTCAAAAGTTTTTATTGTAGTACTTTACCTTTAACTCATTTTATACAACAGTTCTTTCTGGTCCTTGAATCTGATTGGAATCTGAGTGCCTTTTCCAGCCGTACGATATTCTATTGATAACAGAACTCCAACCATTTCAGCGTTTGTATCGCTTCGCTTGCAGTATTTCTCAGAACAAGTGGCATGGCGGATGCCCAAATCCACTATAATTTTATAAATAATATTTTGTGTCACAGATTGTAGTTTTAAGAGTTTTTTCAGGCAAGAAAGTAGTTGTTTAGACAACAAATATGCAGTTTGTTAATAAAGATAACATCTATTTGAAGATTTGCTTCGAAGTATTCATTTCTCTATAGTGCTTCAACATGAGATATCATTCGTTTTTATATATTCGTAAATGCAATATCACACTCGTAGCTGTGCAATATGTCTGTACATCAATATGGATATACAGTCATATCGCACTGCTACTCGTGTGATATTGCTCATTTATTTCAGTTAGTTTTCACAGCAACATTTCTTTATGTTAAAATTTTTGATTATCCCTTATGTGTATTGTGCTTTGCTATGTTTATCGAGGTAAACAATCAAAAGTTTGGGATCAAAAAGATGTTTTTGAAAAGTCTGTTTTTAAAAGTCTCTAATGTTCACCAAGGCTGCATTTATTTGGTGAAAAATACAGTAATAACCACTAATATTGTGAAATATTACAATTTAAAATAACTGTTTTTTTTTTTTTTTAACTGTTAATTTTTTTCCTGTGAAGGTAAAGCTGAATTTTCAGCATCATTACTCCAGTCTTTCAGAAATCATTCTAATATGATGATTTGGTGCTCAAGAAATAGTTCTTATTAATATCAGTGTTAAAACTGTTTTAAATGTAAACTATAATAATTTTGATGAATAGAAAGTTCAAAAACTTTTTACATTATAAATGCATTTACCGTCACTCTTGTTTAATTTAATGCATACTTGCTAAATAAAAGTATTAATTTCTTTTAAAAAAATCTTCCTAACCCCAAACTTATATATAAGTACTATATAAGTACTATATACATTTCAGAATAAATACAATACCTTGGTTTGAAGTTGTCGACATTGGCTGAACCAGGAGGGGGGAATGTGCGGGTGCGATAGTTCTTGTTTTGATTTGCAGATGCAATGACGGGTGAAGACTCCCTGCGACGTCCCTCTCCTGTCGTCCTCCCTCCCCCTCCGGACAGCTCCTGCAAGCCGCTGTAGGTAGCAGAACCATGCAAAGGTTTATGGGGGGTTCCTGCAAGGCTGCGGCTAGGTTTGGCTCCTTTATTGTTGGGACTTGGCGTGTAGAGAGATGCATCAATGCCACTGTCACTGGAGCCTCCCTTGCCCATAGGGTCAGGGTCGGGGTCTGAGGGGTCACTCAGGGCACCGGAAACCCCACCTCCCACACTGTCAAACCAGCGCTCATCGCTGTGACTGCTGGAAGCATTGCTGGAGAGCGTGTTACTGCTGGAGTGACTGGAATAGTGTGCCTCACCCTGAGAGAGAGCAGGAGGAAGAGTGATAAGTACACAAGGGGCAAATGAAAGTTCCTGGTTGCCCTGATGATGAGGATGACTTCTTACCTTAGAGTGGCGGTTTGGAGAGTCCTTCCCTGCAACGTCCTGTCGAGTCTGTCTTCTCGGAGCTGAGCCCACTGACACACCTCGTGATGAAGCAGGAACATGCCACATGGGCTCTATCCAACACAAAAAAACAAAAGGAGTAAAGTCTAATTCACACTGACACAAAAACTGTTTACATGCACTTTAAAAGTTTCAAACTAAAGCAATAATTAATCTTTTTAGAATGTTATAGATAAATTTCATCTTGCCATAACCTGACTTTAGTATTTCACAGGAGACTGATCACTTTTGTTAAACTTTACTTTAACAAATCAGTGACTCATTCAAAATGAATTGCTTCCAGTTGTTTTTAACCTGGTTGTCAGTGTGAACAGCCCCTTATTTTGTGAGTGTTTGACACTCTTCATTGTGCTTGATAATCAGATGTTTGTTGTGTTTCTCTACCAGACTCAGTATTATTTTAGTATCATTTATATACTATTATAGTATTTATCAATATTTTGAATTAGCTTTTATTTTTATATTTTCAGATTTCATTTTAATTTAAGATTCAGTAATTTTGTGCTTTGGTCATTTTTATTAGTATTTTTTAAAAATAGTTTTTATTTAGCTTTAACTTATTCTTATTTCAGTTTACGTTTTATTGTTGTACTTCAGCTTAAAATCATTTATTTCAGTTAGTTTATTTCTAGTTGGAGTTTTTCCATCTAATATTCACATTTTGTTTTATTTCAATAAAGAAAATGACTTTTAATCATTTTAGTTTTAGTAAACAATAACAAGACACAATTAATGCCTGAATAATGACCAGTGATCACCAGTGAAACCCAATGGTTTTCGTAAAGAAGCCTATATTTACAGTGTATCCAGCAGAGGGCACTCAGTGATGAGGCGGTACACAAAACACATTTACAGCAGTTTTTGTTTAAGGACTGGTTCTCCATAAATGTCTTTGGATTATGTGTGTTTGTTTACCTGACTTGTTGCGCTCCATCGTGCTTTCTTGGCTAGTGAAACCAGATGATGATTCTCCACTCGAGACATCGACTGTAACGTGTGGATCAAATGGCTGGAGAGGCCGCTGGACTGACCCAAACCTACACACACAACAAATATTAACATGTTATTAAATATATACTTAATTAACCTATGTTAACCAGCTAAATTCTGACCAGATGGATCAGGTTGGCTGGCATTTTATTGGACAGCAGGGATTTGGAAGAACGACATGTGGTTAGAGTTAGCAAAACAGTGGAAAATGCTTACAGCAGTTTTAAAGTCAACATGAAATACTGTTCACAGATAACAAGGGATGGGATTTTAGCCATCAGAATTTATTGGATTGTGGAAAGGGTTTGTATATGACAGGTGGTTGAAGGAGATTTTGGACACAAAAACCCAAAAAAGGAAAGTTGCCCCAGAGGCAGATAAAGACTTTAAAGTCACAATGAAATGAAATTACAGACAGATCTTTTGTTCTGTATTGTGATGTACATCTAGACAATCCAAACATTTTATTTGGTACATGCACCAATGAATCAAACACATTATGAGTATTAAGAAACCAAACAGGGTCATTTCTGACACCCTGCAGCAAAGTCTGCATCATACACGTCACATTGAATCCAAAGTCTGTTGCAACCCAAGTGTTCTGTCACTTGTCACCTTGTGGGTTTGAGCGGTGATGTACGGCTGAATCTGATGGGACTAATAATAGCACTCATTAGCACATCTCGTTGAATCACCACCATAAACAGAGTCAGTGTGAAATGTTAACAGACTCACAGTACCCCAACAACTCTCTATAACACCCAAATGCACTTTAAACTGTAAACACATTCAGGAAAACTTTAAACACCGTGTGAGCTGTAAGCTGCAACTGATTTTAATATTAAAACGTATTTCCAAGTGAAACGGAATATTGCATTATAATCTCTAGCTCACAGAAAGCTGAAGTTTGGAAAAGAAGGGTTAAGGATGTTCTGCCTCAGGCTGTTAAACTGATGTCAGCAGAAAATGAATGCTATTCCAGAAGGGAAGCAAATTTTCAGGTGTTGACTAAATATTACAAAAGACAATTTATTTCTGTAGATTAACTTTTCTTGCACAGAATGTTCACCATGTGGCTAGTAATGTGTGCTAACAAAGTAAACAGGGTCCATTTTGATTTTATGCAGATTTTAAAATTGGTTCAGAATCAATTATCTTGCTAATAAAGCTCTTTGTGAGCTCTATAAATATTTAAGGTGTTTGTCATGGGGATGGTGTTTGGAGGGGACAAGCCCTAATTTAGATGCAGAACAACCAGAATATGCTAATCAATGACCTACTTTTTTAATTACATTAAATATAAATGCATGTGGCTAGGAAAAATACAAAGAAGTCAACATGATTTTTTGGCCGTTTCTTTTCTTGTTCCTAGTCTTATTGTGAACCATTCAGTGTATGTTAACTTAAAAAAACCCAACAACAAACATTCAAGTTCCTGCACTATGAAAGTCTATACATGCCATGATCTCTGCATTATTCACATATACAATCGCACAATAGGCTTGTGAATCAGCAGCAGTCTAGGTCTAGCTGATACATGCCTCAACCGCAGTCTCTCATTTACCATCAGACACACCCACTGATGATGGTAAACAGCGCCTGAAGATGTTCATTTCTATCCTCGCTATCGTTTATTGCTTCTGCTGTATCAGTTCCCAACAGTTATGGGAAAGATACTGAATATTTGCACAATATGAAAGCAATACAGATATTTCAATAATGTCTCTGATAGCAAACAGTGCTGGGAAGTTCAATTCATTTTGTCAGACAATTTTTTTTTTTTTAAATAGTCAGTTTTGGAGACCAAACTGTCAGGGGCCGTTTATACAGAACATGTTTTTGCATTCCACTGCTGCTTTTCCATTGTTTTTCTACATGTGTTAGACATGACTGACCATTCTAAAAATTCTGCACTCAAGTTAAAAGTAGTTCAACATTTTAAAAAACGCATCTCTATACTTACCATTTTTAAAATTCCATTCATGCTCTGCATCTTGTGTTTTTGAACACACAAATTTCTGTGAGAATCACTCTTTGCACTAAATTCACGTATATCATCATGCACTACCACTTTCTTCTTACATAATATAATTTCAGGTCAAATCAATATTACATATCCATTTATTTATTCCATTAGTAGCTGTGTAACAAGTGGGATAATGTACAATTATCTGGTCATTATCTCAAAATAAAACCCTTCAGAATGAACACCCTGACAGGATTTATTAGGCAAGAATCTAAAGGTATATCTCTATATTGTCAAAATGCTTAAAGATTTTAGCCCTAGTTGCCAATTAATGGCTCATCTATGAATTTTAGTGTGTGAATCTCTCAGAATTCTCATATTCTGAACTAAAACAACTGACAAGTCAGATGAAAGTGTTGTACTGATGCCAAAAGCTTCAAAAAACAAAACAACTGACCCATCTCGAGTGGGTTTATAGTGGACAAAGGGTCCGCTGAGTACCGGCACCCCAAGTGCGGTGGAGCTGAACCCAGAGCCTGGACTGGAGAAACTAGCCGAAGGGTTTCTGTACGGCATCCCTCTGTCCCCGGCAAGAGGAGAAACACTGTAATGGTTCTCTGGGTAACTGACAGGCCTGTGGGGAGGAGACAGAAATAGCTGGTGAGAAGAAAACAAAGAAAACAGATCTGGCCAATAGTTGGTTTCCTTGAGATTTTAACTATATGCTGAAATGTCTCACCTTTTAGCAGAGATGTGTTGGGGCTCTCTGAATGGAATGGGAACTAGGGCTTTGTGTGAACGGCTGGGGACTGGTGGGGGTCCGCTGGGGGTCCAGCGCTGAGCAGAGCTGTGTGTACCAGGTGGGCTGTCCCAGCGCCATACTGGGGTTCGCTGCCCACCACGATACCCTGCAGCCACTGGCTCCGCTTCTCCCTTCTGCTCCATCATCTTCATCTCGTACTCCTCTGTACAGCCCCTACAAACACACAGACATTCCATACATTATTCATATTTAAATATGTAAATAACTAAGTACTCTAAAACTGTCATCAGTTCATCACTTCATAACTCATAACTATATATAATTTATACACTACAGTCCAAAAGTTTGGTCGGTAAGATTTAAAAAAAAAAAAAATCTTTTAAGTGCACCAATGCTGCATTTATATTTGATCAAAAAATACAATAAAAACAGTAACATTATGAAATATTACAATTTAAAATAACTGTTTTCTACTTTAACATACACTATATTGACAAAAGTATTGGGTCACCCCCTTCTAATGAACAGGTTTGACTACTTTAGTAATTTCCATGAGTACAAATCTTAATGTTTAAGCATATAATGATATTCTAGGGAATTGTGTGCTTCTAATTTTATAGCAACAGTTTGGACAGGACCCTTTTCTATTCTAACATGACAATGTCTCTGTGTATAAGGCAAGGTTCAAAAAGAAATGATTGATTTAGTCAGTGTGGAAGAACTTGACTGGTCTGCAGAAAGCCAAGTCCTAATCCAAGCTGAACACCTCTGGTGTGACTTTAAATGCAGAGCTTGAGCCAAAAACTCTTTACCAAACACCAATGACTTGTACATACACTATATGGACAAACGTATTGGGACACCCCCTTCTTTAGAACAGAAAAAGGCACTTCCAAAACTGTGGCAACAAAGATGGAAACATAATTCATGTATTTAAAAATTGTATTTCCATCTCTGTTGCAACAGTTTTGGAAATGTCTAAAATGACTGTACCCATATGTACAAGTCATTGGTGTTTGGTAAAGAGTTTTTGGCTCAAGATCTGCATTTAAAGTCACACCAGAGGTGTTCAGCTTGGATTAGGACTTGGCTTTCTGCAGACCAGTCAAGTTCTTCCACACTGACTAAATCAATCATTTCTTTTTGAACCTTGCCTTATGCTGTTGCTTTAAAATTAGAAGCACACAATTCCCTAGAATATCATTATATGCTTAAACATTAAGATTTGTACTCATGGAAATTACTAAAGTAGTAAAACCTGTTCATTAGAAGGGGGTGACCCAATACTTTTGGCAATATAGTGTATTTTAAAATCACTCTAGTCTTCAGTGTCACACAGTCCTTCAGAAATCAATGTTGAAAACAGTTGTGCTGCTTAACAATTTTGTGGAAACTGATGCATTTTGTCAGGATTCTAATGAATAGAAAGTCCAAAGAATAGCATTTATTTGAAATAGAAATCTGTCTTACATAATAAATGTCAATTCTGATCAATTCCATACATCCTTGCTAAACAAATGTATTAATTCCTTAAAAATCTCGCTGAATCCAAACATTTGAAGAGTAGATAAAATAAACATATTAAAATATACCAGTGATCATAATTGCAGCCTCTGAAAATGCTACGCTATTATTTTATTTGCATTTCCACACTGGGTTATTACAGTTTATATTTTAGATAAACCACCCATAAGTAATTTTTGTGGCTGCCTGGCTGGTGGTTTAGCGTGTCAGTCTCATCCTGTCTAAACAAGCGGATCTCGGTCAGAATAAGATAAAATGAGGAGCAGACGGCTTGTCTCAAGTCAAAGGTCTGGCTATGTGAGACAAGGTTGATTATGACTGTTTTAATGCCTATGTGCCAGACAAAAACTCTTCATCCCGTGTTAACGGTTACAGATTTTAAGGGATGTTTCAAAAGAACAGTTCTGCAGTAATTTGAGTGTGTACTTGAGCACAGCGGGTCTGGTTCACTGGCAGATTAGTCCCAAATCCCTGTTGACCAGTACACTAACCTCTACTGAATGCCAAACAGCATGAGGATGAAACGCTCTCATCAGCGCCAGAATCCCTCTGGGTCTCTCTGCTTTCTGATGATGATGAGAAACTGAAACCCACTCTGTGTCGGAAGCCACCCCTTCTCCCCCCTCCTCCACTGTCAGCACTTTCACTCAAGGTAACTGTCCTTTGATTTGACTTTCTTCTAAACAACAGCTTTATCAATCTCATCTACTCCTATTCAGTTTGTCAGCAGAGAGGGTCAGTACCCTTCCTGACAAAATCGTTAAAAACATACAGCACTGTTTAGAAAAGTTTAAGATCAGTTCTTTTATTTAGCAAGGATGCATTAAATTAATCATAAGTGACAATAAAGGCATCTATAAATGCTGTTTTTTTTTTAACCTAGAAAAAATGTGTATCTGTTTCAACAAAAAATAAGAAATGCTTCTTAAGTCATTATAGTAGAATGATTTCTGAAGAATCATGTGACATTGAAAACTAGAGTAATGGGATCACAGGAATACATTACATTTTAAAATACACAACAACAGAAACAGCCATTTTAAATTGTTACAATATTTCACAATATTACTGATTTTTGATCAAATAAATGCATCCTCTGTGAGGATGAGAGACTTTTTATAAACATTAAAAAATCTTACTGGTAGCGTATGGTTACAAGCCCAGGAAGTCTATTAAAGCACTGCTATCCTGGCTATCCTACCAATTTCAGCCACTAGCAAAAATAACCAACAATTCCCCACAATTCACCCGATATACCAGCCCTTACTCTAGTAGCACCTTCTGCTCCTTGACATCTATATTTAATACATCTTCATCTTTATTGTATGCTGCCACCTATTACTATCCCCCATCCACAGGGAGGGAAAAAAAGACAGACAAACCGAGAGTCAGAAAGCCAAAATGAGACAAAAGGAAGCAAGGAGAAGAGCGAGAGGAGGAGGGGGAGAGTGGAAAACACATCAGACTCCACAGCGCTTCTGTCTAATACACCAAAAAACTCTCTTCTGAAGACCACAATGGCACATAAACTAGCCCTGACTGACTACACCGACACGCTGAGAATGTATAGAGGGCAGATAGAGACATAGAGGATGTAAACTGAATACTAACTATCAGCTCAACGTTTATATAAACCTGCTAGATACAAAGGTGCCCAAAAACTCTGAGACCACTAATAAAAATACTATCATTTTACATCTTTCATTACAAATTGTATTATGAGTATAGCAATGTGAATGAAAAATTAAATTAACTTTTTGTTTTTGCTTTGCCCTTTTGCTTTAGTAACAGCAGCTGTTTATGTAAAAGCCAATGATTGTGTTCTAATAATTATATTGTGGCAACGAATTAAGAATTTGACTTAATTTGTTCCCATTTTGTAATTAAATCATACCCGCATATTAAAGTCAAAATAAAAGCAAAGTAGCGACAGAAGTAGTGCTTCTATCCATCCAAGATCTGAATGCGAGCATGTGGTCGATTGTTAAAAGGGGAGGGGTTTAAACAGACTAAATGATTGGACACTAAATGTCCACGATTCAGCTAAAACGAGGGAACAAATTAATAAACAAACCTATTTTTTTCCTCATGCTGTGTAGGGCTCCGTAACTGTAAATTATTACATTTTAAATAGTAAAAAAAAATTTATAGTACAAACCTTAAAACAAATCTTGGTAACACTATTTTACAGTATCTTTGTTACACATTACATATACTGTACTTACTATAGTAACAACAGTAAATTTTGCATAATTACGTGCAACTAACCCTATAGCAAGTGCATGTTGTTAATTTATATTATTCAGTTCTTAAATGAATAATTACACTATAACAAGGGCACCTTAAAATAAAGTGTAACCCAAATCTTAGATATTTAATATTTTATATCATGTTAATTTTTTTTTTCTTTCCTTAATTCTAAAATTTTAGGATTCCAGGATTCCAGCATTAAGTGAAAATCCCATATTTTCAATGTGGTCTCAGACTTTTGAATCCTACTGTATACTGAGAAAATTAGACATTTTCAAACAATTATCAGCAATTGTGTTTTTTTTAAGATGTTAAAGACACATAATAAGACATAATTTTTCAGCACACATAAACGCTTCCTAATCAAAGAGACTGAAGCCACGCTTGGACAAAGGCTAGAAAAAGCCTGAGCGTGAAATACATGAGCACAGCCTCATGTTGCTGCACTGGAAATCTTCCTCTTCATCACTAAAAGAGTGCTGTCAGCTCCACCACTCCTCTTTTACTGCCATCCATCCATCTATCTATCCGTCCAACACCTTCACCGTGTCCAAATATCCTGTGTAATTCATTGTTGTAATACAATTGAGTTCCAGCGTTCTACATCCATCCTCTCTTTGTCTCCAAGCCCATCACTAACCTCCGAGTGTAGACCAGACTGTTGTATCGGATGTCCGCGGCAGCGCCATGAGGCTCTGACTGACAGCTGAAGTACAAACGAGCCCTGACAACCGGGCACACACACACGCACAGATTTCTGCTCTCCACCCCATCCAATCCTCTCCTTCACTATGATAACAAGAGGAAGGAGAGAGAGGGAGGGTGAGATGGAGGGAGAAAGAGGAGGAGGGGTGTTCCTCCCACTTTGTTTCCGAGCGAGGAGGCGCTCAGACATGCCTCAGCATCTACAGTCTTTATATTCTTTCCCTGCATGCTAAACACGCCGCCCGTTCCCTGTCAGCCTCACGCTGAACACATTTCTTAATTAAACCCCCTTTATTTATTTATTTTTAGCCCCTTTTTCACAGATTCCAGGCTTTAGTCTCATGCAATCTGCTCCCCTGGCACTCCTCGACAAACAGAGGCTGGACCGCTGAGAGGGAAAGATACAAACAGAGGAGGGAAAACGAAAGAGATAGAATGACAGAAAGACAAGCATGTCGAAGCATGCAATGTGTTAATTTCGCTCTTTCGTTCCATGGCACAGTGTGGGTGGGGGGTGTTGGGATGCATGTGTGCGCAAGAGAGAACATCTCAAAAGGAGTTTATTTAACCACAAAGGCGAACACATGTCCCGCTAGCACGCAATCAAATACACTGCTGAGTAATTAGCCCCTAACAGCAGCCACTCAAAAGAAAGTTCAGAGTCATGCGATGCTAAACTGTCAAACATGCACTATGAAATTAAATGTGAATTACGAATTTAAATGTAAAAATTGATTTTTAAGACCAAAATACGAAGTTTTGAAGCGCCTGCAAACGTACCTTTTCGATGCAGCAAAATTGAGGCTTCACATAATCACTGTTTTCATTTGTAAACTGTTCCATCCCTCTCTCCTCTCCTCTTCTAACACTTTCTTTCTATCTGTCCCTCTCTCTCTCTCTAACACTCCCACTCACTGTTCCCCTGAGAACTGAGGCGTCTGCCAACGTTCTCAAAATCTGGTGAGTGCCTGTGTATGTGCGTGCGCACTAGTGTGTGTGTCGGGGCATCAGACAAAGAGGAGGTACGAGTGAGTGAAACAAAAGCTTTTTCCCTCTTGTTTGAAGATACGTGTAGTGTTTTTTGTATCACTTATAAAAACAGTGAAACTGAATCTTTGAATTATGTCAGAGGGGTTCCAGCCGGTGGGCATTTGCAACAAGCAGCATTAATTCTGCCGCGAGGCTCGTCATTACTCTTTCCAAAACGAGAATGGGTCTCCAGAGGGATGCAAAGTGCAAAAAAACCAATAACAGAAGCCTTGTCAGATCTGAAATGTGCTGCTGCCCAGATTTTAAGCTTAAAGTTGCTGTTTTCTGTACAGAATGACTATTGCTGAGTTGGGGTTCCTGCCTTCATCTGTCAGAAAATGTCTATTCTGTGAAAGTGAAAACACTGATAGGATTTATATTTGATATTTTCTGTCTTATTCAAAGAAAAGGATTCCAGAATTGCACAGGATTTTAGCTGGGCTTGTATATTTGGCATTTTTTAAAACATCCACACAAACAGACGTAATGAAGGGATTTGATGCTTTCTGGATCTCTGGAACATCATAGGCACTAATACACTGAATAAAGGAAGCAGTCGATGCTCTTGTCTCTAGACTATGAGACAGGCTGGAGTCCGACAGTCTTTTATGGTGTTCTCCATTAATGATTTATCAAAGCGGAACGAATTTAATGGAGTCACAAGAGCTGTCTAACATTCTGATAAAAAATGTTGGGCTAATGGCTCTTTGCCCATCCTCTGCAGGGGTATTCAATTAAAGTTCCAAGAGGTCTAATCTCTACATTTCCTTCCCAGTAAATGTCCAAACAATCATACCTTAAACTGATTCTGATGTGAATTTGTAGTGTATGACAAGAGCAATTATATGGTATTATGGCTTGCACAAATGATTTTTAAATAAACCAATTAAAATAGTTTGTCAGGGCATGTACAGGAACAGGGTATAAAAAAGATTTATAAATGAAATACATATAAGAAATGATTTGTGGTTCTCATCTGGACCATGGTTTTCTAATTGGAAACCTCTAAATAATGCACTGCAATTCTGTTAATCACTATTTGCATCAATACTATATTCTTGGATCAATATTTCCCTTATGGTGTTTCCATAACTATACTTTATAATTTTTATTTATATTATGTTTGGACACATTGGATCCTATTTTACATTTCATGTTATGGCTGATAACTGATTAAAAGCAGATTTAAAGGGATAGCTCCCCCAAAAATGAAAATTCTGTCCTTCACTCATCTTCAGAACACAAATTAAGATATTGTTGATGAAATCCGAGAGCTTTCTGACCCTGCATAGACAGCAAAGCAGCTGACATGTTAAAGGCCCAAAAAGGTAGTAAGGACATCGTTAAAATAGTCCATGTGACATCAGTGATTCAACCATAATTTTATGAAGCTAGAAGAATACTTTTTGTGCTCAAAGAAAATGAAAATAACAACTTTTTTCAACAATTTCTTCTCCTCCGTGTCAGTCTCCGCCACGAGAGTACCACGATGCATGTGTGGTGCTGTTGACGCATGAGCCAGCACTCTGACGTAGAACCCGGATACGCTGCGCCTTGTTAACAAAGAGAGGAATGCACACGCATGCGTTGTGCTCCTGTCATGAACGCATGTCAAAGACTGGCAAGGAAGACAAGAAATGGTTGAATAAAGTCGTTATTTTTGTTTTCTTTGTGCACAAAAAGTATTCTCGTAGCTTCATAACCTTAAGGTTGAACCACTGATATTACATGGACTATTTTAACAATGTCCTTACTACCTTTTTGGGCCTTTAACATGTCAGTTGCTTTGCTGTTTATGCAGGGTTTCATTCATTTTTGGGTAAACTTTCCCTTTAAAAATTGATACTGTTTTGTCTAAATAAATTAAAAAGAAAACACAGAAATCTAAAGCCAAAAGTATGTCTATATACCACTTCAGATGTGGCTTCTGTGACCTAATAAATCATGCCGCATGTCTTATGATGTTTACTGTGTTGTGAGGAATCTGATTTCATTTGATTTCTCAAACAGCAGCCATCTAGATTTTAAAATGGCGTCAAACTCAAAGAATAAGTGCAAATTCCCATAAAGCTCACCTGCGGGCCCTTCCCTCTTCAAAAGGTGGAATAATGACCACTTTCACAGTGACCGAAGTCCGCAGCAGATCGATCATCTGCTCGTGGGAGAGCGTCACTGCGGCAACTTTGCAGATTTCCACCAAACGGCTACCCTGCCGAAGTCCTGCCTGCCAGGCGAAGCCGTATTCCTCCACTTCGGACACAGTTCCATCCAAACGCACATGGAAACCAAGCTGGCCTAAACCATTACGTCGTAGCGTCATATCAACCGTCTCACAACCTATAGTCAATGCCTGCAAAGAAAAAAAAAACACAGACAGGAGTTTAGAGGCATATCCCATAGTGCAAACCAACTCACTGACTGTCCATGTATGTTGTATCAGTACCTTAAGTCTCTGCACCAGCTCTCTGATATCTTGCGCACTGCCCTCTGGTACCCGTAAGGCAATATGGTCTCCTCTGCCATAGAAAATCTTCAGTGCAAGCCTCTCTGCCGTCCAGCCAATCACATCAGCACAGAAACAGTTAAACACCACCCCCTTGGTGGAGCAGTCTGCCAGGACAATGTACTCGTTGGAGATGGCGAGAGCACAGGGAAGCTCGGCACCTCCGCCACTGAAGTCCTGCGCAAGTACACGCCAAATCAGCGCTCCTAAGGCACCCATTTCCGCTCCCTCACGTGCCCGGATGCGTTCCTTGCGTTTGGAGGCCAGAGAGATGAGATTGTTCAGCTTGCCAGCAGTGTCGAGTGGCGTAGTGGAAACGCAGTTCTCTGCTAGGTCCCGCAGGTATCCTTGGCGCGTACGTGTTGCCATAGCATGGAACTTCTCTGATTTGTGTGCAGCGTTCTCTGCGTTGATGATCTTGGCCAGCAGGAAAGCACGGAAGGCAGCTGGGTCCCGGAACGTCAGGCCATTTGAAGGTAGCGGTGGACCAAACGGAGGGACATCCTTCATCCTGGTCACTGCCACACTACAGGAAAAAATTCGTTCATTACTTATTTCCACCAATCCCAGCAGGTTTTTCACTCACTGAAGTACATTTTCATAACATATCTCAGTAATCAGCTACAGGCATACATGCAATACTGTTCTTAGCAAGGGTTGCTATGGAAACAAGCCCAACCTGTAGCAGGTGTTGTCAGAGCAAGGGTTGTGCACACGGACAATGACGAACACGTGCTGGAAGTGCGAACGAATATTCTGTGGAGTGAACGGTTGAGCTCCCGGCTCCTGGAATATAATCGTGACTATATCATTTCCTATGTGCCTCTTCCTCAGGAGCTGTGAAAGAAATGAAAGGGAGAATAAGTCAGAAGTTCAAAGCAATAAAAACTCAACTGGATTTTTACTTTTAGAAAATGTAACCACACTGTGTTGTAGATGTTTGCCGGGATGTTGTCAGAGGTTATGTGGTTACTAGGTGGATTCTTGTCTCAGACAGGCCACATTCACTGACTGTCTGATGCATGCTACATATAAAACTGGAAAGTACTATCTTGATCTGACAAGCTCTACTCTGATTGGCTGACTTTATGCTGGGAGTGAGGACGCTGGGTTTTTCTTAATCTGTCCATCTGGAAACAAAGTCATGTTTACAAGGTTCCGGGCTGATACAGTGAGTACTTTTGATGAAAACATACTCACAGGATTTGCCATAGTTCACTATAAAAAATTATTGTAATTTTTTTAAAAGTTATATTTATGGGCTTTTTATGCCTTTATTGTGAGAGGACAGTGGAGAGATGACAGGAAAGTACTGGGTGGAGAGAGGGGAGTGGGATCGGCAAAGGACCTCAAGGTGGGAATCGAACTCGGGTCGCCGTGAGCGCAGTTGCGCTATATGTCGATGCACCAACCACAAGGCTATCGGTGCCGAAGAAATAATTGTACTTTTAACGGGCAAATATTAAAAATGCTAAATAAGTAAGTTCACTTACTTTGTATGTGAAAAACAGTCAAATAAAACATTTCATGTAATTTTACAGTAAAATGCTGTCAATTGAACCACTTTTTTTTTTTTAAGTAATTTTTGAAAGTAGTTAAAAGTAAAAGTAATTACTTTTATGGTGCTTGTCAGTACATTATAAAGGGTTAAAAATAGGTCTATGCTATATTATCATTATATCAGTTAATGAAATATACAGTTTGCTTACTATAAATTTTAGTTAACCAGATAAATCTTAAAAGGCTGCAAGAATATTTTTACATTAAAGTTCTGGCAACCCCAGCTGTCTTTTTTTTTTTTTTACAGCTTAGCATCAACTTTGAAAGAGACATAAGAATGTGATGCATTCTGTAGTGAGAGAAGTATAGGTGGTCACTCACTAGCTCAAGGCAAAAGAGGCCCTTAGGTCTTCATGATATTGTGGTTCCTAGATATGGGTCAGGTCTGTCCTTCAGTCTAAGTCCTATGTTACTGTTTAATGCAGACAATGTACCCGCAAAAAAAAAAAAAAAAAAAAAAAAAAAAAAAAAAAAAGAAGATATGAAAACAAGACTGCAAGAGGGAAAGAGTAGGAGAGAGAGAGAGTGTGTGAGAGAGAGAAAGAGAGCAAGAGAGAGAAAGGAGTGTTCTGTTGAAGGACACAGACAAAAGGGAACTGGCAGAAATATCTTCATAGATGCACAATGATTTCTGTGGCGAGAGACACAGAGGTGTGAAAAAGCCTGTTAACAGCACTGTGGCACCAATCTGTGAGACAGCCACTAAAACACATGCAATAAAATGGACTAATGTTGTAAAAATCAAGTTGTGCTAGAATTACATTTCCTGAAGGAAATACCAGTGCGTGCAAGATAGCAAAGGTAGAGTATTTAGGGTTTAGATCATCTTTTTTAGCTTCTCTAAATGAAATGATGCATCTGAGCCACTTTGCAATTGTCATGGCAATCATAATCAACAAATTTACTCTTTAAGAGCAGAATTTTAAGGCATCACTTCCAATGCAAAGGAGTTTCCAAATGGTAGCCAGCATAATTATTCTGCATTCTAAGATATCTCATTTTGACCAAATTCATGGCAGCATTAAATATATCCTCAATACAGAAAACTCAAAGAAAACATATATCCAAGATCCAAATATACTAATTCATTCCATACTTAAAACTGTATATCAGCAATCAGAAATAGAGTTACCCATTTTTTTTTTGTGTATGCTATGTATTTTTTATGCTTATTACAACATCATGCCAGGCCCAGATAGGTTGACTGTTAGCTTAGCAACATGCTAATGGCTCTTCTGGAACTCTGTTAGAACCATTTGAATGAGTCCTGCACATGCTTTATTTGAGTATTTGCACATGCTTTATTTTAGTTTTCTTACACTACCTTTCAAAAATTTGGGGTCAGTATGTTTTTTCTTTAAACAAATTAATACTTTTATTCAGGATGCATGCATTAAATTCACCGAAAGTGACAATAAAGAGATTTATAATGTTACAAAAGTTCTCATAAAAAAAAAAAAAAAAAAAAAACCTGGTGTTTTGATCTTTCACATGACACTGAAGACTGGAGTAATGACTGCTGAAAATTCAGATTTCATAGCGTCACAGCATTTTAAATTATAATAATATTTCACATTATTACTGTTTTTACTGCTTTTTATGATCAAATAAATGCAGTCTTGGTGATCATGAGAGACTTCTTTCAAACCAGCTTCTTTCAAACATTTGAATAGTAGTGTACATTTCAAATCAGTCATTCAGTCGTAATAGGAATTCTTAAATGTTAAAATATAAAGTTTAAAAAAATTTCAAATACATGAATCAATTACACACAACTGAAATTAAAGCTTAAACAGACAAATTTAGTTTAGACATTTAGTTGAATTAACTGCAGAAGTTTAATAACTAAGGCTTAGTAGTTTAGTTCAAACCCTAACCAAAATGTTTGACGAATATCAATAGAGTGGTGCTTGGCGTGCAATGCAAAAAGACATCTGAAATCATTCAGGAGTGCCATTCTCTGCTCTTATGTATGGAGTTTATTTGTCCATTCCAATCTGTGATCAGGGCAACATGTTCTGTGAGTTACATATGGACTCATTTGAACTCTAGGAGATCTACTAAGAGAGTCGACAGCAGAGATGCTGAGAACCGATGTTTAAAACGGCAGTTAATCTACATTTAAAAATAGACCCTGAAATTAGGAGCATCTCTATGTCTCTATGTGAAAGACTGGCCTCCAATCTGAGTCAGAGCAATAGAGGCTGCCCACCCATTCGCAACAGAGTGAGGGCATCAGTTATATAAGCTATCTTACATTTCAACAACACACAAAGGAAAAACCATGGAAACACTATTCTTGAATGCTGACATGGTCCTCCCTTTAATGAGTTCTGAGGGGAGACACTCCTGTACCCTGAAATTATTCTACAGCCTGACATCCCTTTCTACCTCACCGTAATCACTACAAAACACTCCATGTGAGTGGCTTTAATAAGAGAGAGAATTATCTGACAGATAAACACTGCCCTCTGCAGCTCATCTGAGAGCGAGCAGTTCAGATGAAATTAAAGTTGTCTAATTTCTGCATAACCAAATGGTGCTGCAAAAAAAAAAAATAATTGTGAAATATTCTATTTATATTAAATTATATTATACAAACAATATATGTTTTATATATATATATATATATATATACACACTATTTTCTCCATTTGCAGAAGTAGTTTTCTTTGCTGCTGACATAACCATATTGGCACAGGCAGCAAAAATATAGCAAAATAATATTACTTTAAAAATCGTAAAAATTAAAAAATAACATGATTCATCCTAATACCCACTGAACATACAGTGCAAATATCAACAGATAAATAATTATAGTAATAATAATATTAATTAATTTTATTTGTAATGTGCCTTTCTTATATTCAAAGTTCTACAAAACTGTACAAAAAACTAAGTAAAATAATACATAATACCTGATACATAAATAACAATAGCAACAATGATTAACTATTAAAAAGTTACTAAAAAGACACATTTTTATCTAAAAATTAGACAAAAAATTCTTTCCCTACATTATTTCCCACTTAATACTTTATTTCACTCAGATGAATATCTCATTATGCAAGTTAAACGTGCAGATGGCAATTCAGGTTGTCTTCAAGTGTGTTTTAAATGAATGTTTTCATTGCAAAGCCATATGCATGCACATGAAACTTCCTGAGGGCAGAAGATGCCACATTACTGGATCGTAATCAACAGTATGGAAATCACTAGAAAACCACACCCTGCTCTGATTCATACGCCAGTGCATATAAAAACAGTGGGAGAACTTGACAATAACGAACTGAAAAAGAAAGAGCGAGAGCAATTCCTTCATAATCACATGTAACAAAAAATACAGACTCTGAAAGTGGACGTCCAGAAGCTGTGGCCACTTGTGCTGCGTGAAAAAAGAGCTGCTGAATTTCCACTGGATTTACTTCTGCCACTCTATAAACTTTACTACCATTCCAGATGTTTCTTTGCAAACTGGGTCTGCCACATGCAGTACCCACCACAAACACACTGCTGAATATGAGCAAAGAAAATGAATAGCATGTGAACAATGTACAAGACATTCTGGGAGTCTGTCCAGGTGGGAGAGAGGGGGAGGGTTGTGTCAGGGTAAGTTGGGTCATGTCAGTTCTATACAGGCTCTTGGATGTACTGATGTGCATGTGTGTGTGTCTTACCTGTTGAGGATTGTTGGGCATGTATGGAAGCATGGTAGACACGTGAAACATGATCTCATAGTCCTGATAGGTTGTATACAGGGAGTGCGTTCCAGTTGAGTCCGCTGTTAAACATACACATGCATATTAATGATTATAAAGACAATGTACAGTTACAATGTCAATGTACCACACTGAAAATATGGTATAAAAATGATAATTTAACCCCCAAATTAAAATTAATTTGCGTGCGTGTGTGTATGTGTGTGTGTGTATACATATCATCATCTAAAATCATGCTGGAGGACATGAGCATCAGGTTTTAATCAAAAGTTCATGCAGCTCAAGTGCTGCTGTCATTAGAGCAAAAGGGCAACAAACCATACCAAATTATGAAATTATTTAATTGTATTATGTTAATTCAACTTTTCACTTAAATTGTCATGCTTATAATATAATTTGTAATAAAAACCAACAACTATATCAGAAAAACGCAAAAGAAAAGCCTTTTAGTTATCTTTTGGACACTAATATACACTAAATTACACCATATAGCATCTATCAAGATGTTCCTACATGATTTTGGATATAGAGTACGTGTAAACAACAGCGGTGCTGTTATCTATTCCAGTTTCAATTACACTCTCATATATATAGTAAAAATGCAGAAATTTTTCTGTAAGCGTTAGGTTATATTTAAAACTAGCTGTATGTAAAAACAATAGAAGCCTATGGAATGTCCCCATTTAGATAGCCAAGTAAACGTGTGTGTGTGATATGAGCATTCAAAATGTTGTTAAAACAGTGCAGTGTGTAATTTCTGTGCTACCAAATGGAATTACAGTCTGTTTGTTTGAGCCATCCTGAGCAAGATTTTGTATTTCACTGTGAATTCATGGAGCTACCCAGTGTGACGCCTAAATTATAAACCAAGAGACCGTCAAAATGTATTTACACACTACGCTTTTGATGGTCGCGGTGGGTTAGGACAAGAACTCGATTAACATGGAAGAGATGCGATTTATCGCTTGACACTTTATCGTGCTGTGCCTTTTTAGGACACGTGTAAGAGACACAGAAAGCCTTGCTCACTTTTGGTGTCTAGCTGGGCAGCATAATTGTTGAAACCCCTCAGACACACAGTTTCTCCCAGCAGCTCCAGGAAGGCGGTGAAGGCTGGCGTAGCCTCTTCATTGTTGTACATCTCCTCCTCCGTGCTCTGTCCCGCTCGACACAGCAGGATGCCCACTTTGTGTTTCTGACTAAGCTGTAAAGACACACAGAGTGACAGAGTCACACATACAAATATGAGGAACACTGCCAATTTTAATTTATGGGGAATTATTAAAGATGAAAACTTGACTTTCATCACTCAGGAAGTACTCACCCCCTGCTCGTCTAGTTTAAGAAGCTGCTCTGTGACCTTTGGCGTGCTGAGAGCCAATCGCAGACAGGACACGCTGAGTTCTGGCAGCACATACTCCAGAACCTCTTTTAAAGGCAAACCACGAACCGTTCCGTGCTTTGCTGTGGACAGAATCGCATCCTCCAGAATTGCTCCTCGTAACGTGACCAGCTGCAGCAGCCACAGGAAACCATGTGGGGAGACGCACACAGACACACACACATCAAATACCATCATATGACTGCCCAAATATCCTCTGAGAGCATGTGACAGAGCATGAGAATGATTATGAATAGCTGAAAAATGATGTCCAGAAGTGCCCACTGTGTGGCATCCTTTCCCCACTGCTTCCTGATTCATCGCCTTGCAGCACAACCTCAGTCACAACCTCACACACGCTGATGCTAAAGCCATTAGCCACTGTAAAATTAGTACAAACAGATGGAAACACTGGAATACTTAAAAATATTTCATTTTTGAGGCTTGTGTTTCTGGTTTCTTGTGCCATTTGTCATATATCTGAAGACGTCATATGACTGGTCACATGGACACCCATTCAATCATTTAGCTCGAACCTCTGACCAAAATAACATTGTAGAACCAAGTTTGCACGTGTTCATTTCGAAATGAGTTATGATCACATCTATAGTGAGAATAATGACTGCGTGAATGTGAATGAACTGAAGACGCTGCATTGTTCAGAGCGGGTGAGTTTGATGTGTCCAGGCAGCCATGTAATCTGACTAAACCCAGCAGAGCAGTCATACCAGTACAGCTCAGCACTTTTCAAACACACCATTATTAAGCAAAAATGACTGCATGGTCTTTATAGCAATGTCTTGCACGCAAGGCACAAAACATGCTCAGAATTTATTTTCAACTACAGTGTAACTACAGCGTAACATACAGGAGATCTGATGGGACAGATCCGTAAACATGACATGAACTAGCATCATCCTCCTATATGTTAATAAAAATGGCATAGACGCAAAAAGAAGGTCAAAGTTCTCAAAATGGTTTTATTAATTTTTACAACGTCTCGCATAAGCTTTTGTGTTTTTAAAGCAACAAATCAAGTAAAAATTGTCTCAGGATCTCTACATTGTTCCCTACTATGCCTATAAATAAAAGCATTGGCCCAAAAGGCCAACTGAGGGTTCCAACAAAAAGCACAAACCTCTCTCAAGCCACATTATTAAGCCTACCAGAAACAGTTTTATCAGATTTAATCAGATCGCAGGTAGTACAGACAACAAAATGCTTAAGTTTCATGCTCAAAAAGATGGATTAAAGTGGCCAAAGAAGCCCACGGACAACTATGTGTTTTTTGGGGTAAATGAATCTTTTTGTCATGGGAGCTGTGCCCCAGTCTGATTCAGGTTTAATTCATGAAATTTTTACAAATATCTGTAGCTATGTTTACATCACCCTGTTTTATTGCTAATTTTGAAGTATCGCATCAGAAACGAGTAATGGAAGTGACAAATTTCGCAAAAAAAAAAAAAAAAACAACTTCGCAAAAACTTTTTTTACGCTCGCTTGAGGTGGTTTTTGTCTTGTGCAAAAAAGGGTTAATGCGAATGATGGAAACACATTTGCCGAATAAATTCTTCAATGCACACTAAAAATCATGTGACTTTGCGCAATGGGACGGCATAACCGGACTACCAGTGGACCGATTTTGTTGAACAGCATCTGAAATGTTGTTATGGTCATTCTTAAAATGAAAGTATTTCTGTATCATTGCCTCTCAGAACTGTTACATGACTGCATTCCTGAACAGCAGGCATCCACGAAATCAATGGCTGCATTCATTGTTTCATCTGCTCGCTTGGACGCACAGTCATTTAAATTATTATATTCAGTGGCTTCTCCCACTTTTCTTAGTGATATTTAGTGCCAGTTTATTAGGAAGTGACGATTTTGTTCTCTTTGACTCATTGGATGGAAACGGTGCTTATTCGCAAATTTTATGCGACATTCTAATTTTGCTCACAAGTTAAATTCATAACTTTAGATGGAAACCCGACTTGTGTCATACACACCTCATTGGTGCGAAAGATGATGCGGTAGTGGTACTGGTCCTTTAAATCTTTGGTATCATCTAGTTTCTCTCTTCGAATGCTCAGAGCCACGGGCCCCAGCTTCTCATCGGTACCAAAGTAGTTCCAGTGCTCTGTGGGGGGAGAGAAAGAGAGATGGATGAATGAAAGCAGAAAAATGATATAAAAAAGACAGATTAATACCATTAATACAGAAAATGAGAATATAGAAGAGAAGAAAATAATTAATGAGGTGAAGACAATGGATAGGAGAAAAGTGGAAGTCGATATGAAGGATGAGAGATGGAGGGAAGGACACAGGGGACAAAGGAGGGATTTGTAAGAAAACTCTACAAATCTAGGTCATGGTGGCTATAGAACTTCCTGTAGGATCATTCAGATCTAATAGAAAACCATTGAAAAAGCCACTAATACAATACTGGACATGCTTTTGAGGATAAAGGAAATTATTATTCTCCTGTGTTTCCTACAGCTTTTTGCAGTGGAGAATATAGACTTCAAAAATGTGAGTTTACTCATTTAAGTTTCAATAACCTTTTGGTTTGGAATTTTATCATTGCTTTCAAAAGATAAACATAACACAAGTAGTAATTCTTGGTTCATTTCAAGTTGCACACAGCACATGTGGCTTGCGCATGAAAGAGTAATCAGTGACTCTCTGAGGAAGTGATTCAAGTCCATGATTCAGGTGGATGACTCCTGGTCTGATTTGAATACGGTTTCAAAAAGGACCACAATAATCATGCAATTCATCCATGAAATGGACTGCATGTTGTACTGTTTGTTTGTTTTTTTTTTTGCATGAAAAACAACACAACTATTTTTTTTTGCTATATTTGACTATATGATTTACTGCATCTGATTAAAGCAGTGTTCAAAAATAACACATAGGAAGAGGCATGTGAATGGGATATCTTTGAATTTTCCCATCTTAATTTTTTGTTGCCATTTGGACTGTTTCCTTAATCTGTCATCCAATTTTCCTCAGCACAGGATATGAGTTTAGTTGTTTTGTGAGGATACTGAAAGCCCAGGAAACTTGAGTTGAGAGAATTATAAGTCTCAGGAGCATGCAGATATGGGCTTTTTAATAACGCAGCAAAGATTTTGATACTACGCAGAGTGTTGCCCTTCCTGACCGAGGAATGCCAAGTCAGTACCGCTATACGGCTGGCACTCCAACACACATCCACGCACACTGCTTCAGTGACTCACTGACAAAACAGAGGTATTTCAAACAAGGTGCCGCTATACTGGAAAATGAAGTACACGGATAGAAGTAATTGAGCACCACAAAGAAAAATACCTTGGTGGCTTGGAATCCTTACTCATTAAGTTAAAGATTTAACACTTAAATGAGAAAAACAGACCACAATGAAAAGCATAGCTTAAAGGTGAAAAGTGTAATTTAAAAAATGAAAACACTTTCTCCTTTCCCAGCTTACAAGCAAGGGAGCTGCAAGTAAGCCAATCATAGGTTGATTCTACAGACCGGTATAAAGACTGTGGCGTAGGGCTGCAACAAACGATTATTTTGATAATCGATTAATCTAACGATTATTAGAACGATTAATCGACTAATCGGCAATTATTCCGCTGATTAATCAGTAGAGTTTAATTGATTATTCAGCTTTTGCAACTAGTTAAAATACTGCGTTATACATATTCTAACAAATAAATAAAAGGTAATCACTTCAGCTTTTGAAAATCATATGTGACCCTGGACCCCAAAACCAGTCATAAGGGTCAATTTTTTGAAATTGAGATTTATACACCATCTGAAAGCTGAATAAATAATCTTTCCATTGATGTATTGTTTGTTAGGATAGGACAAGATTTAGCTGAGATACAACTATTTGAAAATCTGGAATCTGAGGGTGCAAAAAATCTAAATATTAAGAAAATTGCCTTTAAAGTTGTCCAAATTAAGTTCTTAGCAATGCATATTACTAATCAAAAATTAAGTTTTGATGGAACATGGAAGATGATCTTTACTTAATATCCTATGATTTTTGGCATAAAATAAATATTTATCATTTTGACCCATACAATGTATTGTTGGCTATTGCTACAAATATACCTGTGCTACTTAAGACTGGTTTTGTGCTCCAGTGTCACATATGTAATTAATTACAATTATTACGCAATAAATTGGTAACACTTTAAAATAAAGTTTCATTAGTTAACATTAGTTGACTACATTAGTTAACATGATCTAATAATGAACAATACTTCTACAGCATTTATTAATCTTAGTCAATGTTAATTTCAGCATTTACTAATGCATTATTAAAATCACAAGTTGTGTTTGTTAACATTAGTTAATCCACTGTGAATTAACATGAACTTAACAATGAACGACTGTACTTTTATTAAATAACATTAACAAAGATTAATAGTGTAATAAATGTAGTTCATTCATGTTAGGTAATACATTATAACACCTTACTGTAAAAGCGTTACCAATTAATTTATACAAATAGATATATGTGGCACACAAAATGAAACGACAGACTGAGAAACTCTCTTAATCACCATTTAATTAGCTATATGAAAAAAATAACTGAACGACACATTCTGCCTAACATCTCCTTTTGTAAGTCGTATGGATAAGAAACAAAATAAAGGTAAGTGATAAGATGCTGTATTTTTTGGTTAAACTATTTTATTCACTACATACATTATAGTAAGATAATCTCTGCCTTAACCGCTCTAGCGCTCTCTCTCTTCTTCCCTTGAACTGCATTAGAATTACAGTCTTGCGCTAAAGCGCCACACTGGTCCAACCGCATTATTGCAGGCTCTTACATTAGGTCATATGAGATCAAACGACTACTCGACAACAGAAATATGTCGTCGACAATTTTTTATCGTCGACATTGTCGATAATGTCGACTAATCGTTTCAGCCCTACTTTGGCGCTATCAAAATATCCCAATTAACCAAGTATCTCAACCAGCCTAATGCAGCAACATAAGCTATTGAAGAAAAAAAAAAAAAAGGTACAATTATTTATTATTTTTGTGTCTGCTTTTAATGCTACTTGTGGTGCAAAAATTACACACTTCATCTTCAAGAACTTTTACATGGGACATTTTTAATTGCACCCATATCCCCATGTTAAGATGGCTAAGTTAAATTGTAAGTTAAGTTCTAAATATATAAACCAGTCTGCATGGCCTTTCTGGTCACCGAAAATCTGGATGACAGAGATTACTTCTGGAATGGTAACCTTTATCTCACCAACTCTGCTTAATAAACACAGACAACTAATTAGAGCATTCAGATAACCTCACATCTGCAAGGATTTATCTAATGTGGCTAAGAGGTGACAAACGTGGTATTTTTAGACATTGTGTTTTTTTTGTTTTTGTTTTTTTTTTTGCATTGACATTAACACTGGCATTTTAGAAAGCAAGACCTTTAGCAAGATTAACATTTGGGAGGCAGATGTGTGGCAGGGTTGCAGCTTCAGCTCGTTTGTGCTTCTATTGGCTGATAGCGAGAAGCATTGATAATTGTGGCATGCTTTGATAATCTCTTCCAAAGGAAGAACTGAAGGTAGAACTTGGGTTTACAGAATTTATTAAATGTGTAAATCTCAAAGACCTGTCCTGTAATGACACTAAATGAAGGGAAACCAATAAATACAGGAGTATAAATGAGGTAAATGACAAGACAGATTGAAACTGATCTTGTAAACACACTAGGTTTCAAATGCAATCCAATAATGATATTCTGATGCATTGTATATTCTGATATATGTAGTCAACCCTGCCCAAAACGAATTACTGACAAACAGGCAACAGTGTCGTGATCTAGCTCTTTATTTACATACAAATCATAAATGTCCTACCTTTCCCATAGAAGTGCTCATGGTAGTATCTGGCACCCAGGTCAACGTGCTCGATGCAGTATTGTTGCAGTCTCTCTAACCTGGTGGCTTGAACCTCAGGCGGTACCTCCAGTTTGGACACACTGGCATTACTGCAGCGTGGATGAAGCCGGGCCTCCACGATGCCAGCCTCTCCCCGCTCCGCCCATGAGCTCAGGAAGCTGACATTCCGTTCCCTGTAGCTTCCGGTCTCATTGATGAAGTGCGGGCAGCTCAGCAACAGCTGGTGCTGAGAGTTGGCATTAACGCTAGCTGAACCACCCTGCTCTGAATGTTCCAGTGCTGGGGTTGACCCTTCCGATAGGTCCCTGACATTGAGGTCATCAGTGCTGGAGAAGCTGGGCTCCACTCCCCCCAGAGCAATAGCTCTGGAAACTGCCAAAGAAACAGCAGCCGAAGAAGCAGCTGAAGCTCCTGTGGCTGTGTTTCGCCGCTGGGCGGCGTAGCTGCGACGAGCTGCCGCCTCGTGCAAGTCAAACAGAACGCTCTGAGCATCAAAGTGGGCAAAACTCCGCACACATACCCAGGGTTTGGAAGACAATGTCTCGGGGGGTCGCATGTCATCCGAGTCGCCTCGTGGAGTCTCTGTTTCTCCCCGGCTGGAGCTGCGGAGTTTGCGGAATAAGGAGGAGGTACCAAGAGATGACTCTGTGCCCCCACTCTTTTTGCGTACACGATTCTCCGGGCGGTCATCGGGCCGTGGAGTCGACAAGAAGGCGTGTGAAGTGGGTCCCTCTAAAGAAGCACCAAGCAGCTCTCCAAGTTTGGCAGGGGCTGTGCTACGCTGGTCTGGTCGCTCCTGTTGAAATTGGCTGAGCATGTCAAAGAAGCTTTGCTCAGACACTGCCTGAACATTGATGGAAGAGGTACTGCCATATTCCCGAAACAAACGGCCTTCGACCTCTGTTTCATCCTGTTCACTCAATGTTATCTCGCTGTTGGAGCGCTGTCGGAGTGGAGCGAATCCAGACATCCGAAACCTCGGTGGTGTGCCTGGAGCCCTCGTTAGACCTGATTCAAGGAAGTCACCGTCTCTGGTACCTCGCTGTGGTAACCTGGTCTCACCTCCACGTATAAGCCCATCCTCGCTGTTGAGGTCATCCGGATGACTGCCCTGGCCATTCTCAAGCAGCGATTCCCGTGAAAGTGCCCTGCGAGGAGGCCACTCGGCAATCCGAGCTCGAACCCCCATTTTGGGCACAGAGACACGGGACGGGGCTGGATCGCCCACGGAAGAGTGGCCATTATGAAGGGGTAAACGGAGGTGGGGTGGAGGAAGAGGTTGAGAAAGAGGGGTGGCACACACCCCTGTGTCTCTGTACATGTTCATGGAGCCCCCTGTAGTCTCAGGGCCAAAAAAGAGGGCAGGGGTCGTAGGGGAGAGAGCATCTTGGATCGAGACTGCTGGTGTTCAGTGAGAAGAAGGAGAGATGGACAAGCTCCACGCTGCTGTTGCTTCCTCCTCCCACACTCATTTCTTTGGCAGGAAAGGACTCACCTTTCCTAATCCTTCTGGACCAATCTGGAAGCTCAAAGGCCACTTAAATCACAGACCTGCAAAAAGGCAAGAAACAAAGAGACATTTGGTATCATACATTTCATCCGGTTACTTATATACAGCATTTGAAAAACATTCAATTTTACTTTTTGGTTTGGGATCTTTTTCCTTTCCTACCATTTACTCTAAGCACTCTAGAGCCCCTACTTCCCGTAAACCTTCTTCCCTAATATTGTGATGTTATTTTGCTCAAGGGATGAGCAGTTTTGAGAGCAAAATGCAGAGAAAAGCTGACTGAAACTAAAATGAGAAAAGAGGAGTAGGATGAAAAAGAGAGACAAGAAAATACAGGCTGGTAGGAGAGAGAGGAAGTGAGGTGAGAGGATTTTAGATGTGGATTTCTCACACTCTTTTGAGGCTAATCTCTATTCCTCTTCCTGGCAGATATTCTGTATTAAAGCCACAAATATCACTTTGCTAAGCACCACAAACTCATCTCTCAGTCCCCATCTTTCAGTCTCTATACTGTTGGTATATAATGATGCACTGTGCTATAATACCTAGTTGTACACGCTAACCTAACAGTTGGCGCTTCAATATTGTTGTGTATTCTTGATTTTGGATGTAAAGGAGCAAACCCGAAATCTGAAAATGTGAAAGAGCAGATGTAGGTGTTTACTAGCAAAGGAAGTATTACGCCACCTGACAAGAGCAATGCTTATACCACGCCTACTACTATATGAATACACCTTGCCTCTCCAACAGGTCCAGACAGTTTTAGCAGCCATGAAAACCATGACATGTATGACAGATGGAGTCGTTGGGTCAGCAAGGTAAAGCATCCAATTACTTCAGAGATATAGCGGACTTAGAAAGTAAGATTAAGATTCTGCCCACATTCAGCTGCATACAAAAGATTACATAACAAGGACTCTGTGCTGGATTACTGATGGGAGCTGCTGAGGGTATAATGAGGTGGACTGTTTTACAGGCTTAACGGAGAATGGTGAAGCATAGGATTGTAATACACTTGAGATTTTGAATGAGACACTCAAACTTTGTGACAGAGAGAAAAGCCCCTCAAGTCTCTGGGTCTCTCCACATGCTTCATCCCTTGCTGTGAACAAAAGACAAAACGAAACTGACAGAAAGTCAAAGGACAAGACAAACACAAAAAGACAGTATACTAGGCAGAGGCAGAAGCAGAGCAAACAGAGGGGCTGACAGAGAAGAAACCTGACAGGCTTTGTGGTGAAGGAATCCAGGCAGGAGAGCGAGAGGGAATCTGAATCCCAGTGACTCGCTTTAATATGAAAGTCAGATTGAATCTAGCTTCACTGCAGCTCAATGACTATGAAAAGCCATTCAGCAACGCCTGTTCCTCACTTCACGTTATCTCCCTTTTTATTGTCTCTCCCCATCTCCATCTATTAGTCGCACTCCATCAATCTAAATATTAGATTACACATCCACAGCTTGTCTCTCTATTTGCGATAAGGGGGTTACAGACCGTAATGGCGATGTATGATACATCTGTCCAAACATCAACAGGGTTCATTTCAATCCCATTGTTATTGTGCACAGGCCAAAATACAGCATGCCATAAGTCAAAGATTAATGCCATCTACAAGATTTTTCTCATATCACATATCTCTCTGAGGCTCAATTCCACCCCAAAATCCATCCCTTCGAGCAGAGGTCCCCCAATACTCTTCATTTCAAGGTCAGTCTCAGTTTAAGACATGAATGTATACTGCCAGCATAGGCAGATGCCACCTAAGGCATCATCCTAAGTAGTACAGAACCTAACTGACTGATTTTAAATGCTCTACATGGGCAACAAGAAGCATGCCACATAGAAATATCGTTCTTCACAGGGGATTATGTTCATTTGACCCTTCGCAGGGAGTCTGATTAACAGGCAATCTGACCAATCATAACGGCATTTTTGTCAGACAAACAAACCAGGCAGGAGAGTAGATTAACATCGGCGGACTTGAAAAACAGTGTTTCCGGTCTTTCCGTGGTTGAAACAAGATGTTCATTCATGTTTATTTCGTGGTATAATTGGTAAATAGGAAGAGATGATCGGTTCACATGCTGCTAGAGCTGAGACACTACAGCGATCTGTCATGACACATAAAGAGCCACAAAATGGTATTTATTGTTTGAATTTCTTAAAAAATGACAAAATGTGAAAATTGACACTTTGTTTCATATCAAAAGTAACCTGCTCTGTCTTGTCTGTCGGAGTCTTGTCAGTGTCCTCTTTGCTCTGCAATGTATTTGTGACTGCGTGAGAATATGATGTGTGGTGTGACAGCGGCATGGCTTGTCGGACATAGCAACAGTAACTAAGGGGGGCGGGGGGGGGGGGGGGGGGGGGGGGGGTATTTGCCAGGAGTCAATAGATTTCCTTACAGTTTTATTATTTTGTCAGTTATAATTGCTCTACTTCCACGTTTCAGATCTGCAGTGTTATCTGCATATGTTTATCACCTCGGTATTAATTTACAATGATACATTGCTAATTCATGAAATGTATCCAACTTCAAAACAATCCAGTCAGAACTGTAAACAGTCTTTCATTACAAACAGTGCATGCAGTTATTCACAGTGTTTGCTCTCAGCTATGCTATTGGCAACAGTCAGTGAGTTCAAATGCATTGTGGAGCGCGGCCATAGAGCTGCACTGAAGGTGGCTTTTTGTTTCAATGAATGTACAAGCACTTCAAGGCGAGTCAGTGTAAAAGCTCCACCAACATTTGGCTGATGCCACAACCCAACACTCACGGGGCAAGTTCACAACAACAGCAGAAATAAGGCGTTTCTCTCCAATTTAATGTTTAGTTTTTCTTTGGCCAGTAAATTCCTTGGTTTTTTTTTCCTTCATCCGATTGAACTGGGAAAAGCCAGTTTGAACTGTGTGAATGAGTGCGAGTATGCAGACTTTCAACTAACACTCCTGGAAAGCAAGCCAACACCAAGTGCCAGATCTGAAAGACTTCAAACTGTTTTTAATTGCTCACATAGTAATTAGCTCTGATTCTGCTACTTCAAACTGAGACCACACACACACAGACGATTACATGTAACCAGTAGTGATTTCAATTCTATAATCTTAATGAGGTTAATCTGGGTTGATGTGAAGACACCATAATGCCTCAACCAACTCTTCATCAGACATCGAAAGACAGGGGCTGGTGTCAGTTTGTGAGCCCTTGGGCTTTAAATCACATTCACTCCTCTCGCACATACAAACCCAGCCTACAGCCAGTGACTCAGCGTATACCTGCCACGGACTGCCAGGACAGGATCTGTCAATCACAACACAGCTTGCTTTCTCCATTGATTTCCTGTCACGTTGGTTTCGGGGCGTCAGACACGAACCCCCTGGCTGTAGCAGCTGGCCAGTGTGTGTATAAAAGGAATATATGTGCAGTGGAGGGCAGGGGCTGCACGTTTGATCTGCCCTATAGGGTTTACTTGACTGGGTGTGAAGGACAGAAAAAAAGCTTGTGATGCAGGAAATGAAAGCGGAGGGACATGAAGACAGGAAGGTCGTTACTGTTTCATGAGGCTGTGTATTTGACCCGCATTTGCTTCATGTGTGCAGGCAGGCGTTGGTCACAATCCTTTAATTCACTAAGATAAGCGGTGAAGGTCAAAGGTGCGTAAAATCCTAGTGCGAGCGAAAGCTAATCAATAAAGCAGAGAAAACGCATGCAAATCTGAATTATAGATTATGGGAGGTTGTGTGTGCACGCACAACAGGGTGGGAGATACACACTCTGCATGTTTACAATACAGACTAGTCAGGGGAAAAACTGTGTAGTTATATAGTTATATTTTCATTAAATGCTATTACAAATATTTATTTGGAATAACGTGTACTGATGGATCTTGCACAAAAAGTCAGAAATATACATTAGAAAATTAAACTGATTAGTGGTTGACCAAATTTTTGGTGGATTATGTCGATATCTTAGTGAGCAGGGTGGCCAATGGCCCACATTATGCGTGATATCACATTTCCTTTAAAGATAGTAAATAAAACATGCAGCAATTAAATTTATATTTCATTTACATAATATGTACTAAAGCAGAAATCATTTAAAAATAAATCGATATGAAGACAATCCTTCAGATTTAACATTGTTGTCTAACAATTTTTAAGTTATTAGACAAAGACATTGTTATCTGTCAAAATAAAAGTCCCAGTGCTGTCCAGCTTCTGACACTCATTGGTCAAACAGAAAAACTTATTATTAGAAAACATGTTGTTTCATAGGGATATATGGATGATCAGAGCAAACTTTTAGTGAGGAACTGATACATACTCAACAAATATGGCAAATATAACTTTTTTAACCTTCAGCTAACCTTTAATTGCACAATCTACCACAGTTATCCAAAAACAAAACAAAACAAACAGCAAAAAAAAAAAACAAAAAAAAAAAAAACGGACACCTACGGATTGTGCATAAAAACGGGAACATTGCTCACAGCAGGTGACATTAATTCTCTAGAGAATTTATTGCTGAAGGAGGTGAATTTTTTTTACAAAGTCAGCTGTGATGGCTGACTTTAAGGGAGATGAATTTAGAGACAACTTTTTAGAGAGGGTTGCACCATGCTGAGAGTAGTTACTGTTAGCATGCTAACAAACAGCATGCCATAAGTAATAAAACTCTCAGATCATTTGTGTTTCTAAACTTGTCACCTTTAAAGAAGATCCCTATGAGTTCCGTGATGCAAAAAAAAAGCAAACGGAATCATGGAATCCAGTCATAAAAATAGAATTTACCATATAATGCGGAATGTCACGGAATTTGTCAAACTTTGAATGAATAAATCAAAAGCACATGAACTTGTGTCTATGAATATTAAGCCACAAAAAGACTATTTAAATATGAACCCTGCATGTTCTGCATGTCTCTGTGTGAATGAATGGCACAGACACACGGTTCAATTTATTACACACATACTGAAGCATGTGACGCTCACTGTTTTCAGCCTCTGCAGTCATAAACATCATCTCCAGAGTTGCTCTGAGAGTCACTTCATGAGTATTTTACCTTTTCATTTGAAAAAATGATCATACCATATAAAAATCATCATACCATATAAAAACAGAAACTTAAAGGGGTCATATGATGGTGCTAAAAAGAACATTCTTATGTGTATTTGGTGTAATGCAATGTGTTTATGTGGTTTAAAGTAAAAGAAAAATAAAACACATTATTTTCCACATATTTTACATTATTTTATCTCCTCTAAGCCCCGCCTTTCTGAAACGGGTCAATTTTTACAAAGCTCATCGGTGTGAAACAGCGAGGTGTGCTCTGATTGGCCAGCGATCCAGTGCGTTGTGATTGGCCGAATACCTCAAGCGTGTGATGGAAATGTTACGCCCCTTACCATAATATGAGGCTGCGTCCCGGCGACGACACAAAAACATTAAAAGCCATTTCAAATTAGGCATTTATTGCATCCAGTGGGGACATAATTACTGATTATATGACTTACACTGTCTTTTTACCATGTCTGTATTTGTGATCGGAGAAACACAAACAACAAGTACTACTTACACTCGCGTTTGAATAGTAAGTAGCAGATTCTTTAAATAATAAAACGTACTTACTGTGAGTCAGAAGCGCCAGACTGTCTTTGTAAAGTTGGAACTGCCCCACTTTTGAGTAAAAGCCTTTCTGCATGTAACAGTCGTGGTCCAGCAAGTGCTGTGCGAGTAAACCTCACTCCCCTGATCTCAAGAGGCGCTCTAGCGACTGACGCTAGAGGCCGTGGCCTGTAGTTCCCGCACCGAAGATCGCGGTTCAAATGCCTCGGAGTGAGGCAAGTAGGACCGGTTGCACACAATGTTCAGAAAACAATCCTCCGTGAAACTCGAATATTTGTGTTGTACTGCTCTGGGACAGTGTTGTAAATAAAATTCAGCCACAGATTTCTTGTTATGTTCTCTTTTAGCAGGCCAAACAAAGTACTTTTTCTTTCGCATCCAAACACACAGCACCTCTCCACGGCATGGCGCCGGCGCAAGCAACAACATAGAGTGAGAAAGTTACGCCTTCTTTCTTTGCATATACATTTGGCGGTGTTATGCAAATCTTCCCACATCATGATGTAGAGACGTGGGGGCGTATTAGAACGAGCCGTTTTAGGTAGGTGTGGTTAACTCTTAACTTTAATAAAGAATATCTCTTTGTATTTGAGACTTTAGTCTTTGCAACTTTACAGATCTTCTTTATGCACCAAGAGCTTGTAACACTCCAAAGAGAAAGGAAAAGTTGAAATCGCAACATATGACCCCTTTAAAAGTCTTCACAGCAACCCGTCAAAATAAAAGTTCAGTTTAACTTGAAGAAACTGCGACAGAAATATGACTTATAATAATAGTACTACTACTATTAATAAAATTATTATTAAACATGATTTTTAAAGGAATAATGACAAGTTTATTACGTTTTGTTCGCCAACAACAAAAAAAATGGTTTCATTTTCATTTGATTAAAAGACAAATTAATGTTTATGCCTTCCTTTATTTACCAGAAAAAATGTAAATACACAACACAGCATTACTGAAAAAAAGAAAATAAATTAAATAGGCTAGTTTTTTATTAAAATCAATTAATTAGAGATGCTTGTGATTATTAAATTTAATTAAACAATTAAAATGGAATCCAGAAAGTTAAAATGGAAAACTCAGAATTTGGTAAAAATAAACCTGAATGTGAGAAAAAATAAAACGTATATTTAATAGGTCCATAAAAATGCAATTTTTTAATAAATTCCTGTTAAATTGTGTAAGTTTCATGATATCAATTAACTAGACATGCTTTTTCATTAATAAACTTAATAAATTTAATCATTAAAACAGAGTCCAGAAAAAGTAAAATGGAAAAAAAAAAAAAAAAAACGGAATTTGGTAAAAAATAAAACAGAATTTGGGAAACAATTAAATGGATTTCATAGGGCCCTAGTTATAGGACACTGGGTAGTTATAGGAACTTAGTTATAGGAAATAGCCAAGAACTAAATGTTCTCCTTGGGCCATTTTCCTGGTTGCTTTCGCACTGCCAGTAGGAACACTGAAGTAACGCAAGCCGGCCGACAACAACGTCATTTAAGTGCGGAATTCAACAACGTCAACAACTGGAGAATGGAGGACGCTGTGATCGGAGCTGTGTTTCTGTTGTATGTAATGGGAATCGTAATAGCGGATATGGCATGTAGATGTATAAGTTATGTGACATATAAATGCTGTTAACATTAACATTCAGTATGTTTATACCTTGTACCACTTTAAAATACTGTTCCATGTTTAACGGGTGCTATTTTGTATAGCATGCATTCGACCAATTAACATACAACTATGTCAATGGTGCTGTGTAAGACCCTACAGAAGTAGAAGCGAATTTAGTTCCCCCAAAAAATGTTCCTAGAACTAAATTCGTTTCCAGTTCCTGAAACTTCCTTCATTGGTACTTGAAACTATGAAAAGGTTCCTCTGGTACGAAAGCCCCTATGATAGATTCCAACATGCCAATGTTACAACATTTTGAGCCTGAAAATAAAAATGCCATGACGTTAGATGAATAAATAAATTCATCATCTCTAAAGCACTGCCACTAAAATCACTTGAGATTTGAAAAAAAAAAAAAAAAAAAAAAAAAAAAAAAAAAAAAAAAAAATCAACCGTCAACCTCATTAACCAACTAGTTGGTTGTTGGATGTCCTGACCCATCTGTAATACTATCCAATTCTGTCATACTAACACCACAAAATGATGATCTCAGGAAGCCAGTGGGTTACTAGGAAATGCCCATGTGTGCCATCTGGCTGGCATGTGATCAAATAGTGCACAGGTGTTCAGGTTTGTGAGTGTGACAGTCAAAGCAAAAGCAAGAGAACGTGTGTAATCTGAGAGTACTAAGCACATGGCTAAGACAAACAGGATTAGTATTATAAAACAGGGTGACAATAAAATTAAGTATTGACCCATTTATTTAACCATCCAAGCAATAGACACATGACCTTGTAAGCCTTTAAACACCTGATCATGTTTAAGACAACCTGGCAGTTTTCACATGTGATTGGCCAGGAAACCAGAATCTCAGGATTTTTGGAAGACTCCATAAGGTGAACAAGAAAAAAATGAGAGGAGGAGGAAGTGAATTCTGCTCAAGGGCAACAAAACTCGAAACACCAGTTTGTCCTCAGGGCTCCTAAACACAGCAATGCAAACACACGCATAGACACACTTTGTTCAGGTTACTGAGAGACGAGCCATTATCACACCACACAAACACACAACACGACAGAGGAAAAACAGGTCAGCCCACACACCAGACAAACAAATCAAGTATCGAAACAAACAGATGAGGCTGCAGGCTGAAAATCTCCCAGGTGGGGCATCAGGGAGTGGCCTTCTGTCTGTTTATCTCTTCAACAGTACCCTTATACCACTAAACATCTCTTATTGTGCAACTGAAGGAAAAGCTTGTAACGGTTTCATACTAGCTGCCTTTACTCTTCATAAGCCCATTCAAACATTCAAGATGAACATTGAAATTTAATGGTCATAAATGATGCCTAAATATGTATTGCCTCTAGGTATTGAGTGACAACTTGAACAGTAAATGATGCTTAAAAATGGCATCTAGGTAGTGAGCTCACTAGGCCTTGACTTCGAAACAGAGCGTTGAATAGATAGACCGTCTCAATCATTCCAACAAGTCTAGAATCCAAACTGAACATTCTAAAACAGAAACGGACATGTCAAATCAAACATATCTATACTAAACGTAGATTTGAACATTACAACATGTCTATGGTGTTCAAAAACGTTGCCTAGGTAGGGAGGGAGTCATTTCACGAAGTTGCAAATTGAATCAAACAAGTCAAATCAAACATTTCAACATGCCTTTGGTGCTCAAACATATTTAAGTCTGAAACCATGTTGAATCAAACATGTCAATTGTCAATTGTTCTAACATGTCTATGACAAGTCATGCCAGGTAGCTAGGTAGCAAGGGTCAAATCAAACATGCCGATTTGGATGTTCCAACATACCTATGTTACTGAAAAATGCTGTCTATATGGTCAGCTCAATAAGTTTTGAGTGTCAAATATATTGAATCAAACATTTCAATATCATATCGAATGTGTTGAATCAAATATGTTGAACTGAACAATTCCAACATGTCAATGTTACAAGGCTTTGTGCCTGAAACATTACAACATTCATTACAACATGTCTATGATGTTAAAATATGTTGCCTACAAACATGTCAGATAAAATGTTCCAACATGTCTACGATACGCAAAAATGGCATCTAGGTAGTGAACTTGCTATATTCTGAATCTGAAACCAAACACACAGAAACTACTATGTAAATCATTACAATGTTTATGGTAATCAATTTCATTTAGGAAGTAAGTGTGAAATCAAACATGCTTAACTGAACATTCCAGTGTGCCTTATAATGCTCCAAAATGCTGTCTAGATAGTAGGGCTGGGCGATATGGCCAAAAAAATTATCACGATAATTTTTTTCATATCAGTCGATATCGATAATTATCACGATTAATGTCAAATCTTTATTTCTTTCAAGTTTAAAGCCAGAATTTTGCTCCAAAGTGAAAGTTGTAGAAACCAGACCATTAATTTTCCTTTAAATAAATATCGAAAATAGAAAAAAATATTTCTTAGTTTCTGCATGTTCTAATGAGTGATATTGTTTCAAATCAAGAAACAGGTTTGGGTTGCCTGATAATATTAATAATAATAATAATAATAATATCACTTTTTGTCTCTTAGAAATGCACATTTGATAGTAGCTTGAGTTAGGATGCAGAGGTAAATTTTTGTTCATTTTTAAAATCAGAAACATCTGTAAAAATTGTACCAACCTCAGTTTTATATAGTTATATTTATTCTGACCAAGTGTTTTTTTTTGTTGTTGTTTTTTTTTTTTTTTTTTAAATTAAGCATTGGTCTCCCATAGTAGCATAAATTTAAATCATGATAAACACAGTTTAAACCACAAATATAGCACCTCAATAGCATGGAAAAAATATAAATATATGTTTTTTTTTTTTTTTAGGTAAGTTAGCCTATTTGTATGAAAAACAGTAGTCTAAAAACTTTTAGTATAAATGCACACATGCTATAGCTTAATCACAAATACACTATAAATATATACCATTACTCTTGAAATAAAATTCAATGTGAATATCCCACATTTCTGCCACAATACCATGGTGCAGTGAGTGTTACTACAGTAAATCCATGGTAAATGATGGCGATGTGTAGATTGAAAAGCCTTCTGACTGTCTTGTTGCACACAGTGTTTCTCCTGTTTGTTTTTAAACTAGTTTAAATCACAGAGACATTTGTGTTCATTGCTGAATGCAAGCGCTTCACACTGGATCTCACAGCGCGGTTTAGTGCTCGCGTGACCGAGTAAACGCATCTGCTCTAGTGAGCTCACGCCACGTGGCAGACGGCAGTTTGAACTTTGATCCGAGCGGATCCGTGGTCCGTGTGGCGCGATTCAAATGAGTCGCGCTGTTTCATTCCGCTTTTGGTGCATAAACATTATATCGAACATTTATCGAACTCTTCATATCGTTTTATCGAGGAAAATTATATCGCGATAATTATCGTTATCAAATTATTGCCCAGCCCTACTAGATAGTCAGCTCATTAGATTTTGAGTGTCAAATACAGTATTTCAAACTGAACATTCCAAAATTGAGTTAAATGTGTCGAATCAAAGATGTGTAACTGAACGTGCTAATAATGCTAAAGGTGCCGTTTAGGCAATAAAGTTACTAAAAAAAAAAACTGAACATGTAAATGTATACATTACAAAATGCAAGTAGTAAGCTTAAGTAGAATGTTGAATCAAACAAGTCAAATCAAATGTTCCAACATGTTTATGCTGCTCATTCCATCTAGTTCACCAGGTTTTAAATTTCAAATAGAAAATAATGAATCAATCATTTCAAAGAGGACATTCCATAATTGAACCAAAAATGCTGTACTGAGCACTAAAGTAGCACTAAGTTGTCACCTCAGTGACTAGTTTTGAGCGTTAAATCGAACATGCTGAAACAAACATGTCAAATTGAATGCCAATGATGCTCAAAAATGCTGTCTTGGCAGTAAACTTACTAGAATAAGGTTACTAGGTTTTGAACCTGGATCTGAATATGTCAGTTTGAATGTTACAACATGTTTATAATTCAGCATCTTGTCTATGATCAAAATTGTTTCCTAGGTAGATTAGTAAGCTCACTAAGTTTTGAGGGTCAACAAATCAAATGTTCCAACATGCCTATGATGCTCAAACATTCCAACAAGATAGATTTAGAGTCAAATATGTTTAATCAGACATAGCGTCTAGGTAGTGAGCTCACTAAGTTAGGGAATAAAGGGAACTTAGAGAACTTGGTTTTAAATCATGTGTGAGTGAATATTTTACCAGAGAAAGTCCCAGTACTAAGGAAGCCATGAGTTACGGGCCAGTCAGTTCCTTTTGAGGGCGTCACCAAGCTGTCAGAAGATGGAGTGATCTGTCAAAGAAACCAGAGTGAGCTTTTAGCATTGTTACTACCTGCTGCTATAGAAACAGCAGCTCACCAAGCTATCATTATGTGTGTTATATGTGTGTCAGCAAGCCTTGTTGAGCATCAGAAAGAGAAACACAGCAGAGAGAGAAAATGACATGGCACATGTCAAAATAATGAGCTCGATATTATGAATTACAGCTCACGAGGTGTGATACAACATCCATGTGTGAAATAACAGTAGATGCGGCGCGTGTGTGTGGCACTGCCAGCCTGCAGGCATCTACCCACTGTCTCCTCAGACAATAGAGTCAAAGCAAAGCTGATGGGTACGAGCTGACAGCTGCTGCTCTTGCCTTCGTACCGCTAATACGGCTCGCTCGTCTCACACACACACACAAATACAGAAGGCTTTGGAATGTCTCTTCGTAGTATGGGACATCAAAGGCAGCCTAAGCCTGATTCATAGCTCATGAATTTTGGTTTTATCTATCGCACACAGACGCCGCCTGCATAGACACACGCTGTTTTGGAGGGAAAGACAGAAAGCGTGAGTTCCTGACCTGTTATACGCACACACACTCACATACTGAAGGGACAGCAGGAGACGCGCTCCAGCACACAAACATTCCCTGCGGCGGCAAACATTGTGGCCTGACAGACTCCCGCCCATCAATACTGATCAATTCAGCTCTAGTTCCTCTCCCGACTGTTTGTGTGGAAGTCATATGCCAGTGGATATCAGCTCCTCTGGATCGCAGGCTTTGGGCGATACACACCTATGTTTAGTACACACTAGGCATCTGACACACTCCCGATTCCATCGGTGAGAATTTACAGCCCTGATTGCCACTACAGCAAATCACATTACAGCCCAGCGCTGCTTCACCATGACAACACATTACAGCAAGCTCCACTTCATCCAATCAGGCCTGCCAAGACTCAAAATACAGCACACCAAGGCGGTGGGCAGAGAAAGGGTATTTTGAGGTTATGAACACAGACAGCGTTCAGTGAACAGGCCCTGGAGGTGAAATATGCATGCTTGTTTATGGCATGTAAGGATGTGCAAAACTATGTTTTCAAAAACAATTAGTTGGTGGCTTCCCTGAATTAATGGTCAACTAACTGGACTTAAAGTCTTGTATAATTAGGCTGTGTTTTGGTTCATCTGACCCTGATTGGACATGAATGAATGCCTTTAAATGAGACTTATTCTGGTGTTGGAGTGTGACACAATGCAGTGGCACTAAAATATACAAATCAAAAAGGAAATATAGGCCTAAACTAAATCTAAACAAAAATGTAGGTATCTATACATTTAGAAATGGCCAATATATCCATATCTCAAAATGGGTAGATATTTGACATCGGTCGAAGGAATAATGCACAATTTCTGTTTTCAAATATTTTTAATGAATTTAGTAAACATTTCAGTATATAGATACACCGCTCAACTTCATCAACCATTAATTAGGTTGCATAAGTTAATATCACTAAATACTACAGTTCAAAAGTATGGGATCAGTAAGATTTCTCTTTTTTTTTTAAGAATTTAATACTTTTATTCCGTAAGGATGCATTTAATTGATAAAAAGTGACAGTAAAGACATTTAAAATGTTTAAAAGATTTATATTTCAAATAGTTTTCTTCTATAATATTAAGCAGCACAGCTGTTTTCTGTTTTTTTCTGAAAAATGACTGATGGCCATCGCATTCATAAATTACATTTAAAAATATATTCAAATATAAATGTTATTGTTAAATGTTTTAAACTGTAGTTATAACACTTATTGTACTGTATTTTTGATTTGAACATTTAAAAATCTTACCAACCCTAAACTTTTGAACAGTAGTGTATATATTGTATAGTATAGTGTATAATATAACAAAGGATGATTTTTGAATGAATGTCGCACAACTTCTGTTTTCAAATGTTTCAAAATAGTGAATTAAGTAAATGCTGTGTTAATAAATTTTGCAGAATTTCATCATGCATTAATAAGGTTAGCACTATAGGACACTATAGGCTAGTTCATTTATGTAAGTCAGGATAGCAAAATAAAGCAAACTGTGACCAGTAAAATTTATAAAAATTTGGGACCAAATATTATTCAGACACTTTGACCTGACCATGTTTTGCTTAAGTGTTTTTTCTTTAATTGCTAATGCAACCTTTTCACACCACAGACTGAACAAAATTAAGCATTGCTTGGTAATTGGTTGAGCTAAATTGGTATTATCTAATTGTGTACTTAAATTTAACAGCTGACAGCTATTCATTACATACCTTTCTATCAAAGTTATCTCACATTATCAAGATGAATTTGTTCTGACACAGTTCAACTCTTGAGTTCTTGTCATATTTTATAACCATTTTCTAAACTATAGCAAATAAACTGTGATAATGAGAGAAATGTCGAAGGTGTCTGAATAAATTTTAGTTTGACTGTATGTTATCTGCATTTCAGACCCCTCACTCTTTTGTTTTCAGTTTTGGCCACTGAAAATGCATATTAGTCGACCACTAACTGGAAAAATCAATGTATGAGCAATAAATCAAGCTTTGTTTGTCTTAGCAGCAGCAGAAAAAAAAACCCTATAAATAAATATGCAAAATAGTAAAATTAAAATTCCCCATAACAGATTAAAAATTCCTGTTTTACATATATCATTAGTGGGGCAGCAGCTTGGAAGACATTGCAGGCGCTGACGCTGCAAGAAACTTCAAAGTCTAAAATGGGAGCTGCGCTGTGATGTGCAGTCACATTTGCAATGGAAAGCCGCACATTAGAAGGATTATTCTATCTGAGCCACATGAATATTGTAAAAAGTTGCTATTAGTGTGACTATTTCAGTCTCTCTGACTTCCGGAGGTTTCTGTAAATGAGTGAGACTCTAAATACACACACAGCATGTCCTCTTCAAAGAGGTATCTGCTGAAACAGAACACTATCTGCCTCCAAGCACAATCTGCATGATGTAATGTCTCTTCGGCTCAACTGTTCTCCTCTTAAGTTTGTTGTCCTGTCAGATTCTTTCTGGGTTGCTGCACCAAATACATTAAAATCTCTCTGGGAGGTTCTTGAGGACAATTTTCCACTTTTACTTCAAATTCAGCATCTTGTAACTGTCCTGACAGCTGAGAATTACAACGGTTGGACGGGTGACAGTGGAAACACAACATCCTGACATTGAGACGCAACTGTGACAGAACAAGGGGGCTCGCTGACAACCTTCGCTGGCACAGAGACAGAGGCCGAGGGATGCGCGTTACGGATAGAGAGATATTTCCGTCAATTTGGAGAAATAGCAGTGAGCTTACAGTAGAGCCAAGGAGATCAGCTGCTAAATGAAAATTTGAAGTGCTCTGTGGGGAGGCTGCAAAGGGCTGAGGAGATTTCACTTCCATCCATGCAACCTTTAAAACAATGAGAGAAAGGGCAGTGCTTGTGTGTAAACATACAGGTTGACATTCAAAAGAAGCACCACAAAAGAAGTGGTAGGAGCCATGCCTTTCACTCTCCCTGCAATTTAATGAGCGGCGGGGAAAGGAAACATGAGCAGAGGGACACCAAATGAAATTTTTACTGAAACACTCCGAAATTAAAGTTTTAATTTGATGAAAAACTGAAATCGTAAATAAAGATGGGTAATTCAATTTGTAGGGGAGTAACAATACAATCGGTTTGATACAAGATCTCACAATGCTTTAAACAAAACGAAAATAAATTAAAATTCGTAAAAATTTGTTGTTGTTTTTATCATTACCTCTAAGACATCATAATCAGTTAAAAATTACTGTTCAATAAAATGTTATATTTGTTTTTTGCTAAATTCTGTTTAGATAATACAGAATTAGCTAGACACACATGCTTGCACTCTGTCCCTGACTACATATGTTTAAAAAGTTTTAAATATTGTATTTTATTAATATATTTTATTTTTAATTTATTAAACATACATAAACATGGAGGCTCAAATATGTGAAACTCAATATACTGCTATTACCCAATCAATTTGGGTAATTTGGAAATTGAAATCAATATGCTGTTCAGGGTTTTATGTTTTCAAGTGATAAATTAAAGTGATAGTTCACCCAAAAAATTAAAATTACCCCATGATTTACTCATTCTCAAACCATCCTAGGTATATGACCTTCTTCATTCAGACGAATACAATCAAAGTTATACTAAAAAAATATCCTGGCTCCTCCAAGCTTTATAATGGCAGTGAATGGGGGTCCAGATTTTGAAGCCCAAAAAAGTGCATCCATCCATCATTAAAAGTACTCCATACAGCTCCGGTGCATTAATAAAGTACTTCTGAAGTGAAGGGACGCGTTTGTATAGGAAAATAATCCATATTTAAAACTTTATAAATTGTAATCTCTAGCTTCCGCTAACTGTTGTACACGATCATGAGAGAGTGGCATTCCAGCGGATGACATAGGAGGTTGGCGTAGCATAAGTGCAGAGGAAAGAGCAAAACAAAACACTGGTCACGAATTAGAAGTGCAAAACAAGGATTTGTAAAGAAAAATGTCACAGGATTTCGATATAAGCCAAGAAGAGACAAAACTTGGTTCTAACGGAAGCTAGAGATTCATATATACAAAATACAAAATTCATATATTTTTGATCACCGAAATTCAGTGCATCACTTGAAAAAATATATATAAAAAAAGTGACGGCTGACAGTGGGGCACAGTAAAACAGCACGGGCTCAGAGTTTGAACTCTGCTTTGATATGGAAGGTCTTAAGCCTCAGGCACAGTCTCAGTATGGCAGCAACTGCAACAACATACACATAACAACAGCCTTTACATGCCACAGAGTCAAGATCTCATTTCATATATGACTCGAGAATAATCACATACGAAAACCTCACTTCAAACACACACACAGAACAAAGAGCTATTCATGGTTTCCTGAGAATCAATCTCTCAGCATTATCTCATCTCTTACACCCCAAGCCAGCCTCCGAACTTCTCTAAGTCCAAGTCTAAGTTCACAGATCCATGATAAAGCCCACACCTCTACTGGAATCATACCATATGTACACAGAAACGCACACTATTTTGTCTGATGTTGGCATGCACATTCATTCTCGCCGTCTGATAAAAGCGGTACATATCTCGCTCACATTCTCATGTTGGGGTAAATAGCTTTTTGATTCACGTGTTGATGGTACTTCTTAAAATGCAATGCAGTCAAAAAGCCCTTGAGAAACCTGAAATTACATAAAGCCAAACTCTTAGAGCACAGACCAGCCATTACACACACATCGACTGCTTTAAAAAGATCTCTCAATGACAATCAGTAGGAGAGCTGCCAAAGAGGCAATTTCCATCTATTATGCCTGATGACTAATTACTCTCCTTCATTTCCAAGAAACTCTAGAAATTATGCAACAGGAGGAGATGTCAGCCCAGTCTAAGTGAAGAGACACTAATAATAATCCCTGGCAGTTTCCCTTTTTTCTTCCAGACTTCATGGGTCACAGTCAAAGCTAAGGCTTAGGTAGCCATTAAAAAGGTTTCTTCATGACAGTATATGGGATAAAAGGTTTCATTCTTGGTAGCTGAAGAACTAAGGAAACAAACAGTAGTGAAACCATCATGATGCCCTTCGATATTGCTAAATCAAGTAGACATTAGTCGTTGTACTCTTGTGAACGCGCGTCGAAGACTGACACAGAAGAGAAGAAATTGTTGAATAAACTCTTTATTTTTGTTTTCTTTGCACACAAAAAGTATTCTTGTAGCTTCACAAAATTACAGTTGAACCACTCATGTCACATGGACTAATTTAACAATGTCCTTACTAGGGCTGAACGATTTTGGAAAATAATTTAATATGCAATTATTTTTTAAAACTCTTTATGTTCTGTATTATTCAACAAAGACAAGCAATAAACCATTGCATAGTATGATCAACACAATATTTGATAGATTAAACATAAATGTTCATTTCTGTAGGCCAGGCCTATATGTTATGATGAAATTAGGTGATGCATGAAATGATATGAATGACATTTTTATTTAGCTATTTATTTTATTAATAGCATTTATTTTATTTAACTACAATCACAGTAGTATATTGACTGATTTATTGAACTTCCAGCCTTGTAATAATTATGACAACATAAAGCACTGACAAATAACCCTGGTGTAAACATTATGATGAAAGTCAGTAACAAATTACACAAAGTGGATTGCAGAAATATAAAAACAAATCTGTTGCTTTACCACACGCAGTATTTAGGTAATTAATTCAAAGTCACTGTAATAAACATATATGTAAACATGTGGGGATTGCACTTTTTAAACGCTGTCTGTTGACTTTAGACAGACTTTAAATAAATAAATAAGAATATATATATTACCTTATTATATAGTCTATATTATCTTAAGGTTGAAGTCTTCAGTAATGAAATGCACCGTAACACTGTTACTGCTTGAGTAATTTCCATGTGTTGCTTTGAAGTAGGCTACATTCATATATACGCTTTCAAACATTTCCACGTGTAGTGTGCCACGGTTGCCAGGTTTTCACAACAAAACCCGCCCAATTGCTACTCAAAACTAGCCCAATCGCGTTCTGAGGGGGGTTCACCGGTAAAAATCGCATTTCCGGGGGGTAAAATACACGTTTTTGATGCTTCCTCTGAAGACTGCTTAAATGTGTTCGACTTGAAGCAGCGCTGCTAGACCGATTGCTGTGTGTCATCAAAGTACTGCGAGAGCTATAAGAGAGCGGACGTCTCCTTATGCTTTCTCTATTCTTTCTTAGAGTGTAATCGCGGTTGAAAAATCTTGTTTTTTCATATCCTGATATTATTATCAGCCCTAGTACTTACTACCTTTCTGGCCCTTGAACATGGTAGTTCTGTTGCTGTCTATGCAGGGTCAGAAAGCTCTCGGATTTCATTAAAAATATCTTAAATTGTGAACTATCCCTTTAGCTATGAATGTTGTCTATTAATGTAGACCACAATATGTGTCTAAATACCTTATAGGCATCTTTTTTCATTAGAAATCTGTTTTGTTAAAAAGATTTCCAAGTTTTTAAAGTCTCTTATGCTCACCAAGGCTGCATTTATGTGGTCAAAAATTACTGTAAACAGCAATTTTGTGAAATACTAATACTACTGATTTTTAAATAACTCTTATCTATATTAACATATTTTAAAATATAATTTATTCCTGTGATGGTAAAGCTGAATTTCAGCAGCCATTACTCCAGTCTTCAGTGTCACATAATCCCTCAGAAATCATTGCTAAATTGTTGCTCAAGAAAAAAATGAAAATTATTAATGTTGAAAACAATTGTGCTGCTTAATATTTTGTGGATAATATTTTGACAGCCGATATCTTGGAAAGCAGGGTGGCCAATGGCCGATATAAAGCCGATATAATTTTACTTATTTTAATTAATATTTAAGAAATTTTAAATAATTTGAAAATGGATTAAAAAATAAATGTGTAAAATAAATATACTTTAGAAGACAAAGTATTTTTCACAAATAAATAAATATTTAATAAAAATACAATTAAAAAGGAAGTAAACACTGTAACCAACAGGGCACTCAGTATTCTGGGAAGTTTGTGTGCATTAGAAATCATATTTTTTCAAATAAAGCCAAAGAAATACTCATTTTACATACAGCACACAGTGAAAATGATATGAATATGACAGTGGGCAAATGCATAAAGCACAGCATAATTTGAAATCATGAGTTTAAAGTTTGTCGATCACGTGTCTCCAGTGAAGCTGAACTCTCCTTCTGTCCGCTTTCAATTCATACGGACCGACCGTCACACAGAAAACACGCAATCATGCAGGATACAAATACACACTTCACAAGATCTCACAGCTGGATTCGACTGTCTGCAAGGTTTGTGAAATTAAATGTTCATTAGTCATTCAAAGATTTGTTTAAATGATATACATGCGTATTTGCTGAATGCTGACGGCAAACGAGAAAGTATTATAATGTTTGCCTTTCTATTAATATTAAAACAATCGTTATAATACTTTTTTGTATACATTTTAATTCCTTTGTTTAACGGTTCTATCTGATTATTAGATAGACTTCTACCGATAGAACTGAACGAAGGCAGCGAACAAGAGTGAGAACAAAGAGTTCTTTGGGGAGATTGTGAGAACTGTGTGCTCAGGCGCTGCCGTTCTCAGCGTCGTCAAAATAAAAGTCCCCCCTCGAACACATTGGCCAAACACAAAAACTTATCGGCCGATGCCGATATTTGAAAAATCCCAAATATCGGCCAGTATATCAGCTTTTGCTGTCACTTTGGATCAATTTAATGCATCTTTGCTGAATAAACATATTAATTTTACTGACCCCAAACTTTACTAAATGTCACTTAAGTAAGACCACTATACTATAAAGATATAAAATTATATTATCAAGGGTTTTGAATTTGCACATAGTGACATTCCTTGAATGATCCAAGGATGATGTGCATCAATCCAACAGTGTTTTAAAAAGCAATGTTTTACATGCTTTCAGAAACACAGTCCTTTTGTTTAAAGCGATCCTCCAGGAACTGGGGATCTGGCAGGGTCTCTCAGACTCATGTTTGACCCCGAGCAGGAATGCAGGGATTCAGGCCATTTCCTCCAGCTGTCTGCCTCCAACTCTTCGGCCAGAGAACAACACTTATCTCATCTTTAATTTTACATGTCCCCCACTCATTTCCTTACACACTTTCCCTTTTTCTTTCTATTGCCGATATCTCTATACTTTTACATTCTTTAAAATTAAATATATATACACATATATATATATACACATATATATATATATATATATATATATATATATATATATATATATATATATATATATATATATATATATATATATATATATATATATATATATATATATATATCCCCTCTCTCTGTTGGCAAACTTTTGAGACTATGCCAACAACCGCAGGGTCCTGATAATGATGACAGCATACAGGACTAAATTACATCCCCACAGCTGCTAGAGCTACATCCCTCTCCCAAGAGAGCGAATGTACATGTTTGCACAACTGCACACACACACACACACACACACACACACACACACACACACACACGACAGACTGCACTCTAGTTGGCACACATAACTACTGTGTAAAAAAAGGGGTCACAGGAAGTACTGGATATGTTCACTTGTTTCCAATTATTGAGCTGTCGACACTAAGTACTATGCAGTATTTCCTAAAGAACACTGTTTTTGAATGCAGTCCAAATCACGCACAAACAGTTCAAAACCCTCATTCATTTGATAGATAAACTTCAAATGATAAATTAAAATTAGTGCTGTCAAACAATTAATTGCGATTAATCGCATCCAAAATAAAAGTTTTTATTTACATAATATATCTGTGTACTGTGTATATAATTATGTATATATAAATACACACACATACAGTATATATTTTGAAAATATTTAAATGTATTTACATGTATTTTATATCACATAATTTATATTAAATATAAATATATTTAATATATAAATGTAACATTTTTCTTAAATACATACATGCATGTATATGCCAGTGTATTTATATATACATAATAAATATACACAGTACACATACATATACTATGTAAACAAAAACTTTTATTTTATTAATCGGAATTAATAGTTTAACAAAAACTGGCTTATTTAGTTTGTTCATTCAGTGAATGATTCATTAGAATGATTCAAACTTACAACTCAAAATCTATTGTGCGTTTGGGAGAAATTCATAAAAGTTGTGTTCAATTGTGAAGATTTTAACAAACAAAACATCATAAAGATGAATCATAAAGAATCATAAACTTTTGTTGGTCACAGAGCTCATTTTCTGCCAAAAGCTAATGGAAAAATCCTACTGGCTTTTTATCGAGGGAATCTAATGTCTGTGTTGTCCTACAAAAATATTTAATTACTGCAGAGCTCTATAATTCTTGGTTATTATTCTCCATTATCTGTTAATTCTCACCTCATCAATTCAATTCAGACTCAGCGAAAATGTAATTTATTTTCCGACTGCGCTGTAGATTTACTGAAGCACAGTGCGTGAAACACTGGTACAATGTATGACTGAATCAGAGTTCACATTGAGGGATTTGAGAGATGCCAAATTAAATTAGCACGCAAGCATCTCTGATTCTTCATGTATTTTCATAACCATGTCCAGACATGTGTCGAGTTTAACCCAGCCTAATTAATGTTATGATAGACTGACGGATACATAGATACTTAGCTGATCCCTGAAGGGAAATGCTGTGACAAACATTTAGCTAGGGAAGACACAGCACAGGATCCACGGAGGCCCATTTGGGGGGACAACTCATGCTGCCCTGTGACTGAGTGTCATCAGATAATGAATGTGTGTGATGAGAGCTGTGCCATGAGGGGCCGAAGACATAACCGGTAACTGTAGCACACTGCAGACATCTTAACAAGAACTGATGGACCTAGTGATGAGGACAAACTACATCCGGTGGTGGACAGATGAGGCTTTGCAGGCCAGGCTAGACTGAACTTTCATTGGAGAACGTTAAAGCTCCCCTTTTTCTAGTTTTTGCTTGAGAAGAAGAAAAAAAAAAAATCTCCCCCAGGATAGACACTCACTTTGGATTAGCATCGGGTCAATCACAGATTAAAAAGTCTTAATTAAAACTTCATCCCAGACTGCTACGAAAATAACAACTGCAGCAACAACTGAAACAACAGTAGAAATGTCAGGTAAAGCCAAAAAATGGCATTACTTTAATTAATAATAAATATTAATAATATTAATAACATTAATAAACAGCCTCCATTTTGGTCTCATTTAGGTCAACTACTTGGAAGATTGCCATTAATATCATTATTAATTATTATTATTTAAAAATAATAATTAATTAATGCCTATATAACAGATTAATAAAACTAATAAACCGCTTACATTCAAACTGTTTATAAACAATATTCATAAACAGCCTACATTCTTGACTCAATTTTGTCAACTATTACTTGGCAGAAGAATAGAATTTTATTTCTAGTATTATTATGATAATTTATGTTTTGTTGTTATTAATAATAATAATAAAAAAACATATCAATCATCATAATAATTATTAATATTAACAACACTAAAAACGACCAACATTTATGATGTTTATTAGCAATATTCGCATTTAGGTCAAACATTACTTTGCAGAAGAACTGTTTAGTCCCATAATAATAATAATGATAATAATAATAAAAGTTATTATTAATAATAATAATAATAATAATAAGAGCAATATTAAACAATAATAATAGCATTAATAATAACAATTCAATTAATATTACTAATGTGTGTGTGTGTATATATATATATATATATATATAGCATAATTATTATTAATAAGACTAATAAATATTTCATTTCTGAACAAAACCATTGGCAGAATAATTGTTTATTCCTATTATCCCTATAATTAATATTAAAATATTAATATTATATTATCTCATATAATACTCATAATGACAGTAATAATATGTATTATTATTATTATTATTATTATTATTATTATTATATTACTATTAATATAAACAATATTAAGTAATAATAATAATAATAGCATCAATAATAATTCAATTCATATTACTCAAAATAACTTAAAAAAACTATTATATTGAATAATTATTACTAATAACACTAATAAACAGCCATTTTCTGACCAATATTTAGGTAAACCATTGGCATAATAATTGTTTATTCCTATTATTTTAAAATATTAATATTATATTATCTCACATAATAACAATACTAATAATACTACTAATAATAATAATTTTTATTATTATTATTATTATTCAAAGTATAGTCGGCCTAAATGAGACCATTTATAAATGCACAGAAATGCAGAATTGAGAATGTAGTGTTGGTCAATGCTATAATGTTTTGCTTTGTTGGATATTAAAACTGCTATATGATTAATATAGACATTTGTTTACCTGCGTCATAGGTTCTCGCTCTTTTAAACATGTAACTAACCCTCAGAGGACATGCTTTCAGATAAGATGAGATTAATAACTTCATCTAATAACTCATGAATTAGGCTGCTATGATCAGAAGGAATCAATGCAATAGAGTTAATTTAGCAATAACTTATTTAAATGAGCACATCTTGCTATCTCACGAGTCTACGGTGGTCTCAAAAAGCACATTTTCCAAATACTTCTTGTGTTAACTTTTTTTGCAAAATGTTTTGCATAAAAACCTTGTTTTAAATGCTTGTTTTGTTTACTGAGTGGAGACGTGCTGAAATTGCGTTTGGTCTCGTATGTACCTTTTTAGTGTCTGTGCTTTCGTGGCCATTTTATTGTGATTAACAGGAAAGTGTGTTCAAGCGCCAGCAGAAGACGGTGTAAGAAATACTCTTTGAGAGAAGCAGTCTATCAGCGGAAGTTAAAAGTAGCTCGTCAGTGTATTTACTTGTCTCATTAGTGTTTAGCGCAGTTCCCGTTGCTAGGAAACGCTTGTTTTGTTTACTGAGTGGAGACGTGCTGAAATCGCGTTTGGTCTCGTACGTACCTTGTTAGCGTCTGCGCTTGCGTGGCCATTTATTGTGATTAACAGGAAAGTGTGTTCAAGCGCCAGCAGAAGACGGTGTAAGAAATACTCTTTGAGAGAAGCAGTCTGTCAGTATAAGTTAAAAGTAGCTCGTAAGTGTATTTACTTCTCATTAGTGTTTAGCGCAGTTGCCGTTGCTAGGAAACGCTTGTTTTGTTTACTGAGGTGAGACGTGGTGAAATCGCATTTGGTCTCGTACGTACCTTGTTAGTGTCTGCGCTTGCGTGGCCATTTATTGTGATTAACAGGAAAGTGTGTCCAGCTGAATTCAATTAGTGATTTGTTAGACGGGTATAAAAAGGGTTATTATACGGTGGCAGCCCTCGTCGTGTTAAGACCGAAGTGTGCAAAGACCATCGACTCTACCGGACAGGGACACCGGCAAGGGACAAGCATCGCTATTCATTTATTGTTTCACTTCTGTTTCAGTTTTTATAACCATTTCTTACTTGTATGTTTGGCACAGTTATTTTTTTAGGATTACTGTTAAGCTAATGTAGTTTGATTTGTATATGTTATCTATTTTAATTTTAGTTACAGTTGTAGTAATGTTTGTCATTTTATTAGTTTTTTTCTATTATGTCTGTATAAGTTATTTATTAAGTTTTAGTTTTATTTAATTTGAGTTATTTTAGTACTTCAACAAACTACATGGAAATGAAATAATATTGAATTTATGGATATGCGTGTGCGTGTGTGTGTGCGCGCATATATGTCTGTGTGTGTGTGTGTACATACATGTAGTTGTTTTTGGTGTTTGGCTTAGTTTTATGTTAGAATGATTATTACACTTATACCTTTTGTTCTCTTAATATTTTGAATTGTTTTTAGCTTTATTTTGTTTTCATTTAAATGTTAAGTTTAGAAATTTTGTCATATGCATTTCTCATTTTTATTTAATATTTTTTTAAATGTGTGTGTATATATACTATTTATAAAGTTTTAGCTTTTAGTTTTGCATCAGTTTTAGTTGTTTTAATACTACAATTGATTGTTTCTGTTGTCCTCATTTGTAAGTCGCTTTGGATAAAAGTGTCTGCTAAATGACTAAAAGTAAAAGTAAAGTAAAGTAAAAATGTGTTGGCACCACTTAACACACATGCATTATATATAAAATGCAAAGACACATTTCCATGCTAATTTTCTGGGTCAGACAAAGCTAGCATATAGTCCAAACTCATTTAACAGAACTGAACCTTCTCTAACCCCAACCAACTAACCAACACGACCAAACACACAATAGCATGGGTCATGAGGCATTAGAGAGGGGGAGGAGGGTTACTGTAGTCGAACAAAAGAGTCTCTGACACAGTTTCTCTTCTGTCTGCTCCTCTCCGTCTTTTCAAACAAAGAACTCTGAAGCGTTGCATGCGTGAATTTAGAAAATGTGAGAGAATGCAAACGCATCTGCGCGTCTGAAAATGCCTGGCTTTGCATGTATTACTGCATGTGTGCAGATTTCTGAATGAGTCTGCAGAGCTCTTGTGCTTCCACCAGCAGATCAGTCTCCAAAGATGCCCCAGATCGCTTTCTCTCCGCTGTAAAGATCTGAGCGGCTCTTTGTGGGACAGGGCTTTTCAGAGCTGTCATGAGAACCAGATAAAGCAGAAGCCAGTGCTGAGGATGATGGAGCCCAGTGATAGAGATAATGCTGCTACTCTAGCCCTAATGAAATGACGCCTTTCTCTGAGTTACACCCACTAACAATGAGATGAGAAGCTAGAGAGAGAGAGAGAACGAAAAAGAGAGGGAGGGCTTTGTGATCCATGTTAACTAGAAGAGGGAATTTCACTCTGTTCCCTGTTTAAGGTCCAAGGGAGTCTGTGTCTTGCTTGTGATTGTTTCCTAGCATACATTCAAATCTAATGTTGTTTTTCTCCAACATACAAAACTAAAAAGTTCACTAAAAATTGCAAGAAATCTTATTAAATAAATGTATTTGGGAAAATATGAGGGCCATGACTAGAAAAAAAACAGCACTAGACAAAGGTCAGTCATGCCTCAATAAATCAAGATAAACTTTTGAGCATCCACTGTAAGGGTAGAACATTTATTTTTAAACTCTGAAAACATCAAATACGCATTATTTATACAGCTGGAGAAAGATAGGACGTGTTGAAGAAAACCAGAATTAAGTGAGAGGATAATAAGATGCTCTTCTCTTACACAATAAATCAAAAAATACTTTACATTTCCAGTTTACAGTCCCTCATGGTCACTTCTGTGGCTTTTTAGGATCAGCTTGTCTTCTCAGACGCAGTCTAGATAAAACAAGTAAGAATGTGCATGAAAATATTGGAAAGAGAAAGAGAAAGAGAACAACTTTGTAACTCAAAACTGTACAAGCTCAGAAATGTCATTTTCTTCATTTTTCCCAAATTCTGTTTGAGGAGGAAGTTTGCCTGTAGCTAAGAAGACGCCAACATCTGAATAAGAGACTACAAAATGTGTGGCTCTGTACAGAATATCATCCTGCTCTTCACATTATTACTGCAGCATATAGTAAGAATACTGTGCACAGAATGCAAAGTTTCAACCAGAATACCTACATGACCTATATTTGCCAAAATGTGCAGAATACAGGACACTAGGGCAAAAAAAAAAAATAACTAAAAAAAAAAAACAATGATTGGGGTGATTTTGTAGGTGAGTAAATCAGCATAGAAAAATAAACAAATTACAAACATAGATAAATATAATAGAGCAAAGATATAAAATAAATAAAGTGCTTTATATTTTTTCCGGTAAGTCTAACAGTATTCAGGTATAGCCTACTAGTAAATCTGTGTTAAAGCTACAAAAGTGGTTTTTCTCTATGTGTTTTGTTGTTTGATTAACATTCATGACACAGAAAGCCTTAGGAACATTAAACTGCTGTGAGCCTATACTATCCATTTTCTTTATCAATTTTTTACCTTCACCTAAACCATAAGCAACAGTTTACAAGGATACTTGCAGAGACATGCATTTTGACAGTTTCACGTGTATGTGTCATTTCAGGCACAAATAGACGCGGAAGTGTATGGAATTAGTGTTCACTGCATCTGCGTGGCTCATGTCTACACCGGACGTGAGCAGCACAGCGCGACAAAACACTATATTATAGTTATAATCAGTGATGCTGTCTACACTGGATGTGGCGCGACACGACAAATCCCCGCGAGTAAATCCCTCGTTCTTTTTATGACGTACTGACACAAAGTTCAAAGGATTTGCAACAGTCACCAGTGTAGACAGCACGGCACGGAGAGCACGATGCAACAGCGATCAGTATAAATATAATGATCTGTATACTAAAAATCGCACATCCTGCGATGTGACTATCGCGGATGTGCACATCGCGATATCAATGCTGAAACGATATATTGTGCAGCCCTACAGAGCACACTGCATGGAATACAGTATCGCATAATGCAATGTGCTTGGCATGACATTTCCAGTCTTAAAAATGAACCAAAAGTAACATTAGTCATGATTTTCAACATCATCCTTGATTCATTGTTTGATCAAACTGCCAATGGTGTGCCATTTTTACATAAAATTGGATTAAAAATGCTAAATAATTTTTATTTCTACGATAATAACTAGAAGCCGGTATGATGAGGTCATGTGACATATCCCAGGTGAAAAACAAGTGCACTTCCATAATGTACCTAAAGTGTTCTATTTCCGCGCACTAATTTTGTACTTAATATACTAAAAATGATTCTTTAGTACTTCTTAAGATAAACTTAAGATCATCTAAGTGTACTCAACTGTGCTATTTTGGAACGCCATGAATATGAACTAAAATGCACTTTTAACATACTATCTCTGTATTTAAAAAATGTATTTAGTTACCACTTGTAGTACGCTTGAACCCATCTTTCATACACTAGAACACTCAAGTGTACTAAAAGTGGTGACTAAATACATTTTTTAATACAGAGATAGTATGTTAAAAGTGCATTTTAGTTCATATTCTTGGCGTTCCAAAATAGCACAGTTGAGGATGGATGCAAGGATGCATTAAATTGATCAAAAGTGAAAATAAATACATTTATAAAGTTTCAGTATTTCTATTTTTTTTACTGAATTTTTGTTCACATAAATGGAGCCTCAGTGAACATATGATGCTTCTTTCTAAAACATTTAATAAAATCTTACCGTTCAAATTTTTAACAGTAGTAAAAATACTACTGACACTGCAGTATTCAGTAAGAAGTAATATAGTATTTAATTGTATATATTCATCTTATTCTATATCTGTATATTTAGGCTACTGCTGAACAGGATCAAGAATATGTGTGACCCTGGAGCACAAAACCATAAAGTCATAAAGGTCCATTTTTTGAAATTGAGATTTACACATCATCTGAAATAAATACACTTTCCATTGATGTATGGTTTGTTAGAATAGGACAATATTTGCCTGAGATACAACTATTTGAAAATCTGGAATCTGAGGGTGCAAAAAAAAACTAAATATTGAGAAAATCGCCTTTAAAGTTGTACAAATGAAGCCCTTAGCAATGCATATTACTAATCAAAAATTAAGTTTTGATATATTTACGGTAGGAAATTTACAAAATATCTTCATGGAACATGATCTTTACTTAATATCTTAATGACTTTTGGCATAAAAGAAAAATCAATAATTTTGACCCATACAATGTATAGTTGGCGATTGCTACAAATATACCCGTGCTACTTATTACTGGTTTTGTGGTCCAGGGTCACATATAATAAATATTAAAGTCAATTTTAGGAGTACTAAAGAACTAAAACAGTCCAGACTACTTATACTTCGTCTGGTTTAAATCTCCCAATTTTTAATGAAGCCTTAATCTTCCTCTTCTTTCCATTCACTCTATTAAACACACACAGGCACAAAACCAACCCAATATAACTGCTCTTTTAGCCATTTTATCAGTGTACCCTGAGCCTCACTCCCCCAAAACCTCACTAAAGCCAATATGCTCACAGGAAGAAAAATCGACACACGACCTCCAAGCCTTTCTTCCTTTCATAATGTATAACAAGCGTATAGTGTTCTGGTATTCATATGGTGTAGTAAGCAAAACGTCTTGCAGTATTCATGCGGGGTGACCACACAGGCGTGGCGCTGCATGGCGATCAGTAACACCGCTGAACGGCAGAAGCAGCAGTGGGCCGCAATAATCATTGACAGTTTTGAATTATTCATGCCCAGGTCTCCTCCCGTCCTGTGTGTTTGAGTTGTAATCCAATGACTGCCAACCCTCCCACGATTCCTGAATGTATCCCCACTCTCCTGTATGCCACATTCCTGAAGCTAGTTTCTGGATGCGTAACATTTGCCCTGACAACAAAATACCAGCATGCACAAAATTCCCCAGCCAAAACACACAATCTTAAATAGAGACATTTGTCTGGTAAGTGAATGATGTGGTCTGAGGTGATGTCGAGCAAAATGGTGCACCCCACCCACAAGCCCGTACAAGTCTCGACATGTCTGTGTACAGGAAAGCAAAGAGAAATATTCAGCTTAATGGTAAATAGTGTGTTAGTGCTCCATATTAGATCAATTCAGTGTTCATAATCACAAAGGACCAATATTTTAGTCGTTCTTCAGATTTAAGCGCACATCCACAGGGACAAATGTGAGCGTTCAGGCGTTTATCATTGAGCAGACCCATTCGGTCAGCAGTTAAGTTCAATGGCGTACGTTTACGGGGCTCCGCATTCCTTTGAGATATGTCGTAATCTAACTCCCCCTCAATCTCTACTCCTTTTTTCTGAGCCAGATGGACAGAGTAGGAAAAAGGGGAGCTGTAGGCCCACTGGGTGGCCTTGGCCAAAGCTGTTAGCAGTTTGCTGGTTTTCTGTTAGCACTGTAATGAACTGCAGCTCCTGCAAACAATTAAAGCTGAGGGGAGAGGTACTGGAAACCAGAACCAACTGTCTGCTTCCCCAGCAAGCCAGCCAACGCTACTGAGTTTACAAAAAATCCTGCTAATTTCCAGCCTGTCGTTTTGAAAATACCCTAAGTAAGTTTTATTCTGAGAAAGCATAAAGCAGTGGATTTTAGTTAGAGTATTAGATGCTGTGCAAATCATGCTGCCGTGCACCTGGGTGTCAATCTTCCAGACTGAACTTTAGCTGACAAAGAAAAAAACTTGCTTTCCACAAATTTATTTCTCATCACTCAAGCCTCCCTCATTGTCTTGTTTTCATTTGTGTCAAATTAAAAATGACATCTACAGTGATAAAATGTTGATGTCTCAATTGAATCACATAGAATTTGTCCAAAATAGTATGCATGACTACAATCCAAACATCCCATTATAGTAGGTTGAAGACAAAGTGCCAACTGTGTCTGAATGATGTACCATTACCAGTACATTTTCGAAGGGTTTACTTTTTTTTTTTTTGAAGGAATTAGGCCTAATATTTTTACTAACCAAATGTTAATCAAACATTAGATTAAAGGCATTTATAGTGTTACAAAAGATTTCTATTTCAGAAAATCAGCACATAAGAATAATATCTGAAGGATCATGTGACACTACAGACTGGAGTAATGCTGAAAATACTGTTTTTACCATCACAGTCTTTATTAAATAAAAGCAACCTTAGCATAAAAGGTAATGTATAAACTTGAAAATTAATAATGAATAATGAATTTAATTATTTACAAGTAAAAACAAAAGCATAATGAATTTAGAAAGATGCACAAACCATTTTGATGTTACAGCACACATCAAAAGCTATATCAGCAGCAAAGCCCACTTTTAGTGCACGGTAAATGTATGCAAACTAGTGCTGGGTGGTTTGACCAAAAATCTGTATCACTTTTTTTTTTTTTTTTTTAGGATTCTAGTGGTTTCATGGTTTATCACGTTTTTTTTTTTTCCTCGATTGTGCCTTTATATGAATCAGAATGCACAAAACAGTTGCAGAACCACTGTATTTTAATCACGATCCAAACAAGCATGCTACCTATAGTTTGAGCAGTTTTTACTGTAAATTAGATTGTGTAATTTCAAAAATTTAAAGCAAAAACAGAAAAGTCTGACCTTAGCTTTGTGAAATTATGCTACGTAAAACATATCTGCATGAAACAGAAACAGCAAAGAGGCTGAATAAGAATGCAAATTCATTTTCTACCAGGAGGTGGCGCTTATGGAACAGCTGCAATAAACCATTTCCTTGGTTAGTGCTGTAAACAAAGCTGCGCTGTGCTTTTAAAAACTGCATTAATATGCATTATATGAGGTAAGATGAAAATAAAATACTATCTAAACTTTACTGAAGACAGTCAGTTCCCCTCAGGGATACATTCATATAAATCCCCAAATTCAGTATTTAGGATTTCTTCCAATATTTCACGCCTCAAGAACAGTAATCTTGATCTGCCTGCTAAAAGAATTAGTTGTGTGTTATTAATAGTTCTTTAACCACTATTCAGAAGTATATGCAGTCAACAGGGATTTCCTCTCAATTCACAACACTATGTTGCTTAGGCACTTGTCCTGGTATGCCATTTTTTTAAAAAAATGAATACTGTGGGAACCGTTTAAACTGGTATATCGCCCAGCACTAATGCGAACTATGGAAAAATTCATAAAATTGTACCAGAAGCATAGAAAATTGAAAAAGTACAAGACAAACTACTACTATCTTTCATGCTGTTTAAATGAGAAGAGCATCTTAATCTACATGTAAATATGACCAAGGGTCGTAACTGTGAATTAAATCGGTTCCATTCCACTTTGGTCAGGGGGAGACAAAATGGCGACAATAAACACAGAAACAACTTCTCAGTCCCTCATCTGTCCGCACATGCTCCAGATTCTTGGGGCATTTACTGTTTGAAGCCAGACACTCACAAAAACAAACAATGAATGCGAGCAAGCAGAATCCCGGCTGTGACGCTGCACAACGAGCATCTGCATCTGAGCTTTTAACGCCACAGAAACACTGACATGCAAACGCAGACCCCCGCCCGCACCACTCTGCTGCTTTCAGCATTTCCGGCCTAAATGCAAGAAGGTAAGAGCTTTTAAGGTAGTGCTTTGTTGTGTTAATCTGGGTGCATTATAGTGCTTCACGTTGGCATCTTGTCTGTGAAGTTCAGCTACGTCATCTCGCTGTCCTCTTGTGACCTCTGCACCCTGTTTCTTGTGGCTCTCTTTGAGGCTTGGAGGACAGTGGCTCATATGTAAGGGCTGCCGTGCAGCAATGAGCCCAGATGGCAACCGGTCTGCCCAGCCCTGCCCTTACCAAGTTGCCCAGCACAATGCCAGCTGCTGTGTGCACCTACAGAAACGGACACAGACGGGACTGCAGGGTACGGTCCTCGGCACAAACTCAAGGGGGCCCAGAGCCTTGCAATACACACTGCTGAATTATTTAGAGTTGAACAGTGTTGTTATTGTTAACTTAAATTTTTAAATACAAATTTTCATTAATTGAAATAAAGCTATAATATAATAAAAATATTAGAAAAAAAGTTATTCACCAAAAAATTAAATGCTGAAAATTATTAACCATCAGGCCATCCAAGATGTAGTGGAGTTTGTTTCTTCATTGGAAAAGATTTGGAGAAATTTAACATCAATTTAACATCACTTGCTCACCAATGGATCCTCTGCAGTGAATGGATGCCGTCAAAATTAAAGTTCAAACAGTTGATAAAAACATCACAATAATCCACAAGTAAATCACATGACTATAGTCCATCTTGTGAAGCAAAATGCAGTGTGTTTGTAAGAAACACATTTTTCATTTAGAAATTAACATCAAACCATAGTTCCAGCTAAAATACAAGTCATCTATCCATAAAATTGCTTTCTCCAGTGAAAAAGTCGTCTCGTCTGAATCAGGAGAGAAATAAGCACAGATCAAACACTGTTTACAATAGAAAACTGTTCAGAACAGATTAAACAAAATATGTCAGTGGATTTTGATGTTAAAGAACAACGGGAAAGCATTATTAGTTTACTTGTGGATTATCTTGATTGTTTTTATCAGCTGTTTGGACTCTCATTCTAACGGCACCCATTCACTGCAGAGAGTCCATTGATGGCACAAGCTAAATTTCTCCAAATCTGCAAACAAACTCATCTACATCTTGGATAGCCTGAGGGTCAGTAAATTCAGCAAATTTTCATTTTTGGCTGAACGATTATTTATTTATTTTTAATTTCTAAAAAAAAAAAAAGAAATAAAACTAAATAGAAATATTTTGAAAAAATAGCAAAAGCACAAATTTATTTGAAAATAAAAAAAGCTAATTTAGAATATTATTAAATACTTGCTACAAAACACAACCGCCATATCTTGTTAAAATGTACAGAAGCTTTGAAAGGAATGTTCATAAATGCCTGTGATAATGTTAGAAATGGTTATTGCAGTCATCTTTGTTCAATGTTTGACAGGGTTGCTCTATTGATTGTTACAGATCTGACAACTCTCTCATGCACACTAGGGCTGAAACGATTAGTCGACATTATCGACAATGTCGACAATAAAATATTGTCGACAAATATTTCTGTTGTCGAGTAGTCGTTTGATCCCATATGACCTAATGTAAGAGCCTGCAATACTGCGGTTTGACCAGTGTGGCGCTGTAGCTCACGAGTAATTCAGCTCTCCTGGATGCAGTTCAAGAGAAGAAGAGACAGTGCTTTAGCGCACAGCGATTTCTTCTCAATAACGCAACAAACAACAAACAAAACAACAGTTTAAACAACAAAAACTGATAGCGGTGAGAAAGTGATGTTTGCATGAGCTCTTCAGTTCGGTACTTCAGTAAAGCAGTCACATCACGTTTATTTATATAGTACTTTATGCAAGAGATAGCCTTAAATCAAGCAGTTTAGTTAGTGTCGCTTTCAGTTAGAATTACAACTTGATTTTCTGTTATAAAGCAGCTCTCCAGTGTGGAGCTAGCTAGTGATAAAATCTTTTTATTAGTTGGGGAAGTAAATTAATTAAAGTGATAGTTTGGTTTGCAGAGATCAAAGCTTGATCTTGCTCAAGACTGTTTTGATTATGATAATGCTTTCACAGTAAGGTGTTATAATGTATTACCTAACATGAATGAACAATACAGTTATTACACTATTAATCTTTGTTAATGTTATTTAATAAATACAGTTGTTCATTGTTAGTTCATATTAATTCACAGTGCATTAACTAATGTAAACAAACACAACTTGTGATTTTAATAATGCATTAGTAAATGCTGAAATTAACATTAACTAAGATTAATAAATGCTGTAGAAGTCTTGTTCATCATTTGATCATGTTAACTAATGTAGTCAACTAATGTTAACTAATGAAACTTTATTTTACATTGTTAGCAATTTATTATGTAATAATTTTAATTAATTACATATGTGACACTGGAGCACAAAACCAGTCATAAGTAGCACAGGTATATTTGTAGCAATAGCCAACAATACATCGTATGGGTCAAAATGATCAATATTTCTTTTATGCCAAAAATCATTAGGATATTAAATACATATCATGTTCCATTGAAGCTTAATTTTTGATTAGTAATATGTATTGCTAAGAACTTTATTTGGACAGCTTTAAAGGCAATTTTCTCAATATTTTGATTTTTTTTTTTTTTTGCACCCTCAGATTCTAGATTTTCAAATAGTTGTATCTCAGCCAAATATTGTCCTATCCTAACAAACCATACATCAAAGCTTATTTATTGAGCTTTCAGGTGATGTATAAATCTCAATTTAAAAAAATTGACACTTATGACTTATGGTTTTGTGGTCCAGGGTCACATATGGTTTTCAAAAGCTGAAGTGATTACCTTTTATTTATTTGTTAGAATGTGTATAACTCAATATTTTAACTAATTACAAAAGCTGAATAATCAATCAAAGTCTATTGATTAATCAGTGGAATAATCGATGATTAGTCGATTAATCGTTCTAATAATCGTTAGATTAATCGATTATCAAAATAATCGTTTGTTGCAGCCCTAATGCACACATTATTGATATCACAAGCAGCAACAACAAAGTGTCTGCCATAACTAGACACAAATGTGAGCAAAATATATAAAGTTCTAAAGAACTGAAATGTTTTTACAGTTCAGTTTAAAGGAATAATAATAATAATTCTGTTATCATTTAATCAGGTTCCAAACACATTTGATTTACTTTCTTCAGTGGATCACAAAAACGAGACATTCTGAATATTGTTCCTGCCACACTTTTCCATGCAAATACAATAAATGAAGACCAAAACGTTCAAGCTTCAAAAAGGTATCAAGAAGTGACTTCTAATGTCATATAAAGCGTTCTGTCAGAAAGAGACCAGAATTTACTCCAGTATTCACTGACAATCTTCATCTTTACCTCCAGGGTACTTTTTGAAGCTTCAGACTTCAGTCCTTGTTCATCATAATTACTTGGGGAAAAAAACATGCAAAGCATCGTTTTTGTATTGTAGGGAAGAAACAAAGTATGAGTATACAATGATAATTTTAATTTCAGGGTGAACACTTCCTTTAATATGTTTAATATTACTTCATGCAACAGGGAGACAAATGGCCTCTTTTAAGCCAACAAGCTTTTTCCTTCTGATTTCTGTGCTAAATTCATCTGTGGTTAATTACAAATCTCTGTAGATTATTCACAGAAATTTTGTCCTGGTGGTGGTGGTGGTGGTGGAGGAGAAAGAGGAAGGACGGGGAGGGAGAGGAAGAGCTGCAGAGTGAGTTGTTTGACCCGGTTTCTATAGCGTTGAGCCGTAAGGCAACGTGACAGAGCCCCGGCTCAGACAGAAAGCACCCGGCCTTCAGCGAGCCAAGCGAGACTGAAGCATATGTACACGCAAACACACCAGACCACTTCAAATGCAGCGCTGCCATTAAACTTCATATGGAACGAGATTAAAAAAACACAACACTACATTAGTTCTCTTAATCATGGTTAAAGTATAGTCTAGCACACAGTACTGTGAAGAACAGTGGGAATGGTGGGCGTCATTAGGATAGCATATGGACATTCTTGAAGGGTAATTTAATGCAAAAAAAAGAAAAAAAAAAAGATCAGCAAAGTAGGCTACATATGGTAAGTAAATGGAAATGCAATTTAAGGCAGGGGTGTTACATTTGTGCGATCAACAAAAAAAAAGCAAAAACAGTAAAGAATTATTGCAATTGAACTTTTTAATTGGCATATTTTTATATATTGATTAATAAATTAACATTTACCTATAAATTAATGTATATTTATTAATAAATATATTAAATAATACATTATATTCAATTATATAAAATGTAATTTATTATTGTGATGCAAAGCTGAATTTTCTGCAGCAATTCAAAAATTAATTCAGCAGCCATTACTCATTCTTTAGTGTCACATGATCATTCAGAAATCATTTTAATATGCTGATTTGCTCAAAAACATTTATCATTCTCAATGCTGAAAACAGTTAATATTTACACTTTTTTTCTGAATTATTTGATGAATAGAAAGTTAAAAAAGAACAGCATTTTTTTTAAATGCAACAATTATCAATTTAATTTGTTTTTGGTTAAAAAAATTATAAAGGTAGTGTATTGTTATCCACATTACCAAGTGACAGCTGAATTGTGCAAAAATACAGTATTGGACGTACTGATTTTGAACAATAAAATACATAGATGGAGATGCACAATATATCAATACCTTATCAATTATAAGTAATTTTTTTTTTTAAATCATATAAGTTGACATTCAATATTTAACTCTGCATTCTTATTTCCCCTCCTTTTACATTTAGCATATTAAATTATTTGATTATTAGAATCCACAACCCATTTTTGGGTTTCAACCCACCATAAAAACACCATCTAGCTGTTTTTATTGATAAAACTGTAGTTGTTTTAAATGTAACCAAGCCCACACAAGCACTTTATAACTGTGGCTAAGAATAACATGGAAGTCCCCTCAGTAGCTCCAAAACTCCAGCCATGAGGGAGCGATGGAGTGAAAAAGAGAAAGCGAAAAAGAAAGAATACAGGGGACATTACAAAACAAGAGAGCCGAGTCAGCTGCTGTCCAGTTAAACTTGCAGGTCTGTTTCAAATCCCATCAGGGAAACCGTCAACATGTTTTACAGCCAGGAAACAATCAATGGAGGTGAACACGGTTCCCAACTCTCTCAGATCCCCTCTTTTGCTTTCACAGAAGCTCACAAAAACACAAGTATACAAACACACACACACACAAAGACACAAGTACGGACACTTGTTGGTAAGAAAAGGGCAGGCGGAAGGGGATTAGTCGACTAAGCTACTAAATCTGGCAAGCATCCAGTACTAAATGGGTTAAAGTACACCCTCTACCTCCTAATCTCAGACACACACACACACACCTAAAGCTCTGCCATGCTAAAGCAGGCCTGCCTCTGCATCAAAGGCCCTTTTATAAGGCGGCTGGGGTCAGAAACATCACGGCGTAGGGGACCCACACACAAACCCACACATGCTCGCTCACTTCCTTCATCCCAGGTGTTGTGGTTTTTACTAGGCAGCTGGAACAGTTCCTCTTCCCCTCTCTTTTGTTTTCTCTTAGTCTCTTCCAAACAAAAATCTATAATCAACAACGACACAAGCTCATTTATAAATATAAAACCTCATTTTATAACTAAAATGTTCAGTTTTAATGAGGTGATGCTTAAAAATCGACTTTCTTCATTCACTGCACAAAATTTTTAAAAATCTAATCTTTAGGACTTACTATAAACCCTATCATTTTGAAAATCGGTATATATTTTGTTGCCATAGTAATGACTTGAGTGTCAGCATGATGCCAGAGACACTTTGAAGAGAGTAGCTATCATTGTGGAAAGAGATGATGGAAAGCTGGAAATTTTTGTGTACTGACATGCTCATGACACTGAGAGGTGCTGAACTCATGAGGGGCATGAGATAACATCGTCTGTGGCATTACTGTACATCACACACTTGAGCACATGCTGTGGCAAGCTTCTTTTTTTTTTGGATTTTAGTCAGACGTGCAACAAAATTGCTGCTTATCTGAACAAAGCCTATGATATTTTATTATATTTTTACAGTTGGAATTCAGTGACCCTGCTATTGTGTTGGCAGAAAAAGTTTCATTTGACAATTCGTCTCTATTGATTGTTACAAACTTGTCATTTGTTTATTTAATAAATATAATAAAATGGAAAATTTGTTTTAAATCGTAATAACACACAATATAACTGTTCTTACTGTATTTTTGATCAAATAAATGCAGCCTTGGTGAGCATAAGAGAGTTACATCAAAAAGTTTACAGACTCCAAAGTCATTTTTACGATCTAACTTTTTTTTTTTTTAATCTATGATCTGATTAAAGGAGTCAACATGAAATGGCATTTGCAACACATTTTGCTAGTAACTAGTATAAAAATTTATACTTTTACTTGGCAAGGACACATTAAATTAATCAAAAGTGACAGTAAAGACATTTAAAATGATATAAAAGATTTATTTTTCGAATATTCTTTTGTACTTTTTATTTCTATCAAAGAATCCAGCAAAAAAACGTAACACTGAGGACTGAAGTAATGGCTGGTGAAAATTCAGCTTTGTCATCACAGGAATAAATTAAATTAATTTTAAAATATATTAAAATAGAAAACAGTTATTTTAAATTGTAATAAGTACTTCATATTATTACCGTTTTAATAGTACTTTTTGATTTTATACACACACTAGGGCTGGGTTTTGACACAAATTTCATGATTTGATTCGATTCTGATTCACAAGCATGAGATTTGATTTGATTTTGATTATTTTGGATATATAGCATTTACAGTACATTCCAAATTTTCCCAAAGAAAAAACAAATCAACTAATGTTGTAAAATATAAATGAGAGTCAGTTGGTACTACATTACTATAATATCAAAGGTTAAAATGAACTGATTTGCATATAAACGCTTAAATTACACTCAATTAAGTTTTAATAATAATAAAGTTACAATAACATAATTTCTCTTCTCCAATTCGTTTTTTGAAATATAAACATTTAAATGGTGGCTGTCATAAAAACTTGACGGATTTATTCAAACATAAATTAATCATAGAAGAACAGTAAAAATTATAATGAATATGCTATATGGTGCATATTTAGCAAAATGCTCCTCTCCTCTCACTTTTCTAGATGACTAACGAGGTGAATGAGACATTACATTACATATTGTTTACAAGCTGTTAAATTGATGCATTTGCATGGTTGAAACACTGATTGAGCGATTACATGAGACAGGATACGGATTTCGGTTAAGTTATGCTCTCTCTCTTAACATACCTTTTGATGTTCATTCATGTTTATTTCGTGCTGAAATGTATGTATGTAATTGTATTATATATATACTGTTAGTATTTTATCCATCCATTTAGCATATTCTGTTCTAACAATCAGGAACTAATTGGCTCATGTACCTTCCATACCAGGAAAAGAGCCAGACCTAAATTCTTATTGACTAGGATATGAGGGCTGAATGTCAAATCCACCCTCGAGCGCATCTTGATGTATCCCAACGGCAGCGATTAGAACAAAAACTCAGATTAACACGGAAGAGATGTGACGCTTGACACTTTGTGTGTCGCACCTAGTTAGTACACAGTGTGAGGCCACTCCAGACGACAAGTTTACTGAGGCGCAAAGGCCAGTCCAGAGAGTGAGCTCAACTTCCTGTGTGTGATTCTCATCCAATGTCCGTCCTTACTCAAAACACTCCATGGTTTTCAAATCTTCTAAAAGACTATCTGAGTTTCTGAGTGGACACTGGACTCAATCAACAGTGCACATTAGCATGTGTGTGTCACAAAATAAATAGCAAGCCTAAAACGAATACTTCAGTTAATGCTTCATAAACAGTTTAATTGCTTCTGGCTAACAGCAAACTTCTCATAACGTCCCTTTCTCAAGCAGCACAGCAGTAACATGAGGACACAGTGTTATATTGTTAGCTGCCAAGGCCGCACATTAGGAAACAGTCTGAGCGGGACAGGTAGTGCGACGGCAAACTGAAGACTGATTGTGTCTGAAGCAGAACTGCATCTGAAGCTGACTGTGAACAGTGTAGCTGTTTTACCTGCAGTGGTTCAGTGTTCGAATATAAAGTTGGTCCTAGACCAGCTTAAAAGAAAAGACCCTGGTGAGTCACTCCTTTCCCCCGGACCCAGCGTGACATAACGGGTGTTTTGTGGCAGATGTGAATGGACTCCGGTAGGTTTAGTCTTCCCAACAAAAGCAGCACTGACTGATAGATATAAAGGAACAAGGTGTGGCTGCATTTCTGTGAGAGACAGAAAAGGGAAGGAAAGCGCACAAAAGCAGCCAGATAGTTTGTTTTGAAGGAGGAGAGAAGAAAGAGAGCTAACAAAAAGTATCAGGGTACAACTATGATTTTAGGACATGTACCACGCTATTCTTTGAAGTAGCTTGTAGCACCATCATTCAAGTACACTATGCAAGTACTTTTTTTTTTTTTTTAAAGAAATAGTTTTATTCAGCACGGATGCATTAAGATGATCAAACAGTGTTAGTCTGAATGGTAGTGTTTGCAAAGTCATCTTAAAATAAGTAGCACTAAAAAAGGAAAATAGAAGCTAATGAGGTTTATATTTTTCAGGAAGAAAGATGCACCTAGGCAAGGAGTTTTATGACAGCTGAAGACCCATGATAAGGAGAATTTGAAGACTAAACACTGCCATCAGTGTGTGCTGCAGAGAATAGAAAACATATGGAGGAAGCTCAGTTGGAGAGGCCAGTTGTGTTTTTTAAAGGCTGTTCGTTTTGAGTTACTGTCTTCCCATTTACCCTCTAGAATAGAGCTTTGTGACTTCAGGAGCCACCTGGGAACACACACACACACACACACACACACACACACACACATACACACACACACACACATACACACACACACACACACACACCACCTTCTGCGTCTCCCTTCCTTCCTATTACTGTGTCTCCTTTTGTTCCTCAGTTTTTCTTCCTGATTATCTTACAAAAAATACTATATCAATAAAATCTTTAATAAAACATTATTATCTATTCAATTCAACTTTATTTGTAAATGACTAAATGTAAATGTAATTTGTATAGTGCTTTTCACGATACAAATCATTTCAAAGCTGCTTTACAGAAAATTTTAAGTTTCGACATTATATTTAAGAGTAGGTTATTAGTGGTATGACAGAAATGTACAATAAAAATCATGCAGTTAGTTACATATGTTATTAATGGATAATAATATTTCTTTGATGAATAAAAAGTTCAAAAAAATTGCATTTATTTGAAATTGAATTTTTTGGGAACACTATAAAAGTCTTTACTGTCACTTTTGATTAACATAATGTGTTATTCCTGAATTTAAAAACAAAACAAAACAAAAAAAACATTTATTGTAGTTTATTGTAAAGTGCCTATAGGAAGGTGTGTCATTAAAATGATCACAAAAGGATACACCTTATTTCTTCTATGGAACACAAAAGAAAATAAATGTGCAGAATGTGCGTCTTCCTCAATACAATAAAAAAAATAAATATAGGCAGTGGCTCTCAACCTACGAAACTGACAAAAATATGCACGGCAAAAATGCTGTCAAACAATTAATCGTGATTCATCACATCCAAAATAAAACTTTTTGATACATAATATATGTGTGTGTACTGTATATATTTATTATGTATATATAAACACACACACATGCAGTATATATATTTAAGAAAAATGTTATGTTTATATTTATTTTATTATATTTATATACGTGTGTGTGTGTGTGTGTTTATAATATATATATAAAACATATAACATATTTATATAAATTATATGAATATAAATATAAATATATACATGTAAATACAAGTAAATATTTTCAAAATACATACTGTATGTGTGTGTATTTATACATAATAAATATACACAGTACACACACATCATGTAAAAAAAAAAAAGCTAAACTAAACTAAAATCAAAATTATTATATGAAAAACTTAAAATGAAATTAAAGATGCTGCCTGAAAAAACAAGTTAAATTACTTAACAAAATTAAATAAGTACTAAACAAAAAAAAAACAAACAAAAAAAAAACAAAGCTAAATAGAAACAGCAAAAAAAAAAAAAAGAAAAAAAAGACAAAAGCACATAAAATGAATACTAAAACAAAAATTAAAATGAAAACTCAAAATATAAAAATTAATGCTAATTCAAAATAAAGAAAAAATTTAATAGTATATAAACAAATACTAAAAGGTGCACACAATGTCAATTGTCTGATCATCGGGTCATACATATACTTTAAGATGCAACTGAAACTTGTTCTCATGCCAAAGTCATGTGCAAAATGGTTTATCGCAGCTCAAGTCCAGTCAGCAGTCTGTGACTGATAACAACCTCAGTCCTCGACAGGGAACAAGGGTGTTTTGACAATAGCTGCCATTGGACAGATACTATTACACTGCTAATAGTGGCTCCTCCATTGAAGACGATGAAGTCATAAAGTTTCCTGCCAGGAGTTTCAGTGATAAAACAGGCCTTATCTCCATTTGAACTCATACTGTTGCTCTAATGTGTGTTTTCAAAGTGCGTGTGCTCAAAGATCTCATCTGAGCGAGCCTTTTGTCATTTCCACAGATCTCAGCACCGGGTGACAGTAAAGCAGTGCTTTGATTCCATATTTCACTCGGTAAAGATACAACAGATGGTGCGAACGGATTCAGGAGGAATAAAGGCAAAGAAAAGGGAGCACGTCTAAATACTCCCCATAGGGCTAGTAACATTCCTGCGAGATTGAGACGTGGGAACCGGTTGAAAGGCGCACCCCTACATGAGCGTGACCGTGTGTATGTTTATACTGCTGATCTGTGCAGGAATTCATAGGCTCCACGCATAGTTCAGCCCACTTTACATTCCCGTCATCGTTCAAGGCGTGCGGACAGGGGAGTAGAAGTGACGATGCCTCATCCTCATTGACTGTGGGAGAATAAAACACAGTCGACGGCTGTGGCCAAAGCCTCTCCCTCTCACGAAGGCTAATTTATAACCCCGGCCTCGTTCATGAGAAAGAGGCTGCTCTGTTTTAGAAAACCCCTATCAATCTCTCGCTCTCACACAGCTCACAAAGTCCTTTGAATCGCTACGCGACAATCTAGCCTCTCGGGGGGATTTCTTTATGCTAGCGTGACCAAAACGTGTAACTATGTCAGACTGATAAAATCAACACAGGAAGAGAAAGAGATAGACTGAAAGAGTAACTGACTAGAGCTGAGGTAATGCTCCTTTGAAAGCTACGACGCCAGAATCAGGACACACAAAATCCAAACAGAGGTGCACCTAACTTTCATCTGCATGCTTTCGGATCTTCCCTCGCTTTTTCTCACAATCTAAAGGTCCGGTCATCTCTCATCCCTAATCGGTCCATCTCTACCTCTCCCACGATGATAAGAGCTCAACTGTTCTTCAGAGAAAACAGGCCATTTTCCTCACTCACTCACTCACTCACTCACTCACTCCCTCACTATCTCACTACCTCACTCTCCCTCTCTCTCTCGGTGTGTAGTGTAACTCTCCTGAGATCCAGGAACACAACAGTCAATACCCCACTGTCATTACTCTACATTTTCACTCTACATAGTGAGCATCTCTGTGTGTGTGTGTGTGTGTGTGTGTGTGTGAGACGGCGAGTAGCTTACAACTCCCCACAGACACTGTGCTGTACAGCATGAGACACAAACTCATGGTTGGATAAATAAATAAGTGGGTAAAAAAAAACACACAAATGCCACCAGCATTTCAAATCTGCTCACAGAGACTTAAATATCTGGAGATAAATACAAGTCGCATTATTTTTCGAACAGCATGCAATGCGATACAGCATAAAGCTTTTTTGTATAACCAGCAGTGAGCGACAGTACATTTTGTCTGTGGCTTGGTTTTTAATCTTGTGGCATCCACAGAGAAATCTCACTGGAACAAAATTCCACTCCACATATGCTAAAGCAGCCGTTCATTTTGGAAAGTCGTTCATTTCGAATGGAGAGTAGAACGGGAGCTGTTGAGTTCCAATTATTTGCATATGCAGATTTTTTGGGATTTAAGCTTCAGGCGCATTTAACATTTGTTAAGTGATTTAGTCTATCAGCATCAGTTAAGAATTACCAATATTTTTTGTACTAAAACATTATTATTTAAACACTATTTCTGTATTATGTTGGTTATGAAAATTATGTCCAAAATAATTATTTTATAATTATTACATAATTATTTACATTAATTCACCATAGAAACCTACTATGGTTTTCTTTATGACATATTAGCAGTCATTTGTTTTGAGTGGATTTATTCATAGATTCTTTACTCATTTATTTTACAATGATGAATAAGGGGAGCATAACGGCTGCTTCATAACCACTTAGAAAGTTCTATGCAACTGACATAGGCCGATCGTTTGTTTGTTTGCTTGTTTGATTTTTTTGATCACACTTTATTTTAAGATCCAGTTCTCACTATTAAAGGTGCTCAAAGCAATATAATCGAAAAACGCTTTTGACCACAGTGTCGGACCGAGTCCCAAAACACACTTGTAGCCATTCAGCAGTAAGGGGGCATGTCTTGTAATGATAGAGAGAAGAGAGCGCTCAATTTGAGTGCAAAGGACGGATATTAGCAGCTCAACTATAGATACAGAGAGATGACAGATAAATAAAAAAAAGAGGAAAATATCAGAGAAACAAAATATTAAAAAGAAGGGTTGCGATCAGGCAAGAGGTAGGACCTGCATAAATATTGGAGCAGCTTTCCAGCGGTGGAGAGAACTCAAGGAGCGGGAAGGCTTGGAAAATGGCATTGTTTTTCTTCTTGATAGGAGAGTAACGTTGATTTTGCTTTGTTTCACACAACTTATTCATTTTTGTTTGAATGTGCTTGTGTGTCATCTTCACTTGTTTTCGCGATCATCGTTGCCATGGTTGTGTACGTATGTGTAAGGCAGAGATTTCAAAATAGGGGCAAGGTCCTGTTGGGGTGTGGGCATGTTTGTTTTGGTGCTTTCACATATCAACATCGTTTGGCAAAAATCGCTTAGTGCACCTTTAACTAACCATTAACTACAACTTTTGCCTCAAACTCCTTATTACTGCTTATTAATATAGTAGCCAACATCTGAAGTAGATTTAATCATTTCATCAAACTTGTCCTAAACCAAAACAATACCCATTCTTGTCTTAGGACAACTTTGATGAACTTTTTTGATCCACTACAAATGTTGACTACTGTAGTTAGTAAGGTAGCTGTTAAGTTTAGGTATTGGGTAGGATTAGGTATATAGAATATGGTCATGCAGAATATGTGCTTTATAATACTAATAAACAGCCAATACGCTAATAATATGCATGCTAATAAGCAACTAGTTAATAGTGAGAATTGGTATACTTTTCAATCTTTTTTTTTCCATTCTTTGGCTATTTTTATGGTGAAAACCATACTTATTAAAATAGAAACTAAACAGAATATTTAAGACCTATTTTCCAAAAATTCTACAATTTGAATTAGCAGAATACACAATTAAAAAATTAGAATTATTACAATCCAATCAAATATGCTTGATAGGCAATGACTGTTCCTGGGGCAAAATGCGACAATTATATGCAAATAGCAGAGATAGTGGAAAGGTGGCTTAAGTTTATATTGAACATCAAACATGTTTGACTGGCAAGCTGGGTAGTGTCAAGTTATCCCAAAGATTACAGTTATGACTGAAAATAATTTTAACTTGACATTGTTTGACAAGTTCAAAACATCTGTACAATATAGCGCTTATAATAGTGGATGAACGTCTGGTTATGTTTGCAGACTGTGGGTGGAGTTGGTTCCAGGAAAACAATGCTTTACAGACAGTCACCTTCCTGATATCCTCATGCAGATAATCAAAACCAAAAGTAACTAGCTGAATGCAAAACTTTTTGAGTTTAGAACTTGATTTCCAGGCACTCAAATTGTGTGGAAATCTGCAGACATTCTTTGTAGGCCTGCTTATAGATGATCTGTGACACAGTCTGCACGCAATGACTTCTGCAACAGTACCAAATCATGAAACTCTCTGCCCTTTCACCAAATCTGATTTTGTAATGGATAAAGGCATGCGATGAAAACTAACTAAATGGCATTCTGGGAATGACTCCATGCTGAACTCAATTAGAATTAAAACAATGACTCTACAGTTGCTGGACTTTGGCTATGGAGAGTTACAAACACGCACACAATCGCACATACACAACTTCCTCTCAAGAAATTCCAGTCTGCAACAGTGGCGAGAAAAAGAGGCCCTTGGTGCTTTTGGCACGAGCGTCAGTATTAACCCCAAGCCTGGCACTCCAGCACTTTGGAGACAATCTGCAGCTTTGTCTGAGCCACAACCAGTGTGCTGACAGAAGGAGGGCAGCTCTGCTCTGCAGAAACGCCTCACTTGTGAGCAGCCATTTATAAGGGTTGCACGAGGCAAGGTACCATTGAGTACGCCAACGTCACATCTTTGAAGTGGTCCTGGAAGCAGCTTTGTTCATAGCTCAGTACGAGTTAACCTTGTCAAATTTGAGAAACACTCACCCACAGGCCATAATTCAGTTTATATGGTCACTGTGGGCAGGAACGCTTCAAGCTAGAGCTGAATAAGGAACTTATGAACAGGTAAATCTCTCCTCAGTGGCTTACAATACAGCATGTTCTTTTACATGCACATTTAAAGCAGGTTTTTGCATATTTGGGCTACAGTTTTCATCTGTCGGTCCATGATCCAATGTGTGAATGTGTAATTGAATATTTGAAGGTTTAATACACCCACTGAGGCAAACTGTAGTGCGATTAATGAGTATACATGCTTGATGAAGCCAAGCTGCAATCGCATTATCTAGGCCTGTGAGCATAACTTCAAAATGTTTACATTTTAAACAGACAAATTACTGCTGTTGTTCCATTCATATATTAATTTACATTTACCATTCAAAAAGTTTCAGTTAGTAAGATTTGTTTTTCCCAAAGAAATGAATAGTTGTATTGAGCAAGGACACATTACATTGTTGGCAGAAACAACAATTATGTTACAAAATATTTCTATTTCATATGCACTTTCTATTTACTCAAAGAATCCTAAAAAAAAAAATATTCAGCCTCACAACCGTTTTCAATATTGATAAACGTAAGAAATGTTTCTTGAGCACCAAATCAGCTTATCAGAATAATTTCTGAAGGATCATGTGACACTGAAGACTGGAAATCAACAATAATATTCTTAGTAATACAGTTTTAATGGATTTTTGATCAAATAAATACAGCGTGATGTGAAAAAAAAACAGACCTCTGGTATTGTATCAAGACATAGCCTACCTACATTAAAGATTCTAAGGCATACAATAAAAAATGTAACATTTAATGAAAACTTCTGATAAAAAAAAAAAAAAAAAAAAAAGAGAGTCATTTGAGAGTCATGTCTCATATTTGTGACAGAGCCTATGGAAATGTTGGCAACAGAAAAGAATCCTTCAACACTGAACCTTGTGCAAGTTGTCATCAGTTCTCTGGATGTGAGCCCAATGAAATTAGCGGATAATTATACAGGACAGACTAATCAAGAAATCATTACAATATCTGACCACAATTTAACAGATTAGAGAGCAGTAACCCAATAAACCATCTATGATATGGCTATACTGTGTTTGGTTGCAACACCTCTGTAAAAATGATGTCAAAATATGAAAGGTATTGCAGACCGAAGATAGAGTGAATGCAGGAATGTGTAGGCTACTTAAACGAGTGTAGGCATATGTGTGTGGGCGTGTGCAGACTACACGGAGCGGAAAAAGTGCGGCCCTCGAGCTCAGACCACATCAGGGCTCTCGAAGGAGGCAAGTAAGAGAAAGAAATATTCAGAACACAAGTGTTTAAAGACGCTCAAAAGAATCTCTCTCTATTTTAAAATTAAACCCTGAACACTTGTAGGATACAGGACACTTAAAAAAAAAAAAAAAGGTACAAAAACTGCCACTGTCATGAACGCACGTCGAATTCTGACACAGAAGAGAAGAAATTGTTGAATAAAGTTGTTTTTTGTTTTCTTTGCACACAAAAATAATTCGCGTAGCTTCATAAAATTACGGTTGAACCATTGATGTCACATGGACTATTTTAACGATGTTCTTACTGCCTTTCTCTGCATTGAACGTGTCAGTTCTGTTGCGGTCTATGCAAGGTCAGAAAGCTCTCGGATTTCATCAAAAATATCTTAAAGTCACCATGAAATCAAAATTTAAGTTTTATGGCTTTTAGTATGAAAAGCCTTATGCTTATCTATAAAAAGTGCTCCAAAGAATGTCAAAATTTGCATTTACAAAATATAAGCATTCAAAACTTACAGTCTATAACTTCCGCTAAAATGGATAAAGGATTTTGATGACATCACGTCTTTTCATCAAACTTTATGTCTAATCAAATGCTCTCTAGAATTCGAAGCATCCCGCACCCTACACTGTAAATAGATGCTGAAGCTACGGCTCAAATTGGTCACTTGTTCACACAGTATTTTCTGTATGGCGAATGGCACATGCACTATAGGGGATGGGAATGATTCAGATAGTGTATATGCGGTCTGCTCCGGTCCAGAAACACGATAGCATGGAGCGGATCGTATGCGTGAATCGGTGTAGACAACAAAATGTATTGGACACATTTGAATTCTACACTAAATTTAAAATTTTAGAAATATGGATGAGATTGTGGATGTCATACACTGTCAAATGCAGCTTTACCGAGCTCAACAGCTCTGGCCCAAGCTGTGATATGAACGAAACGCTATTGGCTATTTAAAAAAGGGTTAAGTATCAGTTGAAATTACATAAACACATAGAATAACGCTGCGTGTTTCAAAGCACTTCTTCAGTGGACCTTTAATTTGTTTTCCGAAGATGAACAAAGGTCTTGCGGGTTTGGAATGAAATGAGGTTAAGTAATTAATGACAAAATGTTAATTTTTGGGTGAACTATCCCTTTAAAGGTATATTAGTTCCTAGTAGGTTTTGAAAGGGTACTGCTCCAGTGAAAGCTTTTCTACTTTTTTTTTAAGAGCGTACACACAACAAACCATACAGCAAAGAAATACCTCTTGGCAGTTGAGAAAAAAAAAAAAAAAAAAAAAACTGGTTTACAATTTTCACTCAGAAATTGCTAGTAAATTTCACAAATAATTACAAAGAAACATTAAGTAATGCACTGAATTGTAATTGTAATTTTAAAGTAGAAAGACTAAAATAGTATTTTAAAATGTAGTCAAATTCTGTAATGTAGTAATCTGTGTTTTATTTACAACTTCAAAAAAAAATTTTTTTTTTTAAAGTGAATGATTCACTTCATAAAAAGCATTGCCTTCTTAAAGTGGACTGAATTCTTGGCATATATGAGTGATTCAGAGTAGGGGTGCGCCGATCCGATATTCAGTATCGGTATCGCTCCGATATTGGCATTTTCTGCCGGATAGGGGTATCGTCAGACGAGACCAATCCAAATCCGTTAGTGTTATTGTTAAGCCCCACAAAAGCCACAAACACATTATAAAACACCATGAAATTTTCGTGCATAATATTTCAAGTGTTCTGAAGCCGTTACACAGTTTAATGTGAGGCACAGATGAATACTGAAGTCAAGTTCAGCCAGGTAAACTCTTCTTTCAGCTGGAGCTGTCTGTCAACCTCTATTCAGCATTCAAAGTAGGGATGTGCACGAGTACTCGATTAATCGATTACTCGTACGCATCAGCGACGATCGAGCATGAAAACGATGATCGATTGGCTCTAAAAATGCATTTTTTTTAAAAAAAATTATTAAACTACTTTCATTCTTTCTGATTGGTTATGCTGGTATTTGGGCGGTAGTCTGATATTTGATTGGTTATGGCTGCGAGAAGTTGCGGTCTAGAGACAAGACCAGAGCACAGAGCGAATATGGCTTCTAAAGCGCGCAGCGATGTCTGGCAACACTTTGAAAAACTTGACGAAAAAACTGTCAAGTGTAAAATGTGCAGCGCCACACTCGTCTACAACTCCACAACGAGTTCGATGCGTTACCATCTTGCACATAAACACAAAAAAGCAGATGATGCCGATGCCACTACCAGCAGTCAGACGAGCATAAGAGATTTCACCATCAGACAGAAATGCGACACAGGCAGGGCAGAGAAGATGACGCAGCTAATAGCAGAAATGACAGCAGAAGACTTGCTGCCTATTAGTTTTGTTGAAGGTGAAGGTTTTAAACGTTTAATAAATTACATTGAGCCCCACTATACTGTCCCATCACGCAAAACGGTCACTGCAAGGATTGATGCTCTATACGAAAAATGCGCTAGTTCACTAAAAGACAGTCTGTCGAAGCAGCGCGGGTGGCTATAACTACGGACTCGTGGACCTCCCTAACCACTGAATCGTATATGACGCTAACCTGTCATTACATAAATGAATTGAAAATTCACAGCGCAGTATTAGAGACGCGAGGTTTCGAGGAAAGACACACAGCTGTGAACATTGCCAACTACCTAGTGGATGCGCTTCTCCCGTTACAGGGCGCTTTAAAACAACGGCAACTGAAGCCCCGCAAAAAAACAAAAACAAAACAAAACAACAACAACGAAAAAAAACAAAGTTATTTTACAGTATTATCCCCATCAATATGTGTGTCTTATTATTTGTATAAATATTTTGGATCAGTTTTTAAAAAGATAACCTACCTTTTTCTATGTTTTATAAAACAAATAAAACAAACGTTACTCTGCTTTTCAGTTATTTTATTCAACTTATTTTTAACAAAACAATATTTTACTTCAGCAGCATCACAACAGCTGTGGATCAATTTTTTTTTTTTTTTTTGTAAAAGGTTTGCAAAAATAAAGTTTAATACAACTTCACCAAACGACTGTTAAGTAGCCCATAGCCTAACGAAAATTATAAGCCAGCATAATTTGGCTGCGTAAACTTAAAATAAAAATAGCCTGAATATTTTTACCACAGCTATAAAACTTAAAGATTAGGTAACATAACATTTCTTTCAAAATGATCAGTCGGTAAAGGTAAATAAAATAAAGCCGGCATAATTTAACTATGCTGCTTAAACTTAAAACAAAAACAGCCTGAATATTTTACCATGCATGGCTAATAAAACTTAACATAAGGACTACATATTTTTATTCAAAAAGATCAGTCAGTCGGTCTACGTGCTCAGATGAAAGCCGAGTGCGTAGTCTATTTACAATTAGACCGGCGGTGGAAAAAACGCGCTACAAAATAACTTTGTGTTTTTTTTTTTGTTGTTGTTGTTTTGTTTTTTTTTTTTTGTTTTTTTTTGTTTTTTGTTTTTTTTTTGCGGGGCTTCAGTTGCCGTTGTATTAAAGCGCCCTGTAACGGGAGAAGCGCATCCACTACTTTCTGGTTGGCACGCAGTTCAAGCTCACATGCATTTTGTGTAGATAAATACAATTTGTAATATAACATTTACATATTGTGTATCTAGGCTATGTGATTAATTTTATATACAATGCGTCATGTAGAAAAAGCGCTTCAGCTTCACCTCATGCTGTTATTTCTTTTAAATGTTTACTGTATTAACCACTATTGATGGTGATTTTTAATAATCTGTTGATTTAATTATTTTCTGAATCCTGTCATAGTTTTATCAACAAAGTTTTTAACAGGGCTTTAATTAAAATATTTTAATTGTCGCTATGACGCACACGCCCCGCCCCTCGCTTAAGCTCCACCCCCGATTAATCGAGTACTCGTTTCTCAAACCTGTGGATTACTCGAAATTAAATATGATCAGAAATGCCCATCCCTAATTCAAAGTGCGTGTCGCGTTCGGTTACTACAGTCAAGATGATAAAACTCTCTGCAAGATTATTAAATGTTCCTAATATTATACTTGATCTGTAAATAAAGATAAATGGTTTTGCATAAAAGGACTTTATCTTGCAGGACTTTATCTTCGTGCTGTTTTCAAAATCGTGTTGGTGTCTGTTAAATCACAACACTGGACTAGAGAGCACAGTTCTTAACGAGCACAGTAACTGAAATTTAAAACTGTTAAAAGAAAAGGCTCAATAACTACGCGTTAATATCTCTTCACTTTGTGCTTTGAACCTTTCTATGCGGACTTGCAGAGCGCTGCGACTCCGTGCCGCTTCAAGCTCATCATTCTGCGCATGGGATGCGCATAAGCGCTTTGTGCCGCTCTGTATTTGGAGCCTTTCATCTCATAATACTTTTGCACAATGAAAGAATTAATAGCCTTTCTTGTTCGTCTTATCTATCATATGTTTCTACCTCATTACTGTGCTATACATTTAAAAGAAATGTCTTTTAATTTTACAGTATATATATTTATATATACATATATTACTTGTTTTTCATGAATGTATTTTACAACAATACAAAGAGCAATGTATATCATTTTACATTGTCATTTCAGATTTAGTCCTACACTTATTCGCTTTTATTTGTTCCCCACTAAATGTTTTTTCCCACTAATTTTAGATTTTATAAAATTGTGCACTCATGATTTTTCTAGAGTAACTTTTGCTACTGAATTATCCACTAACCTAGTTTATATTTTTGTCATAGATTATAATTATATATGGATTCATTTGTTGTTTTTCTTTACAATAAAACTGTCTATATATAGTAGATTGTGTGTAACACAAAAAAGGTCATGATCAGGTCAACAAACATTGAGGTATAAAAATTCAACACTGATTAAAAAAAAACTGCCCAGGTATCGGATCGATATCGGTATCGGCAGATACTCAGCATTTTTGGTATCGGATAGGGATCGGGATCAGTTCTGAAAAAGTGGTATCGAGCTACCCCTAATTCAGAGTATATGGAGTGAATGTGTTTCCTCTGTTGTTCGCTTAGGTAGCATTTTAATGCACTGTGTGTGTTTGATGTGACTCTTCTCCTCAAAGTGGGGGTGATTCATGGGCCTGTCATCTGCTTGCATCTCCCTCATTTCCTGTCTGAGTTCCCCTTCTCTCCAACGGTGCACTAGAAAGAACCAGCGTGACATACAATGCTACCACACTTCCCTCAATAAGAGACAGATAGAGGAAGGCGCAACAAAACTTCCCACTTGATGGGGTCTATCAAGTCTGCATCTCAGTTCACTTGTAGGTGACGTAACTACACTTCAGAAAGTGTGTCTGGTTTAAGACTAGAAACTGCCGGAAGTGTCGGAAGAAACGGTATCGGAGACATTCGAGACAGTCGGCGTCCATTCATCAACACTTCCTCCCGCGTATCTGCTGACATGCTCTCGAGGATCCCCTTCTCGCTCTGACAGTTTCCTCTCGATGTCTCTCTTCCTCTCCGTCTCTCCAGAGAGAGAGGAATAAATTGCTCGGCCAGATCAATAGGAAATTCCTTAAGAACAGAAAGTTGTGAACAAGGAGATCTCCTGGGACAATGAATGGCCTACTTCCACAACTGTGTGGGTCTGAAACATCTGGTGTCATTAATTTAATGGAGATCCTCTATAAAACAAAGAGCCTTTTTCCCTTTTGAGACACTTATTGGTAAAGTCAATTTCCCTCTCAGATCTCCCAAGTACTCCCACATCCAAAAATGGTTCCAGGTCAGATGTTTAAGAAATCAGAAGACATCTAAGACATTTAAAAGCTTTTCTTTAATGTTACAGCACATAAAAAAAGCATTTTTACTAGTGACTATATGCACAGATAATATATGTTTTCTAACTCAATAAGTGAAGGTTTTTCTTTTCTACTGTATCTGGGAATGCACCAATATGGAAATTACGGCCGATAAGACTATTTTGTTCATGTCATGTCTGATAACCAATAAATGTTGATATTATAAATTTGTACTACTTTTAAACTACTTAAAAAAAAACAAAAAAACATTAACACACTGAAAACTTTCATTACATGCACACAGCAGCTCATAGAAATGTGCTCTAAAAGGGAAACCATAGTCTATTGTCATCTATTAAAATTAGACAATGATCTAAATCTTTAAATAGGCAGAAAAAAAATAAATATCGGCTGATGAATATTCACAGATATCAGGCAATAACCAACAACATGCTGATATTTTGTACATCTCTAAATGTACATTATATTGTTTTGATGCCTGATTTCACTTGAAAATATAATACTGTTTAAAAGTCTGGGGTCAGATTAAAAATAATAATAATAATAATTTTATTCAACAAGGATGCACTAAATTGATCAGAAGTAACATTTATAATGTTTCAAATTTCTGTTTCATATAAATGCTGTTCTTTTGAACTTTCAATTAATCAAACAATACTGAAAATCACAAATTTCACAAAAATATTAAGCAACTGTTTTCACTACTGATAATAACAAATGTATTTAAGTATTAAATCAGCATATTAGAATGATTTCTGAAGGATCATGTGACACTGAAGACTAGAGGCTAGAGTTATTTATTGCATTTTAAAATATAACCAACCAGATAGGTAATAATTTAAATGGTAATAATATTTTACAGTAATCTTCTTACTGTACTTTTGATCAAATAAACTGAAGCCTTGGTGAGCATAAGAGACTTCTTATTTCTTCTTTTCCTTACCAACTCCAAACTTTTGAATGGTAGTGTACATTTATAATATACATAATCATCACAGTGATTATCAGCCACCATAAAACGTATTTTTCTATCAGCGCATCACTCTTTTTTTTTTTTTTTAATTCATCACAAACAAACTCTACCACTGAAAAATGTTATACATATTATACGACAGCCCTGACAAAATTCCTACAATGTGTATCTCAACATTTTTTCCTACTTTATTTTGTTTTTAAACTTTACCCCAGATTACACTTAAGCTATGCATGACAGTTTTAGGTTTCAGCTTTCTGTTATTCTGTTATGAATGCGAGTTGTTTCTAAATGGGGGGGGGGAAGGCAATATCAAAGACTTGTTTTGTTCTGCGCTCAAACTCCCTCGACTCTGTGGGATCTCTCTCGTCAATCAGGTCTCTCTGGTTCTGGAGCGGAGCAGGTGGAGAGGCTGAACTGAAACAGGTGTAAAAACAGCATGGCAGCCTGCTGACTTCCACCGACACTTTGTGGAAATCGTTTTCACAAATGACACATTCTCAAGAAAAGACACGTCAATGAGTCATGACACCGGGGTTGACAGAACCACTACTTGCCTTTCGGTTAAGTAGCTCTACAATCTCAAATAAAGCCTATATGCTATCCTGTACCATATCATATTACAATGCTGTCAGTTTTAGCGCTCAAAATGAGCAAAACAAGCAGAAAGACCAGTTTTCTCCAAACGATACAAATAGCTCCCTAGCTAATGTGCGATTACTAATGTAATATTTAACTACCTTGCACGCTAATACAGTAATTACACAATTAGAAGTAACTCTATTAACTGTGTCTTGGCACATGCCGGCCAAACTGGTCAATAAGGATACAGTCAGTCATAATGACTACATTAAGCCTTTTCTGATTATTATTGTGCATTTTCTGAACGATTATTATACCTTTTCTGTCATTTTCTACATTTCTAAGAGAAACCGTTGGGGTGAGTCCGCAGTGGCAAACAGTCCGATTCGACATCTGTGTTTATCCTCTAGCAAAAAACCAAACAGGCTATATTTACTCTGGCCAAACAAGCAGAAGGAGAGAGCAGAGTGAACGAGAGAGTGAGTGAGAGAGAGAATAAGAAACTTCAGCAGCTTTAGGGATATTTCTGGCCCAGTTAATGGATGACATGGAAGCAGGTAGTGATGTCACACTAATAACCTACCTGAGAATGTAACCCAGAGAGAATACTAAAGTCCACATTAGTATGCAGTTATTACGTGTCAAAATATTCTCTTTTACCCTTTTGTTGCTCAGACTGGTCATTTACAAAATATGAAACCAAAAGCATGTCCAGCCCAGTTAAATTACTCACAAAAGTAGTCTATTTAGTAAATGAATCAGAAAATCTTTCTGTCCAAACACACTGTTGACCACAGAGAAGGGTGTGTAGTGTAATGTGACAATAAAGATACATTATTCATAACCCACTCTTGACCTACATGAAATTCAAACCACTTATGGTTTAAACTTCTTGACCTTACTGTTGCTCAAAATATTTCATAATTTTGTATCCTCAGAGCTTAAAAAGACACGTTTCTTGTCCCATGATTTGTTCATTTCTCTCTTCACCTGATAACAATGACACACAAATGTAAGAACAAACAAAACCCTTACAAACAATCAGGCATGTTTGCAGAAGACAATGCCACCACAGCCTTAAAAAGACCTAAAAGGACTCAAATGACAAACTGCAAATCCCTCAGACAATCCAGGCCTACTCTCAGCTGAGTTTGTCTATTCAAAACCCTCCACTTATCAATAACTAACCAGCAGACTGCGAAAGACAGAGTTTATGAGTTTAAGAGGCTTTTCTGGTTAGTTGATGGTAAAAGAACTCCAAGAACTCCAGCTATTCCTTCACACACAGATATACTGCTACTTTACAGGGAACGTTACAGAAAACTGGAGTTTAGCCTAACACCTGGATGCAGTTACTAAGATTTACAACCGCATTCAGCTCTTCACAAAAACACATTTTGTCTTAAGTTATTACCTGGAAGAAGAATCGGCTCCAAGTTTGAGACTATTTTTGTGTCAACGGCAGCAGTGACTGATTTTGTCCACATTTGTCCAGAAAAAAGCCCCTCACTGTTCTCTGATACACATACCATGAGAACTGAATTTGGCCAATATGACTTGTATCAGATACGTTCATGTGATTGAATTAGCCTCAGAGAGGAAGTTACTAAAATAAAACCTCTAAATTCCAGGCACGACAGTCTGGTTCTCTAATTTTATATTGTTTAATGTGGTGGTGTGGTGTGTGCGCTGGTAATGCTATCTGACTTCCCCTGAAACATATGCTGATTTTTAAATATACAGCTACACATCAGTGCATGACCTGCAGTGGAGTTAATAATATTCATAACAAAACCCTTAAAGGGATAGTCCATCCAAAAATGAAAATTACTATATAAATTCTATAAATTTACTCTCAACCTAATCAGAAATGTTAGGGACTTGTACACAGAATTAACCCTATGGAGCCTTCAAAAAATTATATTTGTTACATGAGGGCTTTTAATGATCATAATTTGCTGAAAAACCTGGTGTACATAATCTACTGCATGGTTTTTTTCGTCTGATTGAACTTGAATTTTTGCAAGCAAAAGGACTATTTTTTTTTACTGTAAAATCTTTACAAACAAAACTTTTATATTATTAATAATATTTGCTTACTGGACTGAAGCAACTTATGTTTACTTGATTACAGTTTTTTTTTTTTGTTTTGTTTTTTAGAAAAAAAATAATGTTAAAAAGTATCAAATATGATTTAAAAGGCTTCTGATGCATGTTTATTTATATTCAGTCATCACTGTATTGCATGGCATTATATGTTGTGGCTCCCACAATTAAAACTATACAGAGCTTTGATCATAAAACTAAGCATTTATATATGATCTTATTACATTTTATTGGGCAATATAAAATGACAAATGATATTTATATGCATTTTATGTCAGCTTTGCTGTAAAGATCTTGCTGATTAACATTACAAGCTATCAGATTTCCAGATATATACTTATCAGAAAAAAAAAATTGAACATGACAAAAATCAATAAAATAAATAAAACAATGAACAAACCAAATTTTGTTGTTTTTGTTATTTAGATTTAAAGGTTCAATAAACTGTGGCATTACAAAACAATTAGAGGATGACTGACCAATATTTTACATCTGGCTTTACAGGGTTAAAGCAAAATAGCAAATGACTGAGGCTATGATTCTACAACTTTTGTATTGCACAAAAAAATACAAAAAACCCTGTCATACAGGTTTGCAACAAGAAGAAAGTAAATTAATGATTACAGAATAATAATGTGTTTGATTTCCTTTAATCCAATAACAACACATAAGCCACCTGTTGTTATTAAGATTGTGTAGATAAATTACAGTCTTCTGCCTTTTACCAAAAATACATAATGTGGGTATCCAAATAATGCACAAATTTGTTAAACACAAAACTTAAAACTCAAATAGCTAATTTATGCCTAAACAAACTGCAAAGCAACATTTCTAGACCTAGCAGCATTTCCACTTGGGTTCTCCATGTGCTAAAACTTTCCGAGAAAGCAACAGTCTGCCCTCACCAACAACAAAACACACTAACTTCTGTAAAAACAAGAGCACCTTTGTGTGAAGCTTGTAGTCTGATTATTGTGGCATGGCCTTTTAGTTCAGGTGAGTAAAAACTACAGTGTTGACGCATGCGCGCGGACAGATCAGGAAGGACTAAAGCGTTTAAATTTGCTAACGTTTTTTCACTTAATGAAAATACATTACAGTGATCCCAAATGACCAGTGCTAGCTTCATAAAAACCATCACAGCCCACTATATTCTCGTGTATATAATAAAAAAACATGACAAAATCTGAAAGCTGTCCAAAGGCTCCCGAGTTGTACTCGCCACTTCGCATTGTTGATTTAAACCTGATCGTAAAAACTAATTATCCCCGGTAAACGTCTCTTACCTTATCCGACCCGGGAACGCGTGAGGGGAAAACTTCCCTAAATTTCCCTAAGGAGACATGTGTAGTCCGTAAAAACGTTTCAGAAATCCTGTGGATATTGTCGCTTCTCGCCCCAGCGCCGTTCGCCAACGAGGAATTCTTCTTGGCTCCACATTCGTTATTCCTCTTCCTCCCAGCCAACCGAAACCACGACGCCCGGTGCTGCTCGCGCGCACACACACACCGGCCACTGCGCATGCGCGGGGATGCATTCACAAGCGTCTGTAGTAATGTATGAAAGACAGCGAGTTCCGCAATGTACCGTGGGGAGCAAAATATTACAGTTTATAGTTTAATTCACATACAGCATTACAAACGATATACATGCAAATAAAATAACTAATAGCACATTCGTTAAACAACGAAGACGCCTGTTTTTGACAGTGACATTTGGGATTAAACTTCTCTTTTTTGCATTATAAAGATAGTATTTCTCTTATGACAAAAATAAATCAATATTGTACATTTCCTTTTCATTTCCATATCCATAACCATCTGCCAAATGGTTAAGAAACGATTATAAGCCACTGGCATTAAAGAGTTAATACTACCGCACACCGTGACTGAATGGGAAAACCAACGCATTAACGACTGCAGTAAAGACAAGGTAGTTTAAATGTGTAAATGACACTTTGGTTGTGTTGTACTGTACAGCACAATGTTTCCACATGGAAATTAATGTGCTTTGATGCGATTGCATGACGTCAGACTGCAGTGTCATATTTTTGGGGTATTTCAAAGCATTTTTGCAACCAGCGCACACGTGGTATGTGCAACAGAAGCATTTTTCTGTTGCAAAGAAATTCCTTGTTTGGAGGGCTCTATAGTATGTCTTAAATTTAGACATGTCTGTCTATAGCACGTTATACTTAGCAGGCAGGTCAGGCACATTTTTTGAGTAGTGCATAGCACACCCTTGTGATCTTTCGTGTTATAACACACTCGATTTGACACCCTCTTCTATTACAATAATACTGGATAAGGGTATGTTACTACGTTTGTCAACCGCTACAAGTTTGTAAAGCATTTATTTATTTACTTTTATTGGTTTTTAAATATTTTTATTTATTAATATTTGTCAACAAATTTTTACCAAGGTTTATGCAAATACTTTGCAGCCTGTAACTTGGCAAATAATGTTTTTGATCTTTCTAAGTTATCTAAAGTTATGTTCAAAAGAGATTTTAATACTTGGGGAAAATTAGCATTTATTAAGTTGTCCTATGTCCTTACACTGTTGTAAATGTTATAAATCAAAAAGTTTAATCTTGTGCAGAATCTTAATAGATAAATGTCTAGAACTGTAACTATATCCCCCCCCCCTCCCAAAAAAATAAAAAAATAAAAATAGACGTTGATTAAGTGCAGCAAGTTTTAAATGAGCTAGTTTTGTGCTATAGATAGTTTTATATTGTATAATAGTAATAGTTCAACAAACATCTGACAACAAAAGTGTCCTAATGTTTCGAAAAAGGGGCACCCTATTTGTGGATTCTGACACAAAAAAAGTGAATGATCAGAAACCATTTTAATGGAGATTCACATTTAAATATGCCAGTCTTAAAAATGTGTGTGAATTTCCATAAGCAAAAATATTTAAAGCGGCCTAGTGAATTTGCATGTCCATGAAAACAGGAGAGCAATGTGTGATGCCATTATTCACCATCATACAACAGGTTTTAAATGTCTTTACGTTACTTTGATTACAAAAAAAAAAACAACAACAACAACAGCAAAAAACCTTGTCCTCGGGCTGTCACATCATTTCAAATTTAAATAGTAAAAGACCCAATGTATAGAGTACAGTGCTAGAAAACAATGGCTGATGTTTATACCAAGTTTGTTCAGTTTTCCAGAGCAAAACATTTGTTATCAAATCCTCTTTTTTGCTTTAAAATCACCGTCTAACTGCATCCTCTGAATTTCTGTCATTATCTGCCATGAACTCTCTTAAATTGCTCCACAGACTCTATTCTGTTATTACAAGACCAAAGAGTGATGCGGAAGAGCCGGTAAATGGGACTGGGATCTTATGTCCTCTATTCTGAGAGCTCAACCAAAATCAACTTAGTCATGGCAGACAGAGTGTGTACTAAAGAGAACAGGACCTTATGGCATGACTACAAAAGAAGCCAAAAAGAAAAACTGCTATTGATGTGATCCAGAATCTCACCAGGGGGCAGTATGACATAATGGAGCAAAGCTGTTCTCCATATTGTACATGTTGTGCAGGTCTTCTGTTTCACTGGACTGCATTTCCATTTACCTGACTATATGGCAATAAAGATTAGAAAGTGACATTTTTGCCTAATGAAAAATTAGAGATCCTAATCTACAGAGTTTCAAGAATAGCAAGTGACTGAATTAAACCCATCATTTCACATATCATCATTTTATGTTTCAGGGTAATAAAGAGGACTTCCAATTAAGCTGCCCATAATATAAAACTTTCTGTATCAAAACACTGATAATAATAAGAATCATGATTAATAGCCTAATTGAGTGCCAATAATAATTAATTAGAATTGAACACCAAATCAGCCAATTAAAATTCTGAAGGATCATGTGACACTCAATACCGGAGTAATGGCTGATGAAAATTAGGCTTTGCCATTACATTTTAAAACATTAATAAAAAAAAAAAATATTTTAAGTTGTAATAATATTTTGCAGTGTTACTGTCTTTATTGTGGTTAGTAGGCTAAGTATTATCTTATATACAATGATCCAAATAGGTCAAATTCACTATAAACTCCATTTCCCAGAATGCCCTACTGTCTTCCACCCCCAGTCCAGCCGGTGTATTTGGATACAAAGTCAGCCTCAGGAGTTGACAGCCCGGTCCATGAAAATAGATCGTCTTTCTCACAGAAAAAGGAAACGATTCGATTGAGATGAACGACAGGCCGAGCAACTGAGAAAACGATTACAAGAGCATCCTTCAGAGGAACTCGATGATGTGTAGATACAACAAATGGGAATATTTCAGCGTTATGATCCGCCCATGAGACGAGCTGCGTGGATGTTGTGATGCACGGTGAACGATCCCGGCAACCACAAACACACATCCGAATTCAGAAAACCGCTTGCTTTGGCTGGAGGAACGCATCGATACTTTACCACTGATCTCTGGATTAAAAGAAATTATGTTGCAGAATCTAGAAAGGAATTAGGTGGATATTATTATTATTATTATTATTATTATTATTATTATTATTGTAAAGATGGTGGACGCATCTTGTGTTGGCTTTTATTTGGGCAACATAAACATATTATGGAGAATTTCGTCGCCTAATCGCTAAAACCTGGATAAAAATCGCCTTTATGCAAGCCATCCGCATCACTCTCATTCTTCATAGAAATATCGCTGTATTATAATAATCCAAAAGCAATCCGAAGTTTCGCTTAGCTTGTCATACATTTCTATTTGTATACGCATCTGACTCCAGCTTGATGAATCAACTGCTCTGTGAAAATAAAATGTCTACTGTTAAAATGACAATCATGGAAAATGAGGACGAAATTATCGATGTAAGCACTTGCACATGCGGTTCATAGAAATAACACGAACGCTTTGGTTTACGACTTGGATTAAATTGCAAACAGTAGACTTGCAGTGGCTATATAGTGAAATATTAATATATGCCTTTCCTGATATGCAAAGCGATAAATATGTTGCGTACATTATGTATGTCGATTAAAGCTAATGACAGGCTCTGCCATCTCTCTGTTGTGATTCTCATCTTAAAATGGACGCGCGCTTTCCTTGAACTGTCTTATAGTGATCGCAATGTTTCGAATTTATAAGTGAATATCACGAATGTGCAAATAATTGTGGATATTTTGAGATCGCGAGCTGGTGCATTTCTGTAAGCCTATCAGAGCTGAATGTTTAGGGATGCCTTATGCCTGCGCATGCATGTGTTTAAGGCAATGAATATTCATTAACGTTCATTGCAAAAAAAAAAAAAAGTTTAACATCGTTTACAAATATGAGAGTTTCACATGGACCAGAGGATTAGAGGTTAAGACAACATTCCAGTGCAAGCTATTTAGGTAGAACTCAACCCTTACTAGAATATGATGTGTGATGTAAGGCAAAATATCAGAAGACCCATCTAGTTACTGTTTTATCTTTAGTAATATTCGTTTACTTCTGGATTCTGCTGTTAAAAAGAGAAACCAAGCAAGCAGTGTCCAAGGCCTTCAATGACTCTTCTGATGGAAAAGCCTAATGCTGCACAAAGTAACCAAAAAATAAGATTTGCACACCTTGATGGACTGGATATTCTCACTTAATCTCAAGGACTTTGGTTTCTCTAGCAAAACTCTTTTTCAGTGGCATCATCTATAAAGCTATAGAACTATAGAGCATCATCATATTAGAGCTGTTAGCACACATTGGCTGACTAAAATGGCTATATAAATGTTAAGACACACACAAAGTGTGCTCTGGACAATCCAAGCAATTGGTGAGGACAGTGCAGGGGCAGCCCAGCAAAAGCTTTACTTATTGATTTTGTTCCTCATCAAGAAAGCCTGCACTCAGTAGATGGGCTCTGCATGGATATTGTGCGCAAGTTGACAGAGGGCCTCCTCCAGCTTTTGAGACCACATCGCTGACCTGAACACTCAGTGATGGACCCATATACGAGACTGAGTGGAGTAGGAGCTGGAGGTGGTGGCAGTGCTGCCCCACTACCTTGCACCAGTAGGGGAGGTTCCTGTGGACCCCCAGTTCCCACTGCCCTCCCAGCAAATGCAAACTCAATACCCTGCCTGACACACAACAGCAGCAGCCAGAACTCCTCTACATTTTCCTCTTCAGTGGACTCCCCAGATTCCCATCTTCCTCATCATCATGAAGGTAGTAACACGTACTGGACAGCTGTCTTTGATTATGAGGCCACAGCAGATGAGGAGTTGACCTTGAGACGTGGCGACCTACTGGAGGTGCTCTCCAAGGACTCAAAAGTGTCTGGAGATGAGGGCTGGTGGACTGGGAAGATCCAGGACAAGGTGGGCATATTCCCTAGTAATTATGTGGCCCGACGGGACACCAGCTATTCAGCTTTGCCTCCTGGAGGTCTGGTCGGTGGGGAGTCACCACTGGAGATTGATTTCTCAGAGCTGTGCTTGGAGGAGGTGATCGGTGCTGGAGGTTTTGGAAAGGTGTATAAGGGTGTGTGGCGAGGTGAAGAAGTAGCTGTTAAAGCAGCTCATCAGGACCCAGATGAAGACATCAGTGCTACGGCAGAGAACGTGAGGCAGGAGGCCAGACTCTTCTGGATGCTCCAACACCGCAACATCATTGCCCTCCGAGGTGTTTGCCTGCGGGAGCCAAATCTTTGCCTGGTTATGGAATATGCCCGTGGCGGGGCACTTAACCGGGCCCTTGCTGGGAAGAAGGTGCCTCCTCGGGTACTGGTGAATTGGGCAGTGCAGATTGCGACGGGAATGGACTATTTGCACAACCAGACCTTTGTGCCAATCATCCATCGAGACCTCAAATCAAGCAACAGTGAGTAACGTTTCTTTATTGTTCACAGCAAAAACTGTACCTTTAGGGGTACAAGAACTTGTCACTGAGTCAGTACCCTTAAAGCGACAACTTTGCACCTTATCTGTGCCTAAAAGTCCATATTGGTATCTATGAGTAGTAATATGTACCCTTAAGGTACTAATATGAACCTTTAAGGTTTAAAAAGGATACAAAGATGTCCCTTTGAGGATACAGCCCCAGCGACAAGCTGTTGTACCCCTAAAGGTGCAACATGTGCACTTTTTTTTCTCAGAGTGTTCTGATGCACTCAACACCAACACACATTCATACACAGCAACATATTGATTAAGGGTAAATGCCTTTGGGACACTTCTGGCATGCCATATACAGTCCCAGCAGAAATGTAGTGCATCTAATATATAATTCTGCATCCTCAAATTTGCAATGGGAATGATGGGTTTTGCACAGGTGGGGCGACTGTAGTGACAGAAAAAAAGGAATAGATGCTGTGTGTGAACTTGCTCATAGCCTCGTCGTGGCATTGCTTCCTCTTCTTAAGGAGAGCTGCTTTGCTCTGGAAAATGCTGGGCTATTTTTGGTCCTTTGTGCTATTTGCTGCTAAGCGCAGTTGGAGTTGTTGTGGGTAGAAAGAAGAGAGTAGCTGAATGGATGAGTATGGAAGCACTTGGGAAAAGGAACACTGCACACTAGATACCAAGGGTACAGCTTTTGCAGTTTTCGCAGTAGCAGAGCTTGACAGACACTCGAGAGAAGATTTAGCAAAGTCTGCTAATCCTTGTCCTTGTCAAATCCATGAAAACAGTCATCCCAGTGCTGCTCCCTCTCCCAGAGATGGGATGCATGTTTATCATGCCCCTGTAGACACAGGAGGGGTGAAAGCATTAGCTGTCAGAGTTTAGAGTTTCACTGCTTCTCATTATCCAGGGGCTCTGAGCTCAGGTATCCTCTTCAAACTGTAGGCGTACTCGGAGATTGGCACAGCTGCCGTGGCAACAGAGGCGGATTCCAAGCCCTCCAGCCTCTTCCCAGCTCCCCTCTATTGCACCCTAGACATCCCCCTCCCCCACAGTACAGTCCCCTCTCAACGACACACTACAGTGGGATTGTGTGTATGGTACCCTTTCAGCTCACCAATAATTGCATTCCCTTACTAGCCTCAGCATGTGTTACAAAATTGAACTGATATTTTAATTTTAGCATTCAAAATAAAGTAGCCTCTCACGATTGGTGTAAATCAATGGGGCTTTGTAAATGTATCATATTAGAACAATTACACGAAGAGTCAGGGACAAAGACATTTACATTAGCATACCAAAATTACTGTAATAGCTGCCTTTCCCTCATGTTGCCTAGGGGGCTAATTTGAACATACTTGGTTTGCTGGTTGTCAGTGCATCTGAATAACTAGGATAATCTGATTACTGTGACCTCCTTTAAAGTGATGTCACTCTGTGTGTGTGAGTTGATAGGCTGAAGTAGATGGTCAGTCCATGTTGTTAACTGAGCTCACACTGGACTTAAGTTACCGTTATCAAAGAATGGCCCACACTCTGGCAAAAACAAAAGAGGAATGGGGATCAACTGGAAGGGTGACTCAGCTGAGAGTAATGCTAAACCCCTGATCACCTTCCCCTGACACACTCCTCAGGCAGGTCTTTACTGGAACACAGGAATGGCTGATGGCTAATGGCTAATGCACACTGTCTGGTGCTATCAAATTGTTGTGGCACACGTCCAGTACTTGTTTTCAACCTAAAGGGGAGGTCTAATGATATTTCATCCATTCTAACTTATTTACACTGTTAAAGAGTTGAATTCTCATGGTAAACATGGCCAAAGTTTAAAAAAATGAGTTGGATGTATGACGAAGTATTTCTGTGCCAAATACACTCCTTCAGGGTTCGTATAAGTTCCGGAAAGTTTTTTTTTTTTTTTCGAATATGGCCCTGCATGATGTCATAAAGGGCAGAATTCTCCCAGAAAAGCGGGCGCACACATCAACCAGGGGTGCATTTCCCAAAAGCATTATTCGCTAACTATGGCTGTTAGTTCCCTTTAACTCTATTGGTAATTACGTAACTTGCGACCATAGTTGCTTTTGGGAAATGCACCCCAGAGCGAGAGCAAGAGCTCGCCCATCAACGTGCTTCATTCGTGTTACAGAATTTGCAGCACTGCACAGGACTTGCTCGAGAAGGATATGTCATTTTGTTTTTAGACCACGAAATCAACAGTGTCACCAAAAATGTGTGTTTTTGGTTGTGAGGTACAGATAACCTTGTTCAGCTTCCCAAAAACCTTGTTCAGCTTCGGAGTTTGTTTCTCCGGAGTTGTGCAAGTGTTTATTCCCGGCATTTCAGTGACAAATGTTTTATAAACAAATGAAATAATATTTAAGTCAATAAAGTTTTTGTTCCTGTTTTATTTATATCAGTGACTCTTTAGCTCCGCCCATGGCACACCTCCATCAGCTTGACTGTTTTCTGTAGAGAAGCGGTACAGCTGTATCTCTCTTTTATAAATCTGATAAAACTAAAGACTCTTCAGTGATATGAAGTAGGGCTGCATGATATATCGCATGCGATAGTCATGCGCATCTCATCAGTAAAGTCGGTTCTGTGATTGCAAATAAATCTCTATCACCTGTTTTCAGATGGAGCGGCATTTAATACACAGAGCCGTAGTTCACTGACAAGCTACGCAATATCACATTCACTATCGCATGCGATGCATCTGCGATTTTGAGCGCGAATTGCGTAGCTTGTCAATGAACTACGGCTCTGTGTATTAAATGCCGCTCCATCTGAAAACAGGTGATAGAGATTTATTTGTAATCACAGAACCGGCTTTACTGATGAGATGCGCACGACTATCGCATGCAATATATCGTGCAGCCCTAATATGAAGGATGCAGTACTACTCTATAGGTACTCAAGATTAACATGAGATCGGCAGAAACTGTGTGCGTTATGTCCACTTTAATGAAGCCAATTTATATCCAAACTCAACTTCAGTATTAGTTTTATAAAATAAAGACATACTGATTTTAAAGGCTGTGACAGACCGATATATTAGTCAGACACATTAATCAGATGATATTTGACAATTCTGAGATTATCGGCAAATAAAGATCATGTGACACTGAAGACCGGAATAATAGCTGCTGAAAAATCAGCCTTGATATCACAGGAATAAATTCCATTTTAAAATATATTAAAACTGTTGAAATATAATGAAAACCATTCATTTACATTATTGTATTTAACAATATTAATAGTTTTACTGTGTCCTTGTTCAAATAATTGTAATATATATCAGATTTTATATGAGCATTATATCAGCTTGTGACCACTCTGCTATCTATGACAATGTAGATATCATCATAATAGCTAGTTAAGTTTACTAGTTTACCATGCGTGTTGTGACAACTGAAACTTCAATTACAGGGCATGTTTAAGTACTCAACTGTGGACATAAAAGGCATTAACACATCTATTAAGAACACTTTGGAGACCATTTTGTGTATGCACACTCACAGGGGTTTTTTTTTTCTGATTACCTGACTTGGCTGTTCTGTAATATTGATTTTAGTGAGTACAGTTCAGTTGGTCATGTGATGTCCATACCATCTGAGCATGTGAATTGCCTGTAAAGGTGTAAAATTAAACTTATCAAATAGTGTTTTACCAGCAGGTGTAGAGAAAATAAATTATGGAGAGATAGACTGGACGAGAGAGAGGCTGGGAACACAGAAGAATAGCAACAATGTCCCCTTTATCGCATATCCAAGACAAAGATATCTCGACAATGACAGGAGTCACTCGTCTGACTGGGGGAGGGTGGATATGAGAAAATAAGTGTCTGGACCACGAGAGTTCAGATGGACACAGGGGACAGGAAAATACTAAGTGATGTGTATATATGTATGGCTACATGTGTGTATGTCCTGGAAAGGCCCCAGGGTCTGAACTCACACAGGGGGAGAGAGGGTCAGTGGTGGGTTATAAGCACCGGGGTCAGCGGGGTACAGGGTAGAGCGACTCATTTGTCACAAATGACAGATAAATTGCTAGTTATATGTCTTTATTTTAAGTAGCTCAATTTGTAGATCATGGTTCTAGCAACGGCAATGTTATGGGGTCAATTCCTAGAGAACATGCATAAAAAATATACATTGAAAGCCTTTTAAGTCACTTTGGAACATCTGCCAAATGCACTTGCACATGACAGTACATCACAAACTATGTACTTATCTAACTGTGACTTATGTTAGTGTGTTACAAGGTTTCTGTTTTTACTATCTCTTTCACACAGACTCTGTATTCAGAAGATTTGCTCTTGAGGCTACAAAAAACTTTACAAAAGATGCCTGACAGTTTCACAACGCCACTCTCCTGCCTTTACGACAACACCCTGCATTCATGGGATGCACAAATGTCACCCACAATTTTAGGTGATCCATTAATAAGTAATGGGATGCATTCCTTTCCCACCGATTAGAATGAGTCAGATGGGGATGGTGGTAAAAGTGGGGCCATGGACTTTTTGCATTGTTTGCACACTGGTTAGTGACAATGAGTCATTTGTCCAGCCTTTTATGTGTTAAACATTATGAACCAATACCATTTTTAGAGATTGAGAAGTGATACCTGTATTTAGTTAAGCCATAATTTTCAAGTATAGTACAGCAGGACTGACAATTTGAGGGTAGTGTGTTAATTTTTAAAAATTATTTTAAATGTGTTACAAAGTATTGGGTAAGAGCTGTTATTTTACTGCCCTTACTATCAGGCTGATTTCAACAAAAGAGAAGCTTTAAGGGCTACCTGCAGTTTTTCGCCAAAATAAAAGCTTGTATGTTTAATGCTTGAAAATGAAGATTTAAGACAGTTACAGCTCTATTGTAAACAATTATTATTATATTTGTCTTAAGTACTCAGTTTTTATTTTACAGTAAAATATTACAATAGTAATCTTTTGTTAAAATTATTAACAATAATATAATAATATATTAATTTTATTAATATTTTTAGGAATAATAATAATCCCAATAAAACATTTTTTAAATTATATCGATATATAATCACCAATTGTTCAACCCTATAAACAAGCACAGCAATCCTGCAGCTTTTTTTTTAATCACTTTAAATCACTTTCTCAGTTTTCATCAAACTGTACTCTTTATTTTTCAAGTAATTCAATTGCAGTAACTTTTCTTTTATTATTTGCATTAGATTTGGCATACATTTTTGTTTTGATTGCATTTAGGTGATGAAGAAGTAGACATCAATCAGTAGATCGCTTTCTCTCGTGTTTTTTCATCATTTTTCTTTTTTATCGAAACATCCAGTGAAGCAACTCAGTGCAATTAATTGAATTTCCCAGCATTACTTGAGAGACAGGACATTCTAGGAAAGTGTGCTCAATACATTTGCTCATCAAAGCAGGCTACACAGGCATGAATATTGGTAATGAATTTATATCATACACATCATTAATTGTGAAATCTGTCCAATCTGCTGACATTTTGTTCTGCTTCATGGTGTCTCTGTTTGCGACAAACTTACAGTACACTCTGGTATTATATGTTAATGAATTCTGATTCTGAATCATGCTAAAGTTGGCATGAAATGGAAATTCATCCTAATGATTTTTCAGGTCCATGTTATTGATCTTGTCGTGAATGATTCACCCATTTAATATTTTTTTGGTAATTTTTTATATTGTAATGTTTAACCAAAATGTCCCAACTCAATCATTTAGTCTGCTTAAACCCCGCCCCATTTTTACAATCAGATTACATTCAGATCTGCCTCCATCCAATCAACAAACAACTGATAGAACCAACACCCTGACATTTTTTCTTTTCGATAATCTAGATAACTAGAACGTACTTCATAATATGGAAGAAAAGCTGTCACCACTTTTGTTTTATCGCAACTTTGCTATTAACAAACCATTACGACTTTTGCCTCAATAAACTCCTAATTTGCTGCTTATTAATAGTTAGTAAGGTAATTGTTAAGTTTAGGTATTGGGTAAGATTAGGGATGTAGAATATGGTCATGCAGAATATGTGCTTTATAAGTACTAATAAACAGCCAATATGTTGTTCATAATAGGCATGCTAATAAGTAACTAGTTAATAGTGAGAATTGGTCCCTATACTAAAGTGTTACCGAAATAAAAATTCTTATGCCCTTGTAATCTTTAATCAAAAACAATAACTTCTCCTCCCCTTCTTAATAATCCCTCCCCTCCATCAACTTGTCACTCACACGAGATCAGCAGTTAGCAAACAACGATCCAACAATCCAATCAATTTACAATGGACAAAATCAAGTCCGACCCTATATGTTTTCTATTTCAACAAGCCATTTCATTTGGATGTACTGTACATCACAGTAAGGAAGAAAAGATGGTTTCATGCCGAATTTAAACACCGTGATCTATAGCGCACCTTGCATGGTTTGGAAAATATATTTATATTGTTTATTTTTTGGGAAATAAATTAGTGTTTGTTCAATAAATATGTCACTTCACACCATTTCCCATTGATTTACTCTTTGATATAGGCTATATCCAGTAAAATTAACCTCCAGCACTGACTTTCTTATTCTTTGGTAGATCAGAGTTGGCTCATGTTTGGAAAAACCTCCATTTTTGTGGGAACTTGGGCATCTGCAGTACAGGTGTGTTTAGAGACTGTATGTATTGGTCATCTTTTATCTAGGCATGTGTGAGTGAGACTGGTGTAGGTCAGTGTCTTTCTTTGCTTCATCTTTGACACAGTTTAAATGTGAGCCAGATAGTAAATACACACAGTATCTGCCACAAAAATCAATAAAGTGACAATAAAAAGTAGTTCTCATGGTCTCGGTTAATGAACTGAAGACTATAGCCCTCATATGAGAGAGTATCTTTAAAACTGTTCTAGTTAATACATAACCAGACACGTTTTTTTTTTTTTTTTTTTTTTTGCAGGCATGAGAATTTCTCAGTTGTTTTCTATTTAAAGAGTTAGAGTCCAAGGTTTGGCCTAGAGCTCACGTGATACAAAGCAAAGAAAACACACAAAGTGCTTATCCACACCCAAACTGAGCATACACTCTAATGCACCCCACACACACACACACACACACACACACACACACACTTACTATAGACTGCAGCATCACAGAGTCAATAACCAAGCAAGACCTGCCCACACAGCTAATATACACACATTTACACATACAGAAGTGTTTACAGGTGTTACTATGGTGCAGTAAACACAGACCATACATCCATGTCCACCACATGACAAAGCATAGAACATGTCGTGGATATGCTTGGAAGGACAGAGTGTGTAGTATTATATTCCACATACCCTTGCAATGCACACTGAACAGCACATGCAAATCTGACAACACAGGCAGCCACTATAGCTCTGTACACAGAACGCACTGGCATGGCCGAGTGTCAGAGATCTTCGGCACAATGCCCATCGGTGGCCTGCTCTTCTATAGTGCCAATGAGGAGTATTGTTGGAGCTCTGAAAGCAAGGCAGACAGGAGCAAGGGGAGCTAGGCAGAGCCTCCCTAGAACAGGTTGTATTAGAGTGTCCTGTAAACAGATCATTACACAGCAGTAATGTTTTCACTAACCAGTCCCTAGAGGTAAAATGGTTTGTTATCTGAGTCTAGAGTGAATTCATCTCAAATTGTAGTTGGGTGAATTATGATAAATCAGGCCAAATTTATTTACTTTTTCCAGCTCAATGATAAGAAAAATTCTATGAAATGCTGAGATATATACATTACAATAAACGTATGTTGTTATTATTTTCATAAGCTAATTTTCCAGAATTGTGGAATCCATTGATAAAAATGGAATTTACAGTACAACACAGAAAGTTGAAGAATTTAGCAAATTTTGGATGGATTAATCAAAATTAGGGATGTACAATTAATTAAATTACAGGATGGATTTTAAAAATAAGTCTGCATGTTCTGGAATCTGGAAAAATTAAAACAGAAAACAGAATTTGGTGGAGGTGAAAAAACTGAAATTAGGAAAAAATAAAATGGCTTTCATGGGGCCCTAAAAATGTAATTTTAGTTAAGCTTTCAATAAATTGTTAAATTGTAAACGTTTTAATTAAGTATGCTTTTTGATTACTAAAATTTGATTTAAAAACTGTAAAAATAGAATCTAGAAAAAATTAAATGGAAAAAAGCAGAATCCAGAAAAAATTTAAATGAAAAAAAATTGAATTTGGGGTGGGAAAAAAACACATTTCATAGGGCAGGGCCCTACATATGTTTGTTTTGTATTGTTGCTTGTTCACAAATAAGATTGTTGTTTTAATTACAAAACGTGGTACAGTTTACCTTATAAATTTGTCCTTGCTACATATTTGTTTTGTATTTAGTTTCATTTTATTTTAAAATGGGCATAATTACCTGTCTCTTCAGGTTAAGGTATAGGATATAAAGCACAAGAGAGAGACAAACATTACAGAGGAAAAGAGAGAGAAACATTAATGCATTTGAAAAGTAATCAGTGTAATTATTTCTGTAAACATTTTTTATAAAAATAAGTATTAATTCATTCTAGGGCTATAACTATCGAATATTTTAGTAATCGAGTATTCTACCGAAAATTCCATTGATTAATCGAGTAATCGGATAAGAAGTACTTTTTCTTTATTAAATAGTGTTATTATTTATTAAATAGTAAATTATCCAAATGTATAGTACTGCAAACAGTGTTTTTCCTTTCTCAAAATGCGGCGGAGGTGGTACCATCCTGATCATGTGCACACAATGTACCCACCCTTCAAGTGGCTGAAACAAACACTTTTTACATGCAACATATTTTAGGTGTTATAATAATTATAGCTTTGATTAAAGAAAATGACAATTATAAAGTTATGTTTTATTTTCTCTCACCTAATGTTTTATTGTTATTTATTCTTAAAATAGCCTTATGAAATGTTTTATTTTTCCTCAGAAATTCTGTGTTGTGTATCTGGTTATCAAATGAAGGCATAAAACATTAATTTCATTTATCTTAAAATTACTGAATATTAAACTTTTTGGCAAACAAAGGGGATTTACTATTAAAATTAAAACATGGAAGAAATGTTGTGTGATCATTCCTTAAAAAATAAAGTTTTCATAATTTTAGTAGTAGTAGTATGTACATTCTGCTGAACAAATATATTTCTGCTGCAATGTCTTCAAATTAAACCGGACTTTTATTTTGACGGGTTGCTGTGAATACCTTTAAATTTGTGTATATGATATGACGCTAGTTTTACTTAAATGAAACGGTAAAACGCTCATGAAGTGACTCTCAGATCAGTTCTGGATATGTTGTTCGTTTGTTTATGTCCTCATTGAGAGGGCAGACGCTGAAATCACCGCGAGCGTCGTGCGCTTCAGTATGTGTGTGGTAAAGGAAAACGCACGTCTCTGCCATTCATTCATACAGAGATATGATCGCGTAATATGAGTTAATGCTCATCAGATCGCGTAAATCAGTGAGAAATGAATAGAAATGATGATTCTGTGTAAAGAAACATCAAGTAAACGTATAAAAATATAAAATGGTTCCTCATGGAGCATTACAATGCCCGGCCTCATGTGGCCAGAGCGTATAGGCAGCTTCTGGGATGTTATGTATTGGAGAATTCGAAGCAGCCAAGTAGCACCGCAGACTCTCCAGGAGCTCACTAATGCCCTGATTCAGGTCTGGCAGGAGAACACCCAGGACACCATCCACTATCTCATCAGGAGCTTGCCTAGAAGCTGTCGAAAGTGCATTTAGGCACGTGGGGTCTATACACTCTGACTTACATTATAAGTTGCTTTGATGAAATTCAGCCTGTAATTCAGTCTTTTACTTTGATTTTCGGTGTGATTTTGAATCCAGCCATTATTGGGTTAATGTTTTTAATTTCCATTGACTATTGACACATAATTTTGTTCTCAACAAATTACGCAACAAGTAAAGTTTTTCAACTTTATTTCATTCATCAAGATCCAAAGGTGTTCCCATAATTTTTTTTGAGCAGTGTAGTTGAAGTGTGTGTACTTCTTACTGAATACAGAATACAGAATACTAAATAATAGTAATAGTGTAAATAAATGTAATAGTGTGGATAAGCACTGCCTCTGCAGAAGAAGATCAACACCTGCTTCGACATCACTGCCTGTTTAGCCCCGCCCACCGATTTGTGCATTTAGTATAAATAACGAGAGAAGAAACGCAGGTCCACGCAGAAACCAAATGATTAAGATGGCTGTGAAGTAGGGCTGCCCCCTAATAGTTGACTAACCGTTAGTCGACCAGAAGACTCTTGGTCGACCAAAATTTTATTAGTCGCTTAGTCGCAGAAAAAAATAATTCCACAGGAGAAGTCACGCAGTCTGTGACTAACAGATTGTTAATGGCTGGTCTATGGTAGGCCTAATACAGTACATCGGGCAGGACATCCAAACACTCGCCTATTATTCATCGACCTCAAATATGGCTTATCATATGAAATATGTAAGTATTAGCAACTTTACATAGCCGCTTAATCTAATGTTAACCTAGAGAAATGTGCGCTATTGAAGTGTCTGTGCGGAGTGTAGAAGCTGAACAGTAGCGCTCACTGCAGGACAGGTGGTGGCGCCGGTGCACTCACTTACTCCTAAAATACTCCATCGTTTTTGGCCATACAGATGAGAGTAATACATCTTTCAAATCGGTAAAAACGCTATGTTTATTTGTGTGCACTCACAATAACAACAAAACATTGCACTTTTGTAAAATAATGAAAGCAAACAGAATGCGCTTTTTGCCATATCAGTCTCTGCAAACTTGAGCGTGAAACTCCATGTGTATCTTTGCCTTACAGACAAAATATATCTATAGAGAGCGAAATGTCTACTTTTAAATGAACCAATTCAAATGGAAAACAAATATTCTCAGATTATGTAATCCATATGAAACATGCATAAAGGCGCATCACTACTGCAGAGATGACGAGTCAGTGTTGCCGACTTCATCTCTTAATCCAAAACCAAAGAAAGCACTAGTGCATCAATATTAAAATGTTAAAATGTTTCTTATTGTTTTTCCCTGACGCATTCATAAACATTACTTCTGCCGGTGTGCTGTGGCAAACTTTATGCGTGTGCTTGAGTGCTTATAGGCTGTGAAGGCAATTAAAGGCTCGATATTATGATTTAAATGATTTATTAATAAACGTGGGATTAGTCGACTAATGCTTAAATTGAACGACTACTAGTCGACCAGAAAAATCTTTGGTCAGGGACAGCCCTACTGTGAAGACAAGAAGATGCTGCATTACCAGAATGTGGAAAAACAGTCTTTGTATTGCCTTCCTTCTGATCTCAACATTATTAAAGAGTGGATTAACTTTATTTTGAATGAAGATCCAGACCGTGTCAGTAAGAACCTGGTCCTTTGTTCACTTCATTTTACCGCAGATTCATTTACAAACAAGGCACAATTTGACACGGGATTTTCAGAAAGATTGAAACTAAAAGACAGTGCTGTGGTGACTATTTTGGATCGACAGTAATGTCGCAACACAAGTGTGAGTAACTGTTTTCATTACGTGGTCATTATTGCCTTGTCTCTTGCAAATCATTTGACAGGAAAATGTGGAAGTTACTTCATGTTATACTACTCAGTTGTTCAGTTTTATTCCCATTTTAGCTACACAAGTTCATAAAGTTCTATCAAATTTGGATATTTAAAAATCAGAAGGGTCTGATAAAATAGAACCTTATTTTTTAAATTTCTGCAGAAATTTCTGCTTCTTATAACAGAGCCCATCACTTCTATTTTTAAATCAGCACTGGTTCTCCCTTTGTTAAAAGGTGGTGACCCATCAATTTTGGATAACTATCAGCCAATTTGTAGGTTGTCTGTGTTGGCAAAAGTATTTGAATCTTTTGTTAATGATCAAGTGAAACAGATCTTAACTGAAAATAAAGTTTTAAATGAATTTCAATCAGGCTTTAGATCAGGTCATAGTACTATTACAGCTGCTATGCTGGTTACAAATGATATTGTTAAATGCTTGGATAGTAAACAACATTGTGCAGCATTATTTGTAGATCTCTCTAAAGCATTTGACTCTGTAGATAATAAACTTTTATTGCAGAGGTTAAGTTGTATAGGTTTTAGTGAAATGGCTCTAAATTGGTTCAATAATTATTTGTCAGAAAGAACTCAGCGTGTTTCAGTTGAAAATTTTATTTCAACTGAACTAAAAACGATAAAAGGTGTTCCACAGGGTTCTATTTTAGCACCAGTTTTATTTTCTATTTATATTAATGACATTGGTCGTGGGATAGCCTCAGCTAAAATTCATTTATATGCTGATGACACAATTATTTATACAGTAGCAGACTGGGTGAATCAAGCCATAGAGCTCTTTCAAGAATCTTTTCAGTTATTGCAACTGTCATTGTCCAACTTAAAATTGGTTTTAAAACTCAAATAAAACAAAATATATGCTTTTCACTGCACCGCACTGAAACAGATCATTCTATTTTAACTTTACAAGGAGAATCTATTGAAAGAGTAAATTGTTACAAATACTTGGGTATATGGTTGGATGACAAACTGGGATATTATGTATATATTGAAAAACTTTTAAAAAAGCTTAGACTAAAATTGAGTGTTCTTTTTCGCTTAAAGAAATGTTTTCCTTTTGAAGCAAGAAAGAGAATTATACAAAGTTGTTTCCTCAGTGTTAGATTCTGATTCTATATGCATGCAGGTTTATCTTCTCTTAAAAAGTTGGACTATGTATACCATGCTGCTTTACGTTTTGTGATGAGTGCGTCTTCACGCACTCATCATTGTATATTGTATGAATTGGTGGGATGGTCTTCTTGTTTCAAAGAAAGAAAGTGCATATGCTGTTGTTTATCGCTAAGGCTTTGTTAGGTAAATTACCAATTTATATCTGCAGTCTTTTATCCTTTTACACTTGTAATTACAGCAGTAGATCCTCTGTTAAACTTCTTTTAAATGTTCCAAGAGTATATTCAGAGCTCGGCAAAACTGACTTCTCTTTTTTTGCTCCCTCGTCATGGAACGAGTTGCATTATTATTATGCTGGAAACACTCTCCTCTTTAAATTTTTTTAAAAAAAACCTTTTATGGTCTACTCTAGGGCTGTGCAATTAATCAACATGCGATTGTCATGCGCATCTCGTCAGTAAAGCCGGTTCCATGATTGGCAGTAAATCTCCATCACCTGCTTTCAAATGGAGTGGCATTTACTACACAGAGCCATAGTTCACTGACAAGCTAGGCAATATCGCGTTCATTATCGCAGATGAATCGCATTCGATTATGATGGCGATTCACTGCCAATCACGGAACCGGCTTTACTGACGATATGCGCATGACAATCGCATACGATTAATTGCACAGCCCTAGTCTACTCTAAAGGAAACGTACTTGCTATGAGTAAATTCTTGTTTGTTTGTTTGTTTGTTTGTTTGTTTGTTTTTTTGCTACATATTTGTAATCACCTGAATGTAGGGCAAAATGTTTTTGTAATTATGTTTGTAATTGTTTTATTGTGAAACTTTTTGTGCTTCCATTTTGGCCAGGACTCCCTGGAAGAAGAGATTTTGCATATCAATCGGACTATCCTGGTAAAATAAAAGATAAATAAATAAAATATGTATTGAATTATTTATGCGTTTTTGACCTTAATCACAGCAGTGTCCATCTATGAGGAATGTACGCTGTCAAACATACACATCTGTTAGCCAATCATAGCAATGGGCGTTTACTTCCGAGTCTACAATCCGCCGTGCCTATTCAAACAGAGCGTTCTGATAGGAGGTTAAAAACAGGATAGAAAATAGCTTATTACTTCTAAATTATGATATTTTTTGATGTAAAAATCTTGATAACATTTTAAGTGGACCTCAGAGAACAGTACAAAATAAAAAACAAAAAGGCAGTTCATCACCCCTTTAAGCCATAATGGCAGAAGGGGGAGTGTTTGGGAAATTGTTTGAATTATTTTTGTAATTCAGTTTTGTAATTGCACTAATGTTTAGTGCAGCAATAACATACTTAACCTTTAAGGTAAATATGTTTGTTATATTCCAAAAACTTGTTAAATTTTCAGATGGTGTGTTCTTTTTGAGTTTAATACAGTGCTTTAATTATTTAAGAAGAGCTAGGAAACAAAAAGTGTGCCTTGGATGTGTGACAACATACAAATTGAGTACCTCTGGCAGGCGGTTGCTTTGCTGACTGTCAGGTGCTGCTTGTGTCATGGAGTGTCTCTTTGCATGTGCCTCAGGTGACATTTATCTCAAAGAGGCCTGACTGCTGCACAGCTGACACAGGGAAAAGCTGGCGTCCGCAGGTACATTTAACCCTGTGGGAGAGGGAGGCCGTGCGGTTACCACCACTGGTGTCCTATTACAACAACTCATTAAAGGCTACAACAGCTGAAGAGAATGTCAGTTACCAATTCAAAGTCCTTATGTTTTACTTGAAATAAACTATTCATATGTGAAAATAAAATAAAGTTGAACATTAGTGTTTGGAGAGGATTAAACAGTGGAAAGGAAGGAATGGCTCTGTTCTAGAGTTCAACTGCAGTTCTCTCGTCCCGATTCAGGCAAATTTTCATGCAGTTCCTGGTTGGTGGTTTGCATTCCAAATGTCCCTAAAAGAGATTCAATGTATGTCTAGAGAACAAGGCCATCATCCGTACAGCACAAGTTCAAATTACACTGTTATCTATTGACATTATAGCCAGTCTAATATTGACCTTCGAATAGAGGCAGAAATTTGACTCTAAACGAGAATGCGGAACCTCAAGGACTTATTAAAAGCACAGGCAAGAAAGCTGCAGCATCTAATGTCTGAAAGTCACCATGCAGAAGATCATATGGGTACAAAGCCTTAGTAATATCTCACCTGGAGGGCAACATTGTGCCGTGCTGGAACTGATTAAAGCTCAATGAGCCGTTGGTGTTGCTTCTGCAGCCAACCAAAGGTATCAGTGACACAAGGTCTTTGTAAAACCAAACACACTCTACTAGACTGAAACCCTTTGCACATTTAAATTTATAGTTTCTTTCTTTCTCGTGTGTTAGTGAGCACTTTGGTAGGGATGGGAATGAGGAAGTAATGTGAATCCTCTGATCGATTCTGATTCTTTAACAGTTACATGAACAAAGCGGCGTAGACAGATGTTTTAATGACGTCTTTGTAGAAGTGGCATAAATACAGTCTAATAATTGGCCTTAAATATATATTTAAAAAAAAAAAAAAAGGAAATGAGGCAACATCTTTTTTATTTTAGTTTTAATTTATTTTATATAATTGTTTGATTCACTAAAAAGAAATAATTTATTGGAGTCATTTGTTGGGAATCAGACTATACTGGTTGTGTTGCATGGTATTGATTCACTAAAAAGAACTGACTCATTAGAACGGTTCATTTGGGAATCAGACTACACTGGTGGCATTGTATGTTTTTGATTCACTAAAAAGAACCAACTCAGAGTCCTTTATTCAGGAATCAAACAAAACTAGTTGCTCCGTATGTTTTAATTTGTTTTGCTTTCACAAAAAGAACCAACTCATTAGAGTCATTCGTTTGGGAATCAGACTACATTGGTTACAGTGTATGTTTCTGATTCACTAAAAAGAACCAACTCATTCGAGTTATTCGTTCAGGAATCAGCCTACACTGGTTATGTGGTATGTTTCTGATTCATAGTAGAGATCATTCTCCACCCTGACTGTATTTATGATCTCTAATTTTAAGATTTGGCTATGATCTGGAGCTTTTCATGTCAGACTACATTTTTGTATGTAAGATACAAAATAACCACATGAAATACACTGAAGCTACTGCAAAAGAGCACTTTAAACGGCTTTATGAAATGAATGGGACCATCAGTATGATGAGTGTCTCATTAGACACTATAAAGCCCAAACAGACTTCCATATATAGCTCCTCTTTATTCCTTCTTTCATGTTTATATATTTCCACCTCTCTCTTTTCTTTTTTTGCTGCCTTATTCTGATGCCTCTTGCTGTCTGAAATATCCACGTCACTCCCTATGTTTAGCACTCCCACATATAAAGCACACAAAGCCACAAGCACAAGAATACAAATACATACGTATACAAACACACACACACACACACACACACACACTGATGATATGCCCCAATTCCTCTTGTCCTTGCTTCTTTCCTTTATACTCTGTTCACCCATTCCATCATCATCCGTCTCTCTTTCCCCCTTTGGTTGAGTGTAAGAATGGATGCCTCGGCAGGCGACAGCTGGAATCTGATTCATACAGGAATGGAGGGAGGTAGGCAAGGCAAGAGAGATGGAGAGAACGAGAGAGAGAGAGGGGGATGAGAGGGATTGTCTGTAGGGCACAGTGATAAAGAGGAAACGCAGTCTCCCAGACTGCTGAGGATAGGGAGGAGAAGGGGGCCACACTCACTGATTGGTCCAAACAATCCCTGCCTAGCTTAGTCATGCCTCTGCTGATTGGTCCACAGCCATGCTTGCCAACAGCGCTCTTAGTCAATAACCTTTTCAATGAAATTCTGCTTTGATGGCTGTGTATGTTAATATGCTAAAACCAACTAGATAAGAAAGCTATCAGTGCAGAAATATATATACATTTTCAGGAGATATATTTTCAAAGCTGAGTATATAGTGTATGTATCTTCTGTATTTGGGGTGGATGATATAGCTAAAAAATATCTGAATATTTTTATACCTTTTAATCATATTAGATGTCTTTTTATATATTTTCTTTGAATTGGTGTGGAATATTTTTTTTTTAAATCATAAAAGCCATAATTGCAACCAAACAGCCATTGCAGCAAAGCAGATTCAAAAGTTTAATGTAAAAATTAAAACACTGAAATGCTCAATACAGGTGCATCTCAATGAATTAGAATGTCATGGAAAAGTTAATTTATTTCACTAACTCAACTCAAATTGTGAAACTTGTGTATTAAATAAATTCAATGCACACAGACTGAAGTAGTTTAAGTCTTTGGTTCTTTTAATTGTGATGATTTTGGCTCACATTTAACAAAACTCACCAATTCACTATCTCAACAAATTAGAATATGGTGACATGCCAATCAGCTAATCAACTCAAAACACCTGCAAAGGTTTCCTGAACCTTCAAAATGGTTACACAATAGCCTATACAATCATGGGGAAGACTGCTGATCTGACAGTTGTCCAGAAAACAATCATTGACACCCTCCACAAAGAGGGTAAGTCACAGAAGGTCATTACTGAATGGTTGGCTGTTCACAGAGTGCTGTATCAAAGCATATTAAGTGAAAAGTTGACTGGAAGGAAGAAATGGGGTAGGAAAAGGTGCGCAATCAACAGGGAAGACCACAAGCTTGAGAATACTGTCAAACAAAGCTGATTCAAACACTTCGGAGAGCTTCACAAGGAGTGGACTGAAGCTGGAGTTAGTGATCAAGAGTCACCACGCTCAGACGTCTTCAGGAAAAGGGCTACCAAGCCACTTCTGAAACAGAAACAATGTCAGAAGCATCTTACCTGGGCTAAGGAGAAAAAAAACTGGACTGTTGCTCAGTGGTCCAAAGTCCTCTTTTCAGATAAAAGTAAATTTTGCATTTCATTTGGAAATCAAGGTCCCAGAGTCTGGAGGAAGACTGAAGAGGCACAGAATCCAAGCTGCTTGAACCCCAGTGTGAAGTTTCCACAGTCAGTGATGAATTGGGCTGCCATTTCATCTGCTGGTGTTGGTCCATTGTGTTTTCTGAAGTCCACAGTCAACGCTGCCATCTACCAGGACATTTTAGAGGACTTCATGCTTCCTTCTGCTGACAAGCTTTATGGAGATGCTGATTTCATTTTCCAGCAGGACTTGGCACCTGCCCACACTGCCAAAAACACCAAAAGTTGGTTAAATGACCATGGTGTTGGTGAGCTTGACTGGCCAGCAAACTCACCAGACCTGAACCTCATAGAGAATCTATGGGGTATTGTCAAGAGGAAGATGAGAGACACCAGACCCAACAATGCAGATGAGCTGAAGGCTGCTGTCAAAGAAACCTGGGCTTCCATACCACCTCAGCAGTGCCACAAACTGATCACCTTCATGCCACGCTGAATTGAGGCAGTAATTAAAGCAAAAGCAGCCCCTATCAAGTATTGAGTACATATACAGTAAATGAACATACTTTCCAGAAGGCCAACAATTCACTAAAAATGTTTTTTTTAATTGGTCTTATGAAGTATTCTAATTTGTTGAGATAGTGAATTGGTGGGTTTTTGTTAAATGTGAGCCAAAATCATCACAATTAAAAGAACCAAAGACTTAAACTACTTCAGTCTGTGTGCATTGAATTTATTTAATACACAAGTTTCACAATTTGAGTTGAGTTAGTGAAATAAATGAACTTTTCCACGACATTCTAATTCATTGAGATGCACCTGTATTTTCTACAGTTTTCACATAATAAACACAAGGAAGAATATTTGTTAATGTTTATTTTTATGCAGCAATAGAAAACATGGTAATGCATAT